>OX235274.1:3584942-3929608 GCA_944472155.2 Trichobilharzia szidati | reverse complement strand
TTTTCGAAGATTTATAAGCTCAGGATAGGTATGAAAATGGTTTGGTATTTTTTCTCTGTAAGTTTTTGGTACTTAATTGTGGCGATGAAGTGTGTCAAAGATTAGATACCGAGGCTTGAAGACGACTCTTAAACAATTTCCAAAATTGTCTTTCTTTAAATGGTAGTAGCCTATGTTCCCTTTGTCTCATAGCAACAAAGAAGCTACCAGTTACAACCGTAGTCAAAGTAATATTGATATAAGTATAAAACTTGGGCACTGTGGTAGAGTATAATTCCATTATAGATAAGATTTTATTTTGATAAATCACACCATGTGTTATACAGTAATATTAATATATCAGTTAATATTACTGTATAACACTGTGTGATTTATTAAAATAAAATCTTATCTATAATGGAGTAGTCAAAGGAAGTTCGTTGAGGCAGCCAAACGTGGTCTCAGCATTGGAAGTGCAATATATATATCATGCTTAGGGAGGCTTCGTGTGCTTTTGGAAGTGTGTGGGCGGTTGTTACTTCCCGGCTGCTCACATCTTGGAATTTGATTGATTCTTTGGGTACCTGAAACAGAAAGAGGGTTAGTCTTGCGTGACCGTAGAGTCTAGGGGACAACTGGTTGAGGCCGTTCACGCACACACGGCCTGTCTGAACTGGTTTCTTGGTTTGGTTCCGTATTAGTAAATTTACCGCCGGTTACGGACGGATGTACAATTGTTGGGGTCCACCTTTTCTAACCCCCTCTCTCCAGAGTGGGGAGACAGCATAGCTGGCATGCTGGTCATCTGAGGGAAACACCTCACTGCTGTTACAATCCTGATCTCCAGCAGTACGACTTTGCCCACAGATCCCCAGCACAATGTAAAATAAAATTTCTTACACTATGCCGGTAACTGCTTTTAATCTAATCGCTATCCTAACAACCTTCCTGACATGGCCTACCATGGACCTGCAGGAACAATAGTTCCAGCCAGTTTAGCTTGTTGGGTCATCGCGATGTGCAAGCCCGACCACCACGTCTAGGTAGCGGCTATCAGTCGGGTGTGGCGACTTGAATTGCTGCACATCGGTGCTAAGTTCTATACCAAAAACAGACAGATATATATGTAGTCGCAGAACATAAAGAGAAACCCCATTCATTGAAAAAGAGTAAAATGAGCTTAAAAATACAAAATATATATGTACATATATAGATACCTGTTTCACTGTTGTAACAAGCAATGTTGTTATTTCTCGGTAGGGTATTTTCTTCGCTTGCATTTTTGTTCGTAACAATTCAATTGGTGAGATAGCCATTACAGCAAATACTCGGGATACACCACCAACTAATGGTGGGATAAAATGCTTAGCCGAGGCGTAATTCTGTTCAGTTATATTTTCTGGCATTGATTTATTATGCCTGGTTTTCGAAGTATATCCAACTTGATGTTTTAACCAATCATTAACAGTAAAGTAGATAACAGTCTGGGGAAGAGTCATTACACTAAAGTACAGAGGAGGACGTGTCAGTTAATGAGATATCAACTTACAGTGTTGGTGAAAGTCCACTCCACAGTGATAAAATACCTTCATTGCGAATAATTTTCATCAGTGTAACCTTTAGAGAAGATAAGCATCACAAAAAAGGAAAAAAAACAACACAAAAAGCTTCACTAGAATAGATAACAACCATTTTGAATAATACAGTTATTGATATTAAATGCCATACAACTTGAAAAAGCCATAACAGCGTGATTTTACAAGGGAAAAAAGCAAGGGAGTTTTAATGGAGTTTTACATATGTCACCTGGGATTACTGCTAATACCAACAACACCATAGACAAGGGGTAGATCGTACATCTTTTTACTCGTGATGCAAGCTGATACAGTGATTGATAGTACCCCAGAACACTTGTCTCTGAAAACATTGCTGCTCTGTTGTGCACTACAGGACCCTTCAGCACTGGAGACAGCATACCCTTCCTTGTGGATACAAGATCCCGATTGTCAATCTAATTCCCACTTGTATGAACACCACTTCTGACTGGCCATCATGCCAAATACCCCTCCAGCAATCAGTGATGGGGTTACCAAGCTATCCACGGCAACCCGCGCTGGTCGTGAGTCACAAGTTAAAATGGTCCCAGCCCCCTCACCCAAACTCCCAGGTGACATGGCTCAAAATCGTTGTCAATGGCTTAAGCAGATGTATTCAGTCTCTGGAATCTTTCATATTCCTTTCTACCATTACTCATTTTGTTTCACCCTTATACTTGTCAAAACTCTATTGATTCTCTTCACTCATTTTCTTGTCCACCTGTGTGTGCTATTTAGAATGTGGTAATTCAAACTGCTGCACTTCGGTGCCAAGTTCTATGTTGAATCCAGACAGACAGACCTGTGTCGTCCGGACCCCCGTAGTCTACATTAAGCCTAAGGGGTTTTCCTGAACCATCCATTTGAGCTGATTAGCCAGACGCTTCCGGTAGTGCTTAGCTTGGGCCCAGTAAACTGAATCCTGCCTAGCGAGCGCCACGAAGAGGCGACTCTCGGTTCCGCTATTACCCATGCCTAGATGAGTTTCTTCACGCTGATACTCAGAGCACTGAACGGAATGTAGTCGCTGGGAACTAGGTAACCAAAAGGAGACATTTATCCAGAGCCGTCAAAAAGGAAGGAAGTTCTATTCTAAAACACCTGATCGACCTGTGTCACTCAATTAACCTTTACCATGATTTATTGTAAGATCATCTATAGAATCCAGGCTAATTTCATTCTAAACTTTTGAAGATAGCGGAGGCCTTGGCTATTCACTGAATTTAAGCCAGATCTTTGTGTACAAAAGAGGTATGCACAGCCCAAGTATTTTTCAACCTTAGTCGTAAGATAAAAAAATATCATTACGCTTATTTTTCGTTTCGAACAGTTTTTGATACTATTTCCCTTCTCTCACTTATTATTTTTAAGGTAAGATGCATTTTTGCAATGTTACAATCTATTTCATCAAACTTCTTCTTATCGATCAAAGAACGTGTGTGCTGCTCACAACTTTGCTCCGAACTCCTCCTTTATGGCTGTGAGTGAGGCATGGACATTGAAAGTGGAAGAAATGAACAGCCTGGTTGGCTGTCTTTTATCATAGGTGTCTGCGTATTACTTACATTCCGTGTTAGGTGGCATAATAGGGTGAGCAATATTGAAATTAGGCTTCAGTCGAGTGTTAGGTGAAAAGGGAAGATCAATTGACAAGGTTGTGAAGTTACATCGATTGACATGGTTAGGACATGTGTTATGCATGCATCTTTAGTCAATGCCTTCCTCGATAGTCAACCTTAGTTGACATAGGATCAATCAGGTTAGAAAAGAGCTAGTGGTGGTCACACTAAAACATGGATTCATCAGTCAATGAAATCCACAACAGTTAGTTTGAGCCAGCCACGTTGGGATGTGTAGACTGCTTGGCTGGTTGTGATCCGCGGGATGGTAAGAAGCACTGACGACTGAAGACAATTGGTGATATGGCTCAAAATCCTCGTTGTCAATGATGGCGCAGATGCATTCACTGTTTGTGAATTGTTATAAACAATAAAACTCTATTATTTTTCCACATTAATAGTAATTAACTATTCCTTTTCCCTCACTCACACTTCTGTTTATTATCTCTCTTTTGAACCTGTCTTCACTCTCTTCTGTTGCTTTGTGTGGTACACGGAGGGAGTGTGGCAATTCGAACTGCAGCACATCTGTGCAGTGTTCTACGCTGAAACCAGTCAGTCAGTTTATTTTGAACTATGATTATGATTAAAAACATCTTATAGAATTCCACATTATTATTATAAGTTTGTACACCTTTTATTTATATTTCCTCTTGGGATACTCTTGCTAAGACACCACATATACATATATTTAGATATACGTTCGCACAGCTGAATTATGAATTCTTGGAAGAATCCGTTCATTAAATATTGTGCTCTTAAAATATGACAATATATACTATCTGTAGAACCCTGTACAGATGTATTTCTAAAACGAAGACTCACAAATTGAAAAACTAATGAAATTTAAAACATAATTAAAAGTGCCACATCACATTCAAAACTTCTTAGGTTTATCCTCCGAAATAACTCAGGAATGTTACAGAAAGATACTATTAGCACAAGACATATAAGCGAACAATATAGTTGATTTTAATTAGATCTTTTTCAGGCTTTACTCTGATTTACATAGCTTTATATATAAGAAAAAATTTAACCAATGACAGCGAGTTTGTGGATCAAATTATAATAATGTGTTAAATTTATGGAATGTCAGTAGTAATGGTGATTGTAATGATAAAAAAATAATAATTAGATTTATGCATGTGGCGATAAGAATAACAAAGTCAGTAATATGTGTATATGTAGACAATTCAATGAGTAAATAATTAGGCCAAATCTTAAAGGTTACGTAATAATCAAGATGAAGTGGACTGATAATCACAGTTTAAATAAGTATCATAGAAGTACGAAGGAAATAGAAAGTAAGCGAGGGTGGGAGGGTTTTGATTATGATTCACCTACGCCGAGGCAGAGACAGAGTTAGAACAAACTTCTGTATTATGCAAAGACTAGGATTGTTCTCTCGAATTCCTATAGCTTCGGCTATGTGTAAAAGGCAGATTCGAAAGGTTCGCTAGAATGCGATAGATAACTTTGAAGACATTGCTTCTGTCCACACTTGGTGACCACTATCGACCAAATGAGACAAAATAGGACTTCTTATAGATTTCACTTGGCCTTTACCGAATCATGAAGGAAGATACTATTGAATGGAACATTCTCCTATGCATGTCTTTAGTAAATGAAGAGTGGTGATCGCGTTTTGACCAGTGAAAGTAGGTTACTACTGAGTTGTGCTTGTCATTTAACAAATTATTTTGACTAACAAACTAGGGTCTAGGAATACTTAGGCAGTTCGTAGGCCATGAATGATACAGTACGTTTGGTACATACTCATATTAATATGGTTATTATGAGTAATAATTTATGTTCAGAACGTCACCAGCAGATAGGAAAGTGTTCCGGCTAACCTACTACACTAGGAAGTCAAAACAGTCAGATAGGTATCACTCAATTTCTACTCTTGCAATTTGTTAACTCTTGCATTTTATGCATTATACTTAACTGCTACCACTTAGTATCTCGCGGATTACTCAAAAATGACTATGTCATATTGAGGGGAAGAGTTTTAAAGGTTGTCAGTAGGGAAAAAGGTGTGCCAATAAGTCAGCTCCTTACTACTGGAGTCGACAGACATCTACCTGAACTCATATGAGAAATGGTTTGAATCCACATTGTCTGACTCTTAACATACCGTTTCTATTCTCAACTCCCTCCGCCTTGTATGTCATCAGTTTGGACTAGAAGTCAGTAAAAAAGATTATATGCTCGTACAATGAAGCACAAAAACTCAACGATACCATAACTGACCCGCGTCCTATGTTCCAAAGAGTGTTAGGCGCGAAACCTACGAATTACTATTTTACTAGCAAAATAATTGCCTATCTTATTTTCTCCTATTTGCAATTTAGGGTGACACTATTAAAATTAACTTATAATTTTAGCTATTAACATTATTTTACACTTTTGTACAATTTTGACTTAACTGTAACTGCAAATACCAATACAGTTGCGATTAGTAATCCCGTAATGTCACTTTTTTTTATTTTTGTTGTTGTCGAGTAAATTTGATGTAATATTGTACGAAATGCTGAAAATTCCACACTGTATCATAAGTACTAATCTTTTGGAATAAAGCAAATTATTATCATTATAAATCTTACAGTAACACTAAGTTAGATTCCTAGTGAAATTGTCTATCATTCCGAAAATAACCGATGGCGTAGGCATTAAAACTTTGGAAGTTAGAAAAACTCAATACATTGACAACAGTATGATAGGTAAATCAACGTACCAGAACTCTTCAGTGCAACCAATATCTAAGAACCAAGTTATTACTTTTACTATTAGTCACTAATTTCTAGCTTTGAACCAGTTTCTCCACAAATATAATCCTTCATATTGTTTAGTCATCCGGTGTCCATTAATACAGATACTAGATTTCTTAGTGAATCCAATCTAGTAGTTGCTTTGTACCAACCTCTAAACAAACTACACTGCCTCCATTAACAGGGAATAAACCAAACAATGTAATGAGACATTTTCCCTAGGTCTGATTCTACTATGGAACCGTCTATTTTTCTCACTTAACACATCAGATCGTCAGAATTATCCGCAGAAATCATGAAGTGTGGAATTTAATACGACCACAAAGATCATTTTATAACATGACCTAAATGAAAAATTCCGGGGCAACTCAGTGAAAATTCCTTGGGGAAATGCTTCACTCACCTCCCCAAAACGACTCGAAATCACCTCAAAATCTTTTATTTGGGAATAAGTGAATAAGCATGACCTGACAAAATTTCCTTATTGATCATATATCCGAGGTTTTATTTAAAATTGGCTATTACCACACTGCCTTCACTTTTAAAAAATATTTAAAGTGTTGTTAAATTTAGTAGTTAACTGTCACCTTGTCCTAATCCTGAGACATTGTGAACACGGAATATACACATTGGGTCATAGGAGTTAATAAAAAGACAATTGCAGCATTGTGAACAGTACAAGACATTTCAAAGGACCAGACTTACTGTAGCGCTTGGGGTACGCCGATAGAAAGTGACAAAGGATGGATTTTCAGAATGCAGGATACATGTGGAACAAGCGTGAGATTCATTGGAGGTAAACCAATTCCATCTGCCAGAACATTTCATAGCATTTTTTGACCACGAGACAGCGCACGTGTTAGGACTAAGTGAGCATGTGCAAAGCCTTTCTATTAGCCCATTGCAATAAGTAAGACATTTGCTATCCGAATACACTCGGTGGGACTATCAACAATTTTTTTAAAAACTAGATTATGCGTGTTACCTGCATCCGCACTTTCAAGACGTCTAGGGGTGTCATAACAAAAGCTGTCATTATCCCACCAACCGAAGAAGCAACGATTCGGTGGAAAAGTGAGATATCGGGCTTCTTCCTTTCACCATTTTTAGCCATCTTAGCCCTTTTCCTCGCAACACTAGACTTTCATCGTCAACCCGCCGTAAACCATACTGTGCGCTGTTAGTCAAGGACAGAGGAGAGATTCAGAGTTTTGATTGAGGATAGGAATCTTCAAGCCAGAAATAATCCTTTTTTAACTAGTATTTACGCCCATTCAATTCCTTTATGGACATGCTGACTGAGGGTGCAGGCACCAGTTCTTCTGGGAGTCGGTTCCAAGAGTGTTTGGAGGTGTATGGCTCTATGGGATAACCAGTACTCCTTGGCTTAGGAACTCTCCTACTACGTCCTTTGCGATTTTATCACCTAATGAATAGGAAGCAAGGAGATATATCAGGTCCAAATTCACTCAATTTTGAACTTTCTGATGATATCTGCACTCTGCTTATGGTCTGATATGGAGAAGAGATTCAAACTAATCAATCTTTCCTCGTTTCCGGTATCGCTTTTACCAGTTAGTATCAGTCAGACTGATTCCCCTGTGGTCAATTATTGGTTGTAAGGTGAAGGCTTTTGATCTTCGATAAACTTCGGCATCCAATATCCAATGTCGTTTTTACAAACTAGTTTAAACTATTTCCATTTCTTTGTGCTCGCTTCTTGGTTGCAAGTTCATCCTGCCACTCTACTGGTGAAGTTTTGGTTCACTCTAAAAGGAGTGGTTCTGGGATTGATTATATGTGGTTTGTAGTATGTGGTAAGGACTGTGTCGGTACTGTGAATGTAGCTGATCCTACCACCCGTTAGTCGTCCGGTGTGGTCGAAAAGGGAGATAACAGTATTAAAAACAGACATAATTTGTGTGGATTATGAAGACTTAAAAAGAAAAGAAAGAAAACATAGAAACAGAATGTTAATGAAATTTTAAATTGTTATCCACATATATATCAGTTATAAGGGAAATAATAGTTGGAGTAGTCAGAAGGATAAGACAAGAGAGAATATGAAGAAGTAAAACGATGATTTTAGGTCCATATCGGCTGATAGTGTGTGAGTTCTAAGGGGATAGGCCATTTGGACACAGTCCTTTGTCGGTGCATGACTGTCCAGTCTCCAATTACAGCTTCCTATGGAGTGTGCAATAGCCACATCTGCCAGTGAAGTGTTCCAGGGACGGCAAGCCCGCAGTGAAAAGAAGTGAGAGAGCACTCAAGTCTTCGCCCTTGGGCGAGCTGTCCTTCTGGGATTACCACGAGGAAGCCCATACGTAGTTAATGACAGAATACCTCCGTTTGGGTGATTCTGGTCATCCGTAATCTTATAGGTAGTAATCAAGTTCTCTCTAAGCCGACGGTAGGTAAGTATGAAGAGACCTAACTTCTTCAGCCGTTCATCATATGGTTTATTTCGGAGACCCACCATCTCTTAGGTCTCCCGTCCCCTAAACGTTTGGCGTCTCTTCAAATTAGCTGCAGAGCAGCGATAATGTGCACTTCACGGTACGGTCTTTCGTATGTTTTGTACAACCATAGGAAGAGCGCAGGAGTGACAGCACCTAACTATGTGTAAAGTTTATGACCACATATGACCTTGCTATATCTCCCACGTAATTCACGCTTGTGTCCATTTTCTGTCCCAGAACTAGACCTATGGAGCGCTGCAACTGATCTCAGTTTGGAATTTTCCTTCATCTAGGTAGTCCTCCAACCATGACAGAAGCGGCCCACTTATAACTGCCTGACTTATTTTGTATAGGAGGTCATGGCGAACTGTTCCAAGCGTCTTCTTAAAGTCTAGGAAGATCACATGTCTCGCAGGATCTACCTCTCCTGAAACCATGTTGTGCTTTACGGAGTCCTGTCGGAGTTTTCTCTGATGTTATCATCAACCAGAACGTCAAGTACTTTGGATACGGTTGAGAGTAGTGCTGCTGGTTCATAACTCATGGCATTTTGTCTATTACCATCCCTGAAAATGGGAGAAAGGATAGCTCTCCTGCACCTCCTTGGCAGTTTCCCAAAATCCACCGAATGTCGGAACAGGCTGCGCAAGAGCTCACAGACAGCTTCAGTACTCTGCTTTAGAACACGTGGCCCGATATCGTCACAACCTGGGGACTTTCCAGATGCCAGTTTCTACAACTTCGCTAGTAACATTGCGGGGTCCATCTGAAGATTAGCCAGTGGATTTCCTCTTGGTAAAATAGCATTGCAGTCTTTCTGGCCTGAAGCATTAATAACCAGACTGCTGAATGTTTCATACATTTTCAATCTAGTTAGATATTGACCATTTGGATCTACTAAGACGCATGCCGCATAGTTGGTAGGTTTTCTCTCCTACATGAATCGGTACAGTCTTTTGGTACTTGCCAGCAGTTTTCTGACAAGATTTACCTGAAGTGCCCCCTTGTCACCTCTGCCTCTTGTTTTGCTTCGGTTCCTGATTTCCAGGTGTGGGTTTGGTCAGTGTGACCCTTCGAGATTTGATACGAAGACCAAGCTTTCTGCTATTTTTGCAGAATACTATTTTTCAGCCATGAGGACTGTTTCCTAAGATGTATTGTGACTAGAAGGACGATATGTGAGCTCACTGTATGATTAATCCCTTTTACCACTGCATATACGTCCTCTACGGATAACTCAGCCCAGTCTATGGTGCATTCTGCGTCGGACAAAAGCCTTTGCATTTTGATGTGGTCGGCTTTGCCACAGCACAAACAGGGTGGCGTGGCATCCCACTGTAAACGCCGACAAAGGACGATATCAGACACAATGGCCGCGTGGTCGTGATTTCGACGATTTAGACTAGTAACTGGTCACTAGTTAGGACATAATCCAGTTTTGTTGACTGTCCATTGGGCCCCCACCTACAACCGTCTCCAACATTCTCAGTCGGTCCTGCATTTTTAATGGTTTGCATTATATTTCGACCGAATTTTCCTTGAGCATACCCCGGGCCAAGGTTAGGGGATGGGGCATTGAAGTCTGCAGCTATAGTGATTTTGTCGCAGCCCAGTGCTGAGCAGTAGCTGGTTGTGTTCTGCCCCACAGATTGGTGATCGATAGATGCGTCCTAATAAATGCTTGTTGGGGCCCAAAGTGTAGTGACACCAAATATAGTCTGTGTGTTCAGTAAGAGGTGGGCTGCAAGTACTCATTTAAGTTGCTTGCCAAAGTAAATGGCAACTCCCCCTTCCTTGTTATCCTTGTCTCACCTGACCAGAACCATATCACTGATACTGATTTCATTGTTCGCAATAGTAGGGGTTAGTCAGGTTTCAGTCAGGATAATTGTTTGAAGGTGTACGTGTGACTGCAGTTTTCTGAGCTCACCTACACTTCCTATCAGTCATCACACATTCCTACACAGGTAGCTGGCAATGAGTTTCACCACCTCAGCGGGCCCTGGAGTAGTTGACTCTATGTAGGCTGCTGGTATAGGATTTGACATTGGAACCAGTTGGTCGATTCCTCAGGGTCCACCTAGGAGACTTGGGTGATGTTGGTTGTCATTCTCAGTGCTGAACAGCTGCAGTGTCACTGAGGCGTGGGGACATATTTTCACCTCGGACTGCTGCTTCCTTAGGCTTCGACGTAGACTTTCGCATTATCGGATATATCTTTCGATTCTAGCCTTGGCCTACTACCACTGTTAAAGCACTATGGCCTACCACTCAAGGGAGCTGGATCTGCCATCTAGTAGCCTTAGGGAACTGATCGGTGCGAGATGAGCGGGAAGAGGTAGTCCACAAGTCTAGATTACCTCCGGAATCACCATGAGTCATCTGAGATGATAGATATCTACATTGCTATACATCATCCAGGTGTTTTGTACAAGTAGTGTCAGTCTCCAGCTCTGGAACACAGCGTATAACCATGAAGGTGGGGAGCATTAGTTCCGGTGGCTGCCCTGCCATTCGCCTCTCTGCCCATGGCTTATCAGATCTTACTCTTATTTTACAGCTCCTGCTGATAGCTAGTATTTGTAACAGTAGTAATATCTTTTCAGCGTCGATGGCAGTGCTCTGTCACCCTTAATGCAGGTGGCTTACGGTGAGGTACCCAAAACCTCTGAACAGTTTACGCAGCTTTACTGACTTTATACCAAACCCTAATTAACTGCACAAAGTTACAGCGGTGTTTCCGATCAAACAGTGACCTTTGTTCGAGCAGACTACTATTGCACCCTAGCAAGTCAAGTAGGATAAGGCAGTTTGATCGACTGACTTTGAATTTATATTTTGTCTCCGGCCGCTTTCGAAGGTTGATAGCCTTGGGCTGCGTCAGTGTTTGATTGATTTGTGTCACGCTGACATAATAATAATAATTTATTTCTGGAACAGAAACCAGCCATTTTTACAGGCATGTTTGCTAGTGGATACAGGTGATCCTTTGGCGATTGTGGAGTCCGCTGCTGCTCTTACCAGAGTGTTTCCAGGGTTTTTCTAGTCGAACGCCTACAGGATGTGACCTTAGGCGTATTCGAATTATGTGTATTGATACTTCTAGCCCGTTGGATCGTAGTATCATGTTTGCGGCTTTTGGCTAGTTTCGGTGATGTGATGTTTCCGTTTATGGGTGGAGCGCTGCATGAGGCTGCATAAGGGCAGCGAAGTGAGAACATTTACTAGAACCATGGACATGAGTTGTTTCGTATAGAATTATGCCACTGTTTCGGCGTGCCTTTGTCACGGTGGCGGTGCTCTAATTTCATTCTGATACTGAGTCGCTCTTGGAAACAACAGCCTGGAAGCTATAACCTTCTCCAGAAATCGTGTTCTATGTCTCATGGAGTCCTCAGCATTTAATTTTAGTTCTGCTGTGATACATTGCCTGCCTATGGGTACGGGTATAGTAAGGTGTCCACTTGGTGCTGCCTGTGCAGTTACAGTGCTGGACTATGGAAACATAAGCATTCTATCAGAGCAGGGGATATGTATACGGGTCTTGGGACCCAATATGCCAGATGGAGTTAGTATCACCATATGGAAATCAGTTAGTCTGCGAGAATGATTTTGAACTCGTCCCTAGTCGCTGCCAGAGTTGAGCTGTAGACACAACACTCGCCAACCCTTCAGCCTGACACACCCAACCTGGTAGCCGAGCTCTTGTCCCATGAAGATCGCATTTGTCACCTTGTCTTTCAAACCGCATGGAAAAACAAATTGGTCATTGACCATCAAGCGGCTAGGGTTCATTTGAGTTAACGAACTTCTGTGGTTACCTACCCCATCGAGGTTTTCCTCCCTCTGGCTGTAAGCGTAGTAAAAATATCACCGGTGGCCTGCTTAAATCATTAGCTGCCAAAATTTCCATCCTACACATTGCATCTATTTCCTCGGATTTATTTTATTTTAATCATTCAATTATGTGTCCTAATCGTATTGTTTACTCTGGCGGTTATTCAAAACGTTTCCAACCGGCTGATTTACTAGTTTCTAACAAACTTAAGAAAAAGCCTCACGGTGGATGGCAACGAGCTTTAAAGCGTACTCCAATGCATTTGATGACTGTTCCTGTGATTATGAGCATAAATTGCAGATCTCTACCAAGCAAGATTAATTACTTGCATTCTCTATTATACTCAAACATATATTGTAATACTGCTGTAATTACTCTTCAAGAAACTTGGCTGCACGATTCGTATGACGATAATTTAGTCCCTTTACCTGATTTCACAATGTACAGACAAGACCGATGCAGCTCAAAGAAGAAGAGAGGTGGAGGTGCTGCCACTTTTATTGATTCTCAGTGGTCTACTGCCAACAACGTCTGCTTCAAATTCTCAAATGACAACATTGATTGTATGACTGTTAAATGCCGACCTAAACACTTATCTAAGTATAAATGCATTTTTGTCACAAATATCTATGTCACACCTTGTTGAAGTCCCTCAGAACTATCGATCTTTGCTGACAAATTCACTATTTTTGCTGCTGCTTCGTTTGGTAACTCCTTGTCTGTAGTGACTGGTGACTTCAACGCCAATGACTACAGTTTTATTACATTACTGGGTCACGAAAATGTGGTTAACCTCCCAACTCGACAAGATACTTCGCTTGATTTAGTATTCATAAATGATTCTGGAATATACGAAGCTCGTAAAAGAGCTCCACTCTCAAACTCTGATCACTGTATTGTACGAGTTCTACCCAAAATTTACAGAAAAATATACAAAAATGCCTTCTCTAACTTGTCCAAGAAAGTTGTTCACAGACGTTACTCAAATGAGAACGTAAAACATCTTAGAAACATGCTGCGTGACACAAGATGGGATCTGTTTAATGATGATTCAATTGATGACACTATCTCTAATATTACATCTTATCTGAAATCTGCTGTGCAAAAGAAACACTATTCGTGAAATTTGACTGTTTCTCCTCACCTCAACTTAAAAAGCTTCGTAGAGAGAAGGAAAAGCCATATAAAATGAAAGATAAAAGTGGTGTAAAAAGAACTAACTTCCTTATCAAGTCTGAAATGCAGAGGCTGAATGTTAAATATAACCAGAAATTCATATCCTGCAAAAATGCTTCTAATATGTGGAAACTGTTTAAGGAAGTCACTGGTGGTAAGCAGATAAACAATATTCCGTATTCTTCTGATGTATATACTCTTGATAAATCTTCTATTTATTCTCCCTCAAATGCCATGCTTCCCAGTATCACTAGTGTTAATAATAGCTCCTTTCCAGGTTTTAACGCAAATGATGTTCAAAAGTGCCTCAAGTCTCTGAACCCTTTCCAGAGTTTAGGTCCAGATCATGTACCTAGTATTATTTTTTTAAATGTTCTGATATTCTGTGTCACCCTGTCACTGATCTATTTAACAAATCTTTTTCCAGTAATATTGTGCCTGCCGTTTGGAAAGACATTAAAGTTGTACCCATACCTAAATCGTCTGCCGGAGCATGTGTCAAATTTAGACCCATCGCTATTACCTCTCCTTTTTTGAAAACTATGGAGAAACTACCTTTACTAAGTCTTGTACCCTCGCTTAAATCCTTTAATGACCCAAAACAATTTGCCTATAAACACAGTAGAAGCACTTTAGATGCAGCCGCCGTCTTATATCATGACATTGCTTCCAGTCTAGACAAAGGGGCTAAATTTGTTCTTTGTGCCTTCCTAGACTACACATCTGCATTTGACTCGGTCCCTACGGACGTCTTATTAAATAAACTTGCTGCAAGTCAAACAGAATGTTGGGCTGTTAACTGGTTATATTCCCATTTCTCAGAGAGAAAGTAGTACACCGTGTATAAAGGGAAGTCTTCTACTTCATTGCTTACTGAGGCTGTTGTCCCTTAAGACGCTGTCCTTTCTCCTTTTCTTTTCTCTTTCTTCCTTCATGACTTGCCTCAGTCTGATGAAATAATCTTTGTGAAGTACGCTGATGACTTAACTGTTTCAATGGCTGTTAACTCCCAGCTAGTTTGTACCAAAATAAAGAGCTTTCTGTCGGGAGTCAGTAAATGGTCTGAGTCTAATGGTCTTAAACTGAATCCTTCTAAATGTCAAACTGTTAATTTCAGCTTAAGATGTAAACGACAGTTAAAAGAAGCCGTCGATTCTCATGACAGTTGTAAGATTGATGACAATGATATAGGAATTAAATCAAAAATTAAGTATCTTGGGCTTATTCTCTCTTCTGATCTCTCGTATATATATTTTTTATTCCTGTTTATGCAGGAACATACCAGTTGTACAGGCATGGATAAGTTATTACATAAATTACACGTTTCGATGTATGTTGAATTTACAGTTTGTTTGTTCTTTCTGACATTAGAGTCAGTCGGAACAGTCTGGACTCTCCCGGTCTTCTTATGTCTCAGCGATCTCCAGTAAAATATTCCGCCTGACATTTTACATTAAGAAGTTAAGGCACTCGGGCATAACTCAACCCCTTCTCTTACAGTTCATAAACTCTTGCATCCTACCTATTCTTCTTTATTGTTCACCCTTATTCTTTCCTGGTTTGCTTAAAAAGGACTTTGTCACAATTCGTAGAATGCTGAAGACTGTCAGTAGAGGGTGAGTGGTGTCCCAGTGAACCACATAGTTAACGTCGTTGTCGATAGGCACTTGACTTCGTGCAATAAATTTTCTGAAGAGATTTTGTCTGACTTGGAGCACCCACTTCACCCTCAGCTTTCACCTTGCATCTCCTCAGGTAGAACAAGAAGTAACTTCAGAAAACTGTATGCTCGCACGTCTAAGTATAAAAATTCTATGATACCATACTTGGCACGTATTTTATGTGATGAAAATAGAGTCAGGCGAGAATTGACTAACCTTTTTTCATCTAGTAAATAAACAATCTCCTCCATCCATCTTTATATACCTTCAAGTTTTACTTTTATTATTTCTATTATATTTATGGTCCTGTTGCTTCTTGTTCTCACTTTCATAACTGCAAACACCAACTTATCTCTATGACTGCTGTAATCTTTGTTTTTTCCCTCACCATATCATGTAAAGAGAACATTATATTCAATATTTTTAATCATGCAAGGATTCGTATACCGCATCGACAATACTGTGTGAAACAAGCCCACGGCAATTTCCACTTGTATTACTATCATTACATTAGCTGCTATCATTATTATTATTTCCATTTTATATGCTGCATGTTTTTTTGACGTTACCCCTATTGTAAATGTGGAAAACTTTTCTGTGTGATTAATTTTATTTATAATTTGACGAAATTAGATGCAATATTGTGAATAATGTTGAAAATTCGATTTTGTATCACAAGTACTGTTTTTGGAATAAAGTAAATCATTATTATTATTACATAATATGGTGTCTTACTGCTCTTCTAAAGACCAATTTCAGTGCGACCGCATGCGAAGAAGTAAAAAAGGTAAGTTTGGGTATTTGCTCATTAATAGAGTAGGGTGTGTGAATTAGAAGGAGATGGTTCATTTTGATACCGTTCTTCTTTTGTTGTGTAACTATCCAACCTCTGTTTAAAGCTCTCAACGGAAGGGGCAATAACTACAGTTGCTGCCAAAGAGTTCCAGGGACAGCGGACTCGAAGAGAAAAGAAATGGAAACGCACCCTAGTCTCGGCCTTCCGACTTTCACTAGTGATAAATTAATTACCCATAAAGATCTGGAACTGCAACCTGCCACCTCATGACAATGTGCTGTAGCTCCTAGGTCATGACTTACTATGGAGCCTAGATTCTTATGTGTCTGAACCGACTGGATTGGGAAACCCACCAGGTAATGCGACCTGGCACTTGCATGCCTAAAGATCGTGTTTCTGCACTCTGCTACTTTAACCGGGAGCACTCATCCACTGAAGTTATCTAACAACCCGTTGAGATTTCCCCGAAACTAAAGCATTTCACTGCAATTATTGACACCCTCCAAATGTTTAAGCCATTTCCATAGAGAACATGTGGTGATTGACAATTTGTATCGCTGTATTGTTTAAATACTTATTGTTGTTTGCTAATATATTTATCAAATGAATTGAAGAATAATTCCACCAAATACAAATTCCTAAATTCATCCCTCTGTGCTGTTGGTTGGTTTCCTGTAATTTGGTTATTGCGAAATACAACTACTACAAATAATTATAACATTTTGGCGTCGCTATGGAATTAAATAATCATGGAAAGTTTTCAATGAATGGTTCACCGCCGGAAATCGCTGATTATCTTATAATAATAATAATTTTTATTTCGTATAAACGGGTAAGTTTACAAGAAATGATTGCTATTTTTACAGTCACGATCAGCTATGTTATAAATTACAATTCCGAATTATCATAAATTAATACTTTTCCGAAGGTTTAAATTATTCATTTATTGTACAAGCAGTCAGAACAGGTTCTTATAAATGTTAAATTGTAAACCCTCCACTGAGGTCACCATCAAATTTGAGCAACAACCCAAACTTCGTTCCGTTTCCTGCTGATCGTTATGGTCAACCAGTGAACAGCGAATATCTGGGTGAGTGCTATGTCGCCACGTGATTGAACGCTATTTCAGGAAGAGGAGAAAATTCTGCTCAACTGCAAAATGGTATAAAATGAAATTATGAATGATACATTACTGGAAGTATATTTACGAGATAAATTCAAGGAGAAGAAGAAGATGTAATGATAGTTTACATTTGCAATGTTTAATGCTAACCATATCGGTCTAAGCATGGAAACTATGATGTTTTCGATGAAGATATAGCTTTGTTCAAAAACATTGGTGTTGTTGTATTTTCAATCAAAGCAACCAGATTTTGGACAAGCAATAAGTATAAACAAAGAGCAAGTTTTAGCTTTAATAATGGCCTAGGTAGTTAACATAAAGTAGAGACTAATAACGCGTAAATAAAAGGATTATTGTGAGGCAGGTAAGTGGTATTTAAGTGAGGAATAAATTCAAAAATCTGGAAAATTAGAACTCGTAGGATACAGCCTTATTTGCATGATCAGAAGAGGTTAGATCTGAGTATGTTATCCCGAGATCTGCGACTGTGTTTAGTTTCGAGAGGAGCTTACCATACATATGTAGGCACATTCTGGGTTTCCAGTGTCCCAGGTGGGCTATACCGCACTTGTCTCGGTTGAAAGTCATTTGCCACTTTTCTTTTCAATCGCCTAGATTGTTTAAGTCATGTTGGATCTTGCTTTCGATGCTCATATCATCGTACCCACAATAATGTACTATATTGGGATCATCTGCGAAGAGGTATGGCTTGCCATACTTGATCAAAGAGACTATGTCATTTATGAATAAGAGGAATAGAATGGGACCTAGAACGCTACCCCTGTTTACACCACTAGTTATCGGCTTTAAAGACATCTAGTGGTTGATTTTAACTAATTGTTCTCTTTCTGTGAGAAAAGAATTTATCAATTTGAGAAGTTTTCCAGTTATTCTGTAGGATTTGAGTTTTGTTAGGAGTCTGATATGTGGGACTTTATCGAAGGCCTTGCTAACGTCGAGAAATAATGTTGTTACTGAAAGCCCACCATCAATGCATTGTGTAATGTAGTCAAAATAATCTAAGTGGCAGGTAATGCACGACCTTCTACTTAAGAAACCGTATTGGGATGGGGGTAGTAGGTCATTTGACAGCAAGTAACGAATGATTTGAGTATTTACTATCTTTTCCATTACACTTGCAACTACAGACGTGATGTTGGTGGGGCGGTAGGCTTTTAAATAATACCTACCCATGCCTGTACAATTGGCGTGTCCAAATAGGTGAGAATACATATGTATTTTATTATATTGTTATCAATTATTGTTAAATATACCTACTAATCGTATATGTAATTTATCATATTGATTATGCCTGTAAACTGGCGTCCTCCATGTACAAAAACAGAGAATATATAATTATTATCGAAGCAACCAGACTTTAAGCAAGAAACAAATATGAACAAAGAGTGAGTTGTAACTTTAATGAATGCCAAGGTAGTTAACATGAAGTAAAGCACAATAGTGCGTAAATAAAAAGATTATTGTGAGGTAGGTAAGTGATATTGCAGTGAGAAATGCATTCAAATATCTGGAAAATTAGAACCCATGGGACAAGCTGACCTGTAAGATGTCTCGCGCATTTGTGCAGGGCCCATGGGGTAGCATCTTGATAAGGGGCTGAACAGGCTTGTAGATGCTAGGAGCGAAAGCACTTTTTTATTCGTAATTTAGATCTGTACATCCCTTATCTTTTGTTAAGGAGTGAAATTATATTTTCACTGAAGTTACCGCTGTTTTGATGGAAAGAACTACATGTTTAGCATTATATACTGCGGATTAGGATTGTAACAATAATAATAGCCTATATTTTCATATAAACATAAATTTACATGAAAAGGACTTTATGGACCTATCTTTATACCTTATGTAGATGTATTTTTGATAATACGTTACTCTTAGTCGCGTTTTCAGTCACCTTTACTGTTTTCTTAGGCAGTTTTTCCCTTAGAGATTGCCCTGAATCACGCGCGGATATATTATTTACTTGAACATAGATAGAAAACCAAACAAAATGTGGGGTGAAGGCCACACGTTAATGATGCTTTCACAATTTAACAATCGAATCACTCTATCCTGATAACTCATTATAAATCGACCACTGAAGTCATAGAAATATCACAAATTTATCAGCATAAGTTTGATTTTAACTCAGCCCTTAAGGTCATCTATAAAAGTGGTCAAGGGCACTTACTGAAATACGCTGAGGATTTAGCTATTTACAAACTTAAGCCCCCTGTGTATTCAAAAACAGTTTATTATTACTCTTAACCCACCTTGGTAATCCTTATTTGATTGGATTACCAAACGTTGTGTTAGTCATTCTTAATTCCTTTTTTCTCACTTAGTTTAATTTGGTTGGTTGCCCTTAATTTTTTCATATATATCAACTTGACAAGTAAATAAGTGATCAGATTGTTTGAAATGTATAGCGCGACTACATCATATTTTTCAGATAATCTCCGTCTTCTAATAACTCTATCGGAAGAAATAATTTTGAGTATAACGTATTAACATGGTAGATTCAAATGGACCACCATTTCCTCCTGTACACGAAGATATGATTAACAAAGTCTGATTGTACAAGCCTCCGTAGTTATAAACATCTTCCTGTTTCTTTGTCTAGTGATAATAGTTAATTACTATTACTACTAGTATTACTCAATCCGCAATTCTCTATATGTTTAAGTTTTTTATTTGATGACTATTTGTTTACATAATTGATGTAATTGAATAGTAGTGCATTTATCTTAATTTTAATCTCCCATGCTCCTTTTCTCTTTTCTATTTAAATATGACCTGCAAAACATTCACCAGCATCGTTTTTCATAATTAATTCAATAAAGTTTGTTCGCGTACCAGTCTTATATCTCCCAATGTCCTTCTAGTAGTACGAATCTCTGTATGTAGAGTATTCAGCTGAAGAATTCTACCGACATATGATGGATTCATTGAATCCTCCTTTATTAACTTTTGCTGCTTGTTTTACATTCGTATCGGGGATTAAACGTTTCGAAATCTACACTCTGGTCCGACATTCAAGCAGGTCGTTGAGAAGCGTTCTGAAGGGGTGATGACACGCATATATCAGTATCGAGGTCTTGTATTTCCTTAATAGAGTATGGTTTATCAGACAAATTCTATCTTAGGATATTATATGCACGTTTATGGTTTTTATGACGGATAAAAATTGTTTTGGTGTTTATTAATAATCTATGAGAATACAACGAGCTGCTTTTAATGATCATAAACTACTTAATGTCAGTCTTCAAAAGGAATCCTCAACGGTTAAAACTGATTTTCGCACGCATTTGAAACAGAGGGAATAATTTGCTGAGGATACAGCGGGATGTTTTTTTTCAAGACCCCTAAATCCCATTTCTCCACACTTAGGTTTCAGGGTTGAATCTCAACGTGTGGCCTTTCGCTGAAATGGTTATCTGCTAGTTTATGTGGAATAGTCAGCTCCGTGATGTATTAATATCACCCTGCTTGATATTTCAGTGAGTCTTTACTGTAGCTGTTGCTCTAAATGTTTATGCCTTTCTTGGAGAATTGTGTATGATGTGCGCATAGATGGGTGACAGGAAAGTGAAGAATTGGATATTCCTAATTCACAGTTAGCTCAATTCAGAAAGAAAGAATGTCCCATATGTAGAACTCTTCATCTAATTATTAATACTAGGCGGTTCTGAGCTTGAATGAACTTCAATTTTTCTGTTTTGGAGCTTTTATAACCTAAGGAGCTGATGATGTGCAGCGTAAAACCTGAGCAAGAGGTTTCCTAGTAAATCATGTGAAATCATTCCAAAAAGTTGGTAAAACCAGTTTTTGGAAATCTTAAAGTGCCTGAAGGTCTGTACAGCCTAATCTGATAATACAGTTTCACGAAAGTTTCTGCGGTACTTTGTTTTAACGAACTAATGCTCGAGTTAAGGTCACAAGTGGCTAAAGGCGGGGTGGCCTGCGGTTTGTGGGACTTATTTCTGTCTGAGGTCCTATTTTATTAGATTATGTCAAACACTTGGATATTCTCCCGTAGATTCCTGTTAAACAAAATTTAATCGTAATGCCACAACATCGGAAACAAGTGAATGATAGTTGCACTGTTCAAAACCAACCACAATCTCGTGTGATTCACAGGCCAATCCCCATAACGGCATCATCTGTTGTACTGTCTCCGTTTGAACTTGTTACTCCAAGGATGCCTGTTAAGACAGTTGCTGATGTTCCAGATGCAGTACCATCTGGGCACTGGTTTCATGGAAATATTAGTCGTGAAGATACCGAGAGGCTTCTTAAACATCATTCTGTCAATGGCACATTTCTGATACGTTTCAGCACGTCAACTCATAAATATGTTCTCAGTGTCATCTACAATCAACAGTTGTATCATTATCCGATAGAAGAGCTTTCTGACGGGTTCTATCAGGTACTTGTTTTAAACGTATGAAAATGGTATATATATGTATATATGTACTTAGGCTTAGATGAACTTTCCTTTGAGCTATTTAGAAATAGTCTTTTCCGTCACGTTTATGATTTGGTTTATAGTTAAGTGAGAAACCCACACAAACATTTGTTGATTTTTGACATAATCTAATCTGTTTCAAAGATTTCTAAGTTCCTATTAACTTGCCTTCAAAAATAGTTTGAATAAAAGTACTAAAGACAAAGCGTAGTTTCTAACTGCGGCTATCCAGTTTTAGAATTCATACGTCAATATTCCAAGGCCTTTCAATTTATTTTTTCTAACATTTCTAACTGACTTCTGAAGTTCATTATTCCGGTTGGTCTTATCTAGGCATCAGCAGCCTCATTTAGTTCTATGTGGACTTTACCGTTGATTGATTAAATAGAAACCTTCTGATAACGAGTCCCAATTAGAACGAGATGCCCACTCTGGATTTCACTGCTAGTTACCACTCACCAAATTGATACCTTGAGTTAAAATGACTATTATTTCAGAAAAATGGCGTCAGGTTTATGTTCCTCCTACTATGCGGTTATATCATGCAGTTTACTTTGGAAGGCTTGATTATTCTTATTCTGATTTGAAATTTGGTTTGCTTTTCTCTCCTATAGAATTTCAAGACATAGCTAGTTAGGTTTGAAGTCCTTTTCTTGTAGACCAGCCTGTTATTTGTCCAGCATAAGAGTATGTTAAGATTCTTGAAAATGATTTCATGAAGTTCTGTACTAGAGTACTCCTTTTTAAATATATTCCATAAAATCGGTACGTGGATAAAATTATGAGACCTGTCAAACAGGCATAGTTGGTAGTAAGTTTTGACTTAGAGAGCTTGTGGAATCGGTGTCATTGGGGTTTTTTATTCGAGTGGCTTTAAAGTAGTGGAATGTGATTATTATGGCGTAACTGGTTTCGTTGCTTACGTCCCTAAAGTTTATTGAGATTGTAGTGTCATTAGTACAGCTCGTGTCGTAGCACATTAAAGTGTTTCTAAATCAAGGCCTGTAATTGTTGTGAATACAATGCTGTAGACTGAAACTCGTGTTTCATTATCATCCAGAATTATAATATGTTAGGTTTAATAGGGAGGCATTTAGTAAAAGTTGTTCCAAGGGTTGATTCGAATAATCAAGTAAACTTTGAGAATAGTATAGATAGAGTGGTAGAAACTGGTCAAGTATATCCACAAAGAAAGGGGTGTTTTCTTCTAATTTCTGGATGTACCAACATATAATATTGAAGAATTTCTATGACAAAGAGCCTTCTATAGTTCTATAAAAATAACAAGATGTAACTCACTTATCGGACACAAGTTTTTATGTACTGTTTTGTCATTTACACTTTATTATGTGAAATGTAGAACAGTTCAAACCGTTCATCAGTTGCTTGAAAATCAAGTGTTTAGTCTGAAAAACCAAATCGATGGACATATTTCAGAAATCTTTGCAAGTACAGTTATTGTATTTTGATTGCTAGTGGGACGGGAAACTTTCTCCCTTTCATCCGTTCCGACAGTTGAGTATTCAGGCCAATTAGCTGCATCTATGTGAGTAGACATAAGATACAGACTTGCATAAATAAATGCAAACTGGTGTCAGCAACACAGAAAGCCATAGCGAGAAAGTCTACTATAAATTAGCTGTCTGTAACAGCTTTTCCATGTACCATTTTATGGGCTGATGCTAACACCCTGTTTCTTCCTACGGTGAAGTAAGTGTACTGGGGTTCGGAATCAAAACCCATTGGTTAGAAGCTAAATGCTACAAGCACTGAGCTACGTTTCGACTTGAAGCGATGAAGAACTTAAATGGGACACCATTATGCTACCGCTTCTAATAGAGGCATCTAGACATTGAATTTTCAGTGTAAACCTCTTCGCATAAATAAAACTTTTGCAATAATGCTGTATGTACACGGTGACATTGCAAACTAGTCTATGCACTGTGAATATACATTCATAATTCACTTCTATATGAGCATCATTCGCTCAAAAGATCTTTGATTGTATTTATTTTTTATTTTGTGACTACCTTGTTTCTGTATTACAAACATAGGGAAATATTCATCATCCACACGTTCTGCATCATTCTTTTCTCTATTAGATGTATCATACAGTGAAACAGTATTATTAACTGGAAGGAGAGCTTCCAATGTTAGATTGCAGAGTAAAACGGAAAGAAAATGGGAAGTTAAACACTAGTGTTTACAGGAAATCCACACATTCAAACAGATATTTGGACTTCCGACCATCCCATCCTATGTCAGTGAAAATAGGATTGGTGAAATGTTTAAATGACAGAGCACAAAAACTAAGTAGTACCAAGGAAAATCTAAGACAGGAAGTGATACATATAAGAGAAGCTTTGAAACTTAATAATTACCCTGATAAATTGGTCAGAAAGTATGTAAGGAAATGTAAAAATGAAATCAATAATGGTAGTAGTGATGGTGATAATAATAATAAAAGTAATATTAATGACGACATGCCTGTCAGACATGCGGTGATTGCCAGGTCAAATATACGGGTCAAAGTAGTAGAACAGGTGCAGTCAGACTAACCGAGCATAAAAATCTAGGAAAATCTAGATTAGTTGACCCGAATAAGATAAGAAATCTAGAGAATAGTTCAGGTATAGCACTCACTACATGCAATTACACACAACCATGCAATAGGATGGGATAAGACAACAGTTTTAAAATCTAATGTCACAGGGTGGAGGGAGTGATTGATAACGGAAGCTTTGTTTATCGAATCAACTGAGAGAGAATACGTGTAATAGGAATGATTCAACACCTGTCCACCCAGATATCTGGAAAATTCTACTACCCCAACGATGACAAATAGGAGAGAACAAAGAAAACTATGAAACGGAAGTTTCGAAGTCGTGTGATTATAATTGATGAAATGATTATGAACCGCAATAAATTGTATTCGAAACCTTGTCATCCAGTAAATAATACTGTTTCACTCACTGTGTGATACATCTAATAAACAAACTAATATGGAATTACTTACTACCACTGTGCCGAAGTTTTACACATGTATTAATTTTTTTCTCTGTTTCTCAGGTGAATGGAACAAATGCTAAATATTTAGGCATTGATTTACTTGTATCAGAATTTAGACGTGCAAACAATTGTATTGTTTGTTCGTTAGGAAAACCAGCTCCAGGTGTTCGACCACCTCCTCATATCACTGTCTATGGTGTAACCAATGATTTACATCATGCTGTAAGGAAAGCAAATCTTAAGGTAAGATATTCATGGTGTATTTCTTTTTTCGAGTTTCTTAGATCTTGTAGAGTCTTGCTTTTTTGACTTAACACTCAGTCTGTTGTAATAGTTTTTGTTTAAAGCGTCATTTATTTCAACACGGAAAATAATTGAATGTATAATTTATCTTTTGAGGATGCAAATAGATAGTTCGCACACAAAAATGAAAGTATTTACATCATAAGCTAATGTAAAGTCTCTATGTTTTCAACATAGAACTTTGCACCGATGTGCAGCAGTTCAAGTCGCCACACTCCCTCCATGTAGCACACAAAGCAAGAGAAGAAAGTAGAAGAAATACAAAATAGAGACAGTAAACAGAGATATGAGACGAAAGGAATAGTAATAACGAAGAACAATATAGTTTCATTGGAAGTCATAAGTCACAAGGAGTGGATGCATCTGCGCCATCACTGAGAACGATTTTAAGCCATGTCACCAAATGTCTCCAGCCACTGACTGATGAGGCCATATTTTGGTTTGACCGCCGCTAGCTCTTTTCCAGCCTAACCCTATGTCAGCTAGCATTGCGCGTCGAGGAAGGCGATGACTAGGCATGCGTGTGTAACAAATGTTCTAACCATCTCAGTCGATGTAGCTTCACAGCCTCGTCGACTGATTTCCCTTCCTTACCTAGCACTTGATTCCTAACCGCAATATCGCATACCGTACTATACCACTTCACACGGGAGATAGAACGCAGGCACCTATAATGAAAGACAGCTAGCCAGGCTTTTCGTGTCTTCCACTCTCAATGGCTATGTTCTGCTCACAGCCATGAAGGAGGATGTAGCGGACTGCTGAGCAGTACACATGCCCTTTGGTCGAAAGCCAGCCAGTCGGATATCACGTCTACGCCAGAGATGGCATAAACTGGTATAAGCTGATGTAAAGGGTTTACAATAAGATAATACGACTAGTAGTAGTTGTTGTCTAGTGAATTAAAGCTTTTGGTTGAAATGGAAATTAAAGTTACAGCTGAAATCTATTTTATACTATGTCACCATCGATTTTAGTTATTTAACGCAACACATTTGCAAAATTTACACTTTTCTATGCAGTTGAAGCTGTAACATATTTTCATTTACATTTGTAAACGTTCTCATTTTCTTATGTCATCTTTGAGACGCAGCTATGCTCAGAAAAGGCTCTAGTAGCATTGTGTATTTGACTGTTCTGCACAAACCGTGTTTTTTGCTTTATTCAGATTCGTTTTTACGAGTTTGACCGCGGATTGATGTCATTTAGAGAACCGTTGAAAACCGGGGTGTACTGGACGGCTGTTTCGTCCTAGTTTGGGACTCGCTATCAGTGCGCACCCAGCAACAGGGTTTGAACCCAGGACCTCCCGGTTACAAAGCAAGCTCGTGGAAAGAAGTTAGAATTCATGGGCCATTGAATCTGGTCCCAGTGCCTGAATAGTATACGAGCTCGCCTTGTAAATGGGAGGTCTTGGGTTCGAACCCTGTTGGTGGGTGCGTACTGTTGATGATTCCCAAACTAGGATGAAACAGCTGTCTGGCAATACTCTCTGGTTGTCAATAGTTCTCTAACTGATATCAATCCGTGGTCACACGTAAAAAAAACAAATCTAATTCTTACAAACCAACTCTTGGAAGTTATTCAGATTTATAAAGAGGAATAAGTGTATACAATTTCAAGAATGGTCAGTACTAATATATTTTTGGTTGTTAGTTGAAGGTACTCACCATTGTACTCAGTGCATCAGTGGTGCTGTACGTGGTTGGGGGTTCGATTCTCTTCCACAGTCCTAAACTTTACTTAACTGGTACTATATCCGGTTAAGAGGGAATGTTGAGCATGAGTTTGGCAACCCTACCAAACTCAGAGAAAACAACACCTCAACTAAAATTTTAAAACTTAGTCTTTAAGCGCAATGTGTTCCGATCGGAAAAAGCGAAAAGAAAGAAGAGAAACCTATTGCACTCAAGAAGGTTTAATATATTTTGGTGAACTTAGAGGAAATGATTAGATGTCGTAATGCTTACACAAGCTCCATCTACTTTTTCCTGTGATGTTGCATACACTGAGCTGTTTTTATCCTGAGAATTTTCGCAGAACAGTAATGACTGAGAGTAAGCAACATTTGAATCATAAATCAGAATATGTTGGTTTTAGAGATAGAGTATTGACTGACTGACTGACTGACTACCTGATTTCAACATAGAACTTCGCACAGAAGTACGAAAGCTCCAGTTGCCACACTCCCTACATGTCCCACACAAACCAACAGAAGAGAGTAAGTAGGGAGAGATGTAAACGACAGATAGTAAACTGAAGTGTGAGTGAAAAGGAATAGTAAGTAATATGGAGGAACACTATGGCTATGATGAATCACAAAGAGTGAATGAATGCATCTTCGCCACCCATTGATAACGAAGATTTTGAGCCAGTCATATCACCAGTTGTCTCCAGCCTCCATTGCTTCTTACCATCCCGAGGACTCCACCCAGTTAGACAGTTAGTTTACACCTCCTTACACAACTGGCTGGTTGGCTGGCTGAGACTAACTGTTATGGATTTGATTGACTGATAAAATCATGTTTTGGTTTGACCACCACGTGCTAGCTCTTTTCCAGCCTAATCAATCCTATGTTGAGGAAGGCGATGGCTAGAAATGCATGCGTAACACATGTCCTAACCATGTCAATCGATGTCACTTCATAACCTCGTTGATTGATTTTCCCTTCTTACTTAACGCTGGATGCCTAACCTTAATATATTGGTAAGCCTACCATACCATCTAAAAGTATTGTGTGAGAAACAAATCATTGATATAAATTGTTCATATATATTATATAACGGTTTTCCAGCATACGATGTACACATCAATCCAGTGATATACCCTGAAGCATGATCATGTTTAGAATAGTAGTGGAGTCAAAGGAGGTGTACATAATATCGTTCGATGAAGTGATTGATTATTCCCAACCGGCCGAGGAAATATAACTTCCCCAGTTGGGACTCATTTGGGTAATACTCAACCCATTGATTCAATAGGTGTATTATACTAGGCTGTAAGTCGTAGTTGTTGATGCTTCTGTACAGTGCAAACGTTTGCAGTATAAAGTGGGATCTAATAGTCACGGGGTTGGAAGTCGGACGTCCACTTGACTAATTCACAGGCTTATAACACCACTTAGATCCCACAGAAATTGTCGCCTTGTTGTCTTTACTGTTTCCCACTTCCTCATTTATCTGTGAATGATTGAGACTTACACCGATTCACTATTCCACTTAGGTTAGGTCATATTCTGCAATCTATAGTTCGCACTCTTAATCTGTAATGCCAACTATTAGGCCTGTTCGCTTCGTTAGAAGTTTGACTTGAATAGTAAAGGCCAGTAAAGTATGAAGACATGAAAAGGTTGACTGTTTTTGATCATAGATGTCTACGATCTCTTTCTCGCGTTAGGTGGTATAATAAGGTAAGTGATGTTGACGTTAGGCGTAGATTGTTGGGCAAAGAGGGAAAATCACTCGAAGAGGCTATAAGGTTACATAGATTGAGATGGCTAGGTCACGTGCTGCGCATGCCTAACCATCGCCTCCCCCGACGGACGGGCATTACTAGCTGATATAGGTGCAGGTTGGAAAAGAGTAAGTGGTGGCCAAACAAAAACATGGCCTCATCAATCCATGAAATCCTTGACAGTTAAACTGAGTCAGGTAAGGAGATGCAGACTTCCGGGTTGGGGCCCGCCCTCGGGACTCTAAGAATCAATGGCTGGAGACAATAGGTGACATGGCTAAAAATCGTCGTCAATGGCTTACGCAGATGTATTCAGTCTCTGTAATCTTTCATATTCCTTTCTACCATTAATCATTCTGTTTCACTCTTATACTTGTCAAAACTCTATTGATTCTGTTCACTCATTTTCTTGTCTACCTTTGTGTGCTATTTGGAACGTGGCAACTCGAATTGCTGCACTTCGGTGCCAAGTTCTATGTTGAATCCAGACAGACAGACAGAGAGTGAAGGACAGTGAAGTATGAATGTTTATTTTAATTTGTTGTTTTGTGTTTTGCTTTATTTATTTTTTGTTATCTCTCTCTGTAGGGTGTCCGTGATCTCTTTACTCGTGTCACCTCTATGGGTGGAATTAGTTTATCAGATTATGTAAATGAGAAATCAGCCGATAGTGGTGCTACTCCATTAATTGAAGCTGCTAAAACAGGCTCCAATGATATTGTTCGTGTAAGTTTTATTTATGTTACATATTATTTTATTCCTTTACGTTCCCTGTGGAACATAGGGTGGCTTCAAGCTACAGAGCTCTGAAGTTTCAGTAGCAGCGGTGTTTATTTTCTTTACGGAGTGAGGTTGATAGCCTCATACCCAACCTTTCCTCTTTACCTACCTTACTACTGATAAGGTGTAGGAGTACGTCGGTGGCCGAGGATCGAACCCCAGACCACGCGAGGTGTGGTTGGTGAGCAATCTACTGTTGTACTCTACCGACTCACTTCGTGTAAATCTGTAACATGATAATTAGAAATGGTATATTCATTTAATATCCCCTATAGTAGCAGATATATTTATGGACAGCTGGGAAAATATAGCTCTTAATACAACATTTAATCCTACTCCAAAAATATCGTGGAGATATGTGGATGACTGACACTTTCACACACAGTGTTAAAAACAGAACATATTTCTCTCTAGCTTCTTGACACACATAAACTCACTAGTGGAGGGAATAAAATTCACATTTGAATCGGAAAATGAACAAGGAGAATTAGCTTGGATGTTAGATTGTAAAATAAAACAAATAGAAGAAGGTAAACTGCACACTGGTGTTTATAAAAAACCAACGCATTCTGATTATAGATATTTAGACTTTAATTCATCTCATCCGTCTTTGTCTGTAAAGGTTGGGTTACTTAAGCGTCTAACAAACCGGGCAATAGCACTAAGTAGTACAAGAAAAGACCTAATTGACGAAATAAAACAGATGGAAGAAGCGTTGGTATCAAATAACTATCCTATAAAATTCATTAGGAAGATCAGTAAAGGCCAAAAGCGAAATAAAAATAATTGTGAAACTAGTAATGATAACATAAATAAGAGAGAATATAAGTCATCTACTGTTATACCATATAAGGAGGGGACATCTGAGACCCTACGTAGGATTCTTAATAAAGCAGGAGTTAGAGTGGCATTCAAACCTACAAACTCACTCAGAGACAAACTCTGTAGACTAAAGGACCCAGTTGACCCAATCAGACAAAATGATATAATTTACAAAATACCCTGCAATGACTGTGAGGTCAGCTACACAAGTCAAACTAGTAAGTCGGGGGTAGTCAGTTTGTCGGAACATAAGAATTTAGCTAAAGCAAGAATGTTTGACCTCGAGAAGATAAGTAATTTAGAAAAAAGCTCAGCAATCGCACTGCATGCATTAACACACAATAAGGTGGGAGAGGGTTAAAATTCTAAAAATTAATCTAGGTAGGTGGAGACAGAGGTTGATTGCTGAATCCTTCCTGGTTCATCGAGTCTACACTCAACACATGCAATAGGAATGACTCATCACTCATACCGGAAATATGGAGAATACTACTACCAATCAAATCAAGCGATGGAAAATAATGGTAGAATTATATAAATGAAGTTAGAAAGTTGTGTGAGTAGTGCCTTGATATGATTATGAGCAGTAAAAAAATGTGCTCGAAACGTTATCATCAGTAGTAAATATTACTGCATAACACCACTGTGAAACTTTATCAAAATAAATTTTACCCATACTCTACCATAGTGCACAAGTTCTATTCTTATATCAATATTCATTTAATAATTATCAAATCTTTGTACTGCTGCTTACTTCAATTTGACTGTATTGAAGATAAACCAACTCTAGTTGGTATTAAACAAATCACTGTAGTATTGTAACAACAGAAGACAAGGGCCAGGCAACAGATCGTTTATTAAGGAAAATCAACACATATTTATAGATTTTAATGTACATTATTGTAGATTATTGTTAGTAGAAAATACAGTCTTTTGATTGGTTCTTTCTAACAGAAAGTTGAACTTGCATCGCTTTGTGACTGTGTCAGGTCATCCATATGCTAACTGTATCCGCCTACGCAAAGACTTTGTTCTCATTTTTTCACCAGCAATATTTGGGACATAAACATTGACGTCAATTACTGTCTACCAACTTTGGCTAGCGGCCAGCTCTCACCACAGTATGGTATAAATTATTGATGTTTGTAATTTTGTTGAACATTGTATCTATTTTATGGTCACTATGGAATAAACAATATCGTGTGTTTAGTGCTCACTACTGGCTGAATTATATCAGCCATGGTTTCACCCCCCATGAAATCGAGTTCCAGGGGCTTTTTGCCGATTCTCCTCAACTGTCTAACATCACTTCAAAGTACACTGCGATGGCTAGATACACCTAGGCTGGTGGATAGAAGTCAGTCAGCACTAACATGGAGGACTAAACACATGATGTTGGTTACATACCTTAGTGAATGAACAATCAGTGTGTTCGTTATAGTCGAACAGGTGATCACGCATGGCCTTAGCTGTATGGGAGTGCTTCTAATTTCAGAGATGGGTTAAAATGAGTTTGAGTCTCTGAAGGAATATCAGTTTTTTTGAGGTTACAGGGATGAATGCTAGCTGATGAGTGCTAGTAAAGTATGAAACCTTGATGATGATAAAGAGTCTTCTTCTTGTCTTACTTCGGCTATCTCCTACGAGAGGATGAGCCGGCTTCATGAACATCTCGAATCATCGCTGCCCAGGCGCGGCGATCTGATGCAAGGTTTTGCGACAGGGTTGTCCAATTCTTGTTCCACAGACGGAGTCCGTAGGCGGTTTGTAGTCCCAGGCACTCCATATCAGCCTTGATTGTACCTCGTTTGTAAGAGAGTTCATGGAGTTTCATGGGAATTTCGTACGAGTGATTTCCCCAGAATCGCTCGGCCTTTTGTTTGAGAGTGCAGCTCTAGCCTTTACACAACCAAGTGTGACCTACAAGGCAGTAGGAGTGGAGTAGGAGTCCACTATCCATTGGCAGCCGGTGACCGGAGTTCGGTTCATACATCTTTTTGAATGGGGCCAGACATCCAGGGCATCCAACAAGCCCTTTGTCCATACGTCTGCCGGTGAGCTCCAATGAGCTTCATACGCCAGTCGTTGGAGGTTTGGAATCAGGGTTTAGCCATCTCCCCTAGACTGTCATCCAATGGACAGTCAACCCGGTGAAGAGCGCCGGGCATCCGCTTTCGCCCTCTCACTTTGGTGAAAAACACCTCCGCCACGTGAAGGCAGTGAGTAGGACTTCCTCAGGAGAGGCTATGTAAGACGCCCGGTCATAAGGGAGCATTTCAAGAGGTGTGAGGAGGGGTGGCCAACCCGCAGCGCAAGGCACCCACCCCCGACCATCCTGAGGCTTTGGAGGCATCTTGCGTCTGATTTCAACTTGGGGATATTTGCTTAGAAGTAGACAGTTATCTCGTATTAGTTTGTGTGATATATCTAATAAACAGTGATGCTGGGAGTGCAGCTATGCCTGACTTCCATAGTATTTAAATTCTAAGGGGAATGTATACAAACGAACTGAGGGAGTTACCAATATCCCCGACTGTGGCAGATATATTCATGGATAGGTGGGAAAACATAGGGTTTGAAACGTTCAGTCCCATCCCAAAAGTATGGTGGAGGTATGTAGATGACACATTCACTGTACTTAGAACACAGGATATAGATAGATTTTTCGAACACATTAACTCGAAGGTTGAGGCAATTCAATTCACTTATGAATTGGAAAGTCAGGAAGGGGAACTTCCAATGTTAGATTGCAGCGTAAAAAAGAAAGAAGATGGGAAGTTAAACACTAGTGTTTACCGGAAAGCCACACATTGAAACAGATATTTGGACTTCCAATCATCTCATCCTATATCAGTGAAAGTAGGATTGGTGAAATGTTTAAATAATAGAGCACAAAAACTAAGTAGTACTAAGGAAAATTTAAGACGGGAAGTGAGGCATATAAGAGAATCTTTGAAACTTAATCAATAATTATCCTGATAAATTAGTCAGAAAGTATGTAGGAAAATGTAAAAATAAAATTAATAATGATAGTAGTGATAGTGGTAATAATAATAGCAGTAATATTAATGACGACGTGCTTGTCAAACGTGCACAGGATAATGACAACACCAACAATGAGGAATCTAAATCATCAGTAATAATTCCATACAAGGAAGGAACCTCGGAAACCACGTTACGGAGAATTCTTAACAATACAAGCAGGAATAAAATTGGCTGTCATGCAAACCCACAAACTCATTTGAAGGAACCTTTAAAACAAAACAATTTAATTTATCTAATACCCTGCCTGAAATGATTGTTAGGTAAAATACATAAGTCAAAGCAGTAGAACAGGTGCAGTCAGACTAGCGGAGTATAAAAAGCCTGGCAGCAAAATCTAGATTAGTTGACCCGAATAAGATAAGAAATCTAGAGAATAGTTCAGCTATAGCACTACACTACATGCAATTACACACAATCATACGATAGGCTGGATGGGATAAAATGACAGTTTCAAAATATAACTGATATAACAGGGTGGAGGGAGAGATTGATGATAGCGGGAGATTTGTTTATCGAATCAACTGAGAGCGAATACGTGTAGTAGGAATTACTCAACACCTGTCCACCTAGATATCTGGAAAATTCTACTACCCCAACGACGACAAATAGGAGAGAACAAAGAAAACTATAAAACTCAAGTATCAAAGTCGTGTGATTACAATTGATATGATTATGAACTGCAATAAATTGTGTTCGAAACCTTGTCATCCAGTAAATAATACTGTTTCACTGACTATGTGGTGATACATCCAATAAACAAACTAATATGGAATTACTTATTACCACAGTGCCGAAGTTTCACACATATATTAATAAGACAGTTATCTCACTTTCTCTGTATATTGTTTCTACTATAAACGTTTTTGTAAATATTATTCAAGACATGTACATCCTTTCACTTTTGTGAGGAACATCCCTACCTCATGAAGGCAGGAAGTAGGATTTGCCTGATAGAGGCTATGAACTATTACAGGGAAGGAATTATTGAATTTAATTGGTGAATATATAGCTGATCTACAGACTCGTAGAATGTTCATGTTAAGCAGCACACAAGAAGACGCAAAATGGCGTCAAAGTCTGATAAGATGCTTACGAAGGCGAGACGAAAGTTTATGTAGTCAATTCGACTTAATATTATTTAATCTTGATTGTATTTGGGCGCCAGGAAGGAAGGTAGGTGTACTATTAACTCTCCAGTCAGACGTGTAAATAGGGAGTCATGTGATATTTTCGATATTGTGTTTTTTCACCACAACAGTTTGGAAAATGTGCTTATTCAGTTATCCTGTTCGACTTAACTTGTTTAATAATACACCTCTATCTAATTATTTCCAAATCTAATTAGCTTTTACTTGAACACAATGCATCTGTAAATCTAAGAGATTGTGGTGGATTCACAGCTCTACATCGGGCGTGCCAAAAGAGTTTTGCTCATGTTGCTGAAACTCTCCTACGTGTCGGTCGAGCTAATCCACAAATCAAATGTCCATTTTCGGGGAATACAGCACTGCATGAAGCAGCAATGCTGGGTCATGCAGACTGTGTCAATTGTCTCCTGCGTTATCATGCTGCTCCATGGGCAAGAAATGCTGAAGCGGAAATGCCTTTCGAATTAGCACTACGCTATGGATTTGCTGATTTAGCTGCTGCACTAGCCGGTTATAAACCGGCTCCAGCGATTACAACTCAGGTAAGTGTGTGTGTGTGGGGGTATTTCTGTTTGCCTTTTTTTTACCAAGACTTCTTGTGTGTTTGTTTGTCTGTGTCTGTGAAAAGATGGAAGGTAGCATATTTTAGTACCTCGGCTTGTTGTGTGGTCGACTAATGTGTGTGAACAAAAATCTAAGTCATTTTCCGTAAAATCGCACATTAGCTTTTATTTCAAATAGTATTTTTTGGCAAAAATATGGAATTTTCAGCATTCAGTAGTACAGTATTGCATCAACCTTACTCATTACAGGGGTAATAATTAAACCAGGGCATTTACATTGATAATATTGTTCGATAAGGATATGAATATTAAAATCAAATTAAGTGAAAATATCAATAACATTGTAACGATGAAAAAGAGTAGGTCCGTAGTAAGTTGGTAGTACCATGCCTTACACACTTTTCTCGTCACATAAAATGTGTGCCTGCTAAATAAGGTATTGTAGAGTTTTTATACTTAGAAAACTGAGCATAAAGTCTCCTATAGTTGCTTCTAGTTCCCCTACCTGATCGGACAGAATGAAATCCACAATATTTAATTGGTGGATGGTAACTAGCAGTGGAATCCAGGATGCGCATTTCGTCCTATTTGGGAATCGTCATCTGGATGTACCTGCATTTCTCAGTGAGTGATGATGTTCCCACCGAGGCTCTAACCCATCGCCCATAGTTTCAAACGCCAAAGCGTTATCCACTAGACCAATTGGGCCACGAGAGCCACCTCTTGTGCAACGGGTCATATTCATTATTTAATTGAATTTTACATTTTCTCGTCGATTGATTGGACCAAAGTGCTCGATCTCAGGTACACCCAGGTACATCCATATGACGAGTCCCAAACAGGACGAAATGGGCATCCTGGATTCCACTGCTAGTCACCATCCACCAATTAAATACCAATTGAATGCCCAGACATCATCGAAGCATCTGCACAAGAATCCGGCATGTCAACCTGAGACCGAGCACTTCGGTCCAATCAATCGACGGGAAAATCTAAAATTCAATGGAAGAAATCCACAATAGTTAGTTTAAGCCACATAGGGAGATGTAGACTTCCTGGTTGAGGTCCTCTGGATGTTAAGAAGCAATGAAGACTGGAGACAACTAGTGATTTGGCTGGCTCAAAATCTTCGTTGTCAATGGATGGCAAAGATGCATTGATTCATTCACCCTTTGTGACTTGTCATATCCGATTAAACTCTATTGTTCTTCCATAGTACTTACTATTCTTTTTCACTCACTCACTCACTCACTCACTCACTCACTCACTCACTCACTCACTCACTCACTCACTCACTCACTCACTCACTCACACTTCTGTTAATTATCTGTCTTTTGCATCTCCCCCTACTTACTCTCTTCTGTTGGTTTGTGTGCCACATGGAGGGAATGTGGCAACTCGAGCTTCTGTACTTCTGTGCAAAGTTTTATGTTCAAACCAGTCAGTCAGTCACATGTATCATGTGAAAGCTAGTGATACTTCCTCGGTGTTCAGCAGGTGGAACGGATTTCGAACCCATGACTCATTGGTTGGGGATCGAGAGTTGAAACCAATAAGTTACAGATCTACTTATTATGCAATCTAAAGGTAATATAATCCATAGATTAACAAATAAACTTTATTAGTGATGAAATACATTGTACGTTCCACCCACCCACCCACACACACACACTATACCACACACGAACAAGCACCACTGACTTTCTCACGATTACAACGAGTCAATCAAACACAAGGTAGATTGTAAATAACGCTAATAGAGGGTCATGTATATGTGTATACTATCACTCAGATTATACCTATTTTATATTTGTATAATAATAATAATAATAATAAATCATAACAGAATAATGTTCTGACATTATTATGGGTATCAGTATTGGAAAAGGTCGATTATATATTTATATTACATGGGTGGTGTTGGCGAAAAATATTAGTCAGCGGGTACAGCCACACATACACACACACACGCACGAAATACACAGATAGCATCTGTAATACATGAATTGTGAAATGAATAAAGTTATGGAATCACACTTCATCTCACCTCTTCTTTCCCGTCTACTTCTACTTCTACACCTACTTCTGTTTATCACATGAATAAACAGTTGGACAGCCAGTTGAAATTCACTTCTGAATTTAAAGATTAGTTAGTGAATTTGACCTAATTTCTGATTATCAATAATAATAATAATAATAATAATAATAATAATAATAATAATAATAATAATGTTGGCAATATCAGTATATTCCAATTCACTATTATTATTTTCTATAGTTTGGTTTGTAAGGGTTAGTTATGTTTTTACGAGTTGATCACGGATTGATATCAGTTAGAGAACCATCAGGGAGTACTGCCAGGCAGCTGTTTCATCCAAGTAGTTTGGGAATCATCGGCAGTACGCACCCACCGTCAGGGGTTCGAACTCAGGCCCTTCTGGTTACAAGGCAAGCTAGCTCGTATACCATTCAGCCACTGGGACCCGATACAATGACTAGACCATGTATTCTAACTTCTAGCAATTCGTAATGCATTTAGCGCGACCCCAACCATTGTTGTTGGTGGGACATCCATCCTTACACTTGACTGGATAAACCTTACTGGTCACGACTTATCACTAGAACTGACTCCAGGAAACTCCATCCTGTAGCAAGTCACTAGCGAGTATCAGATTAATTTTCTATAGTTTGGTTTGTAGGGGTTAGTTATTATTATTATTGTGTGGATCAGTGTTAGATAGCTGGTGTTAGTTAGTTGATTGGTTGGTTGGTAAATAGGCCATTGAATTCTAACGCAGGTGTTTAGCCTATTCTAATTAAGAACTGTTTAACCACCATTTCTGTAGCCTTAACTATTGGTAAAGATAAATGACTAACTGTCTGTTTTTAACTTAGAACTACTTTGCACAGATGTGCACCAGTTCCAGTTGCCACACTCCCTCTTTATAGCGTACAAAGCGAGAGAATAGAGCGAATAGAGAGAGATTCGGAAGAGGGATAATAAACAGAAGTGTGAGTGAGTGAAAACGAATAGTAAGCAATATGGAGGAACAATAGAGTTCACTTGGATATGATGACACACAAAGAGTGAATGAATCAATGCATCCGCGCCATTCATTGGACAACGAGAATTTCGAGCTAGCCAGATCACTAATTGTCTCCAGCCTTCATTGGTTTTACCATCCCGAGGACTCCAACCAATAAGAAGGTCAGTTTACACCTCCCTACGCTACTGGCTGGCTGGCTGAAACTAACTGTTATGGATTTGATTGACTGATGAAACCATGTTTTGGTCTGACTGCCAACTGCTAGCTCTTTTCCAACCTGATCCATCCTATGTCAGCTAACATTGCCTGTTGTCGAGGAAGGCGATGGCTAGGCATTTCAATCGATGTAACTTTACAATCTTACCGTATCTTCAATGCTTTATTTTGCACATCATTTTCAAATTGGTCGAATATCACCATTTCAATAACTTGTTGGATGGTTCTGCACAGTGTTTCTAACGTTCTTCTCACAGTTCTCTTCTTCGATTGCTTTTTCCAGTGACACCCAAAACATATTGTTACTTTTCTACATTCGTTTACTGATATACTACTTATATCTGATAATAAGTAGTACTCACCACACTACTGCTATTATTACCTAAGGATGAGATCATGACTTATTGATCTTATCTACTTTGGTTTATCAACTAGTAATGTCATCCAAGCTGTTTTTTTTGGGGGGGGGGATGGAGGTAAGGAGTGGAGTAGTTAACTCATAACCATTAGTTATGCACGGTGCAGTTGAGTTCTTGTGTATTAATCATTGTATGTATTAATGTCTTGTCGTCAAGTTTGCAACGATATACTTCTTACCTAGGGTCCATATACATTTGAGAAAGTTTTGAGAGGGGCGTTGTACTAACTTTCTTTGGAATCATAATAACAACGAAAAAGCATGTTTGCTGAGTTTCAAAAGAGGGATAATAAACAGAAGTGTGAGTTAGTGAGTGAAAAAGAATAGTAAGTAATATGGAGGAACAATAGAGTTTCATTGGATATGACAAATCACAAAGAGTGAGTGAATGCATCTGCGCCATTCATTGGACAACGAGGATTTCGAGCCAGCCATATGACTAATTGTCTCCAGCCTTCATTGGTTCTTACTGTCCCGAAGTCAGGTAGTCAGTCTACACCTCCTTACGTGACTGGCAGGCTAGCTGACTGAAACTAACCGTTATGGATTTGATTAACTGATGAGACATTGTTTTCGTTTGACCACGGTGTGCCATCTCTTTTCCAACCTGATCCATCCTATGCCAGTTAACATTGCCTGTTGTCGAGGAAGGCGATGGCTAGGCATCTCAGTCGATGTCATTTCACAACCTCATCGATTGAATGTAGCTCCCTCCTACCTAATACTCGACTGATACCTCATCTCTATAGTACCCACTCTATAACACCCACCACCTAACACGTTATGTAGGTAGAACGCAGACACCTATGAACAAAAGGTTGTGGATTAACATATTATAATATGGGATAATAACACTTATTTCAGCCAGTAAGTAAATGAAGTGTGGGAATTGAATGAATATGGTATCCAAGCATTTTTTTTCCTTCACGTTCCCCAGTGGAACATAGGGCTTCAAGCTAGTGGCTTGAAGTTTCTGTAGCAGTGTTTATTTTACAGGATGGGGTTGCTAGCCTCATGCCCAACCTTTCCTCTTCACCAGCATTATTTCTGGCTTAGCGAGGTAAAGGAGTGCGTTGGTCGGGGATCGAACCCCGGACCATGTGCATGGTTGGCGAGCGTCCTAACCGCTATGCCACTGACGCCATCCAATCATGTTGATATATGAAATTGTTTGGGAATGCTTTCAAAATTTCAGACTGGATAATCTTTTGAAAATTATGTACTAAATAATATCATAAATTTTTCTGTTTCAATGAATAAAGAAAAGGTCTTAGCCGGCAGGGTGCCCACCATGCTGGGTTGTGAAGTAAGTGCTCATGAATATAATTGGCGGACGGGTCTGTGACACTATGTGGTGAATTGACAAACGTTTAGCTTCATCGAATTCCGTGCCGCTAACTAAATGATCGACCAGCTTGCCTTGTAACCTGTAGGTCCTAGTTCTGACAGGGTCTTTAGTGCGCATTTCTGGGAGGTGCTGAAGTGGAGAAGGGAAAGGTGTTTTGTTTCAGTACTCCTCGGCTTGACAATTAATCTGATGTTCATTAGCGACTGACCCTATACAGGCAGTTACCTGGGTTTCTAGTGATGGGAAGTCGTAATCAGTTGGATCCTCTGAGTCAGTCAAGAAGATAGTTACTTGCCCATGATATTTGCTGGCGGTTGCGCTAAATATCACGAATTAGTAGAAGTTGGAATTCATGCACTGGCCATTGTATCGGGTCCCAGTGGCTGAATGTTATACGAGCTAGCTTGACTTGTAACCGGAAGGTCCTGGGTTCGAACCCTTGTGGGGTGGGTGCGTACTGCCAATGATTCGCAAACTAGGATAAAACAACTATCTGGCAGTACTCTCTGGTGGTTCTCTAACTGATATCAATCCGTGATCAACTCGTCAAAACTAATCCTTATAATTGTTTTTTTTCGATCAAATTAGATGCAATATTGTTCCAAATGCTGAAAATTCCACACTGTAACATAATTACTGTTCTGGAATAAAGCAAATTATTATTATTTTTACTATTATTATTAGCTACATAAGGACAATGTAGTCGCAGATTATATGAATGAATGCATAACTTTAAGGTCTATACAAAAACACCCAGCTGATGAAGCCTTCAAGTGTCACTAATTTCCCCTTAAGAAATGTAGCTTTAGTGTCTCTTAGGAAAACACGTGTGTGAGTAGTTCTCAAATTGTATTATTATTATTATTACTATTATATTGATATTCTTGTTTTGTCTCTGTTCCTCTTTTTTTTTAACAGAGTGATTGGTTTCATCCTTCTCTGTCGAAATCTGAAACAGATAAAATATTTTCAAATTGTTTAGCAACAAAAGATGGTGCATTTTTAATCCGACGATCATCACAGTCAGAGAGGAAATTTGTCCTTGTCCTATACTATCAACATCAAACATTAAAATATCAAATTGAAGTAGTCGATTTCTCATTTCATATGGATACAAAAGAAGCATATTTTATTGATAAGGTAAATTGTCTTTTCTTGTGTATGTGTTTGGTTTTAAACGGATTCGATGAGGTTTCATGTTAGACACCTATTTCATTCTAGTTTAGTACCCCTCCCTCTTCCAGGGACTGAATCCAGGAACTTCACGTTACCAGGCGAGCCTATTCTAAGTTATTGAAACTGCTGAGTTTCCAGTTGGTACGGAATCTTTTCTGACGTATTGTGGTCAACTTGAAGGTGTTTTGTTTGGTGATTGGTTGGCTAGCAGTGGAATCCATAAATCATAACAAATAACCGATGCAGAATGGGTGACTTTCGTAATTCATTTACGTTTAAAAGGTAATTCCATATCAGCTTGTTTATTAGATGGATTACACAGTGAGTGAGACAGTATTATTTACTGGATGACAAGGTTTCGAACAAAATTTATTGCGGTTCATAATCATATCATCAGTTATAATCACACAACTTCGAAACTTCAATTTTATAGTTCTCTATGTTCTTTCCTATCTGTCGTCTTTGAAGTAGTAGGATTTTCCAGATATCTGGGTGAACAGGTGTTGAATCATTCCTATTACACGTGTTTGCAGTCGATTCGATAAACAAAGCTTCTGTTATCAATCTCTCCCTCCACCCTGCTGTTACATCAGATTTTAAAACTGTCATCTTATCCCGTCATCCTATTGTATGGTTGTATGTAATTGCATGAAGTGAGTGGTATAGCTGAACTATTCTCTAGATTTCTTATCTTATTCGGCTCAATTAATCTAGATTTTGCTGCTGGGTTTTTATGTTTGGCTAGTCTGACTGCACCTGTTCTGCTACTTCGACCCATGTATTTGAGCTGACACTCATTGCAGATAGGGTATTAGATAAACTAAATTGTTTTGTTTTACAGGCTCCACAGGATTGATCCTTTAACCGACAAAGCTTGTTTCTAATTGAGTTTGTGTGTGGTTTAAATGCCAGCCATTTTTATTCCTGCCTGCACTGTTAAGAATTCTGCGTAAGGTTTCCGAGGTTCCTTCCTTGTATGGAATTACTACCGATGATTTAGATTCCTTATTTTTGGTGTTGTCTTTGTTCGAAACGTCATCCAGTAAATAATACTGTTTCACTGTGTGATACATCTAATAAACAAACTAATATGGAATTACTTACTACCACAGTGCCCAAGTTTTACAAATATATTAATACTTTTGAAAGGGTTTGATTTTGGTCTCAAGTTTTATTTGGAAAACCATCAATCATCGGGATCCAAGTACATCCATGTAAAATGAGTCACAAATAGGACAAAATCTGTGTCCTAGATCCTACTGCTAGCCACCACTAACTTTCGTTGATGTGTCCAGTAAAAAGAGTGTGTTTTTCTTGAAAACAGCTGTGTGCACAATAGATTACATTAAAATAAGAGGAAGTACTTGGGAGCGAAAAGAGAGGTAAGCCTGAAAATTCCAGCAGTGATGAGAATCGAACCAAGTCAATAGCAGATATGAAATACCTCTATCTTTAGAATATATATTACCTAATGCGCAGTTATTGGTTTCAGCGGTATTATGAACTCCAATCAGAGAGCCTGTTGAAGAGACAACCAATGTGGTGATTTTTCACTCAGAGTTGATGGACTGATTTTTCAGAGTAGAACTTTATGAACGCAGCAGCGTACTCTTTGTGCAGCAGAAATGCTTTTGGAAGTGTGTGGGCGGTTGTTACTTCCCGGCTGCCCACACTGTGTTGCGTGACCGCAGAGCCCAAGGGAAAACTGCTTGAGGCCAGTCACACGGCCTGGTTTCTTCCTTTGGTTCCGTATTAGTAAATTTACCGCCGGTTACGGACTACCGTAGGGTAAGTCAGGATATACAATTTTTGGGGTCGACCTTATCTAACCCGCTCTCTCCATAGTGGAGAGACAGAGAAAGCATAGCTGGGATGCTGGTCGTCTGAGAGAAACACCTCACTGCTGTTACATCCCTGTTCCCCAGAAGTATGCCTTCATCCACAGACCCCCCAGCATAATGTTAGAAGGAAATTCTTACACATGCCGAACTGCTTTAGTTAATCGCTATCCTAACACAACCTTCCTGGCATGGTAGGACCTACAGGAACAATAGTTCCAGCCAGTGTAGCTTGTTGGGTCATTGAGATGTGCAAGCTCGACCACCACGTCAAGGTAGCAGCTATCGGTCGGGATGTAAGATGATGTTACAGGACTGGACTACACTGACTTCTAGTTTAGAAATAGGGAGTGAAGTGGTAGAGCACGTTAACCGCTTCACTTATTTGGGAAGTACCATCAGCCCCAACGGGTTGATCTCTGACGAAATCTCAGTAAGGATACAGAGGGCTGGTTTCGCAAATGCCAGTTTACACCGTCTCTGGCAGTAGACGTGATATCCAGCTATCGACCAGAGGGCGGATGTACTGCTCAGCAGTCCGCTCCGTCCTCCTTTATGGATGTGAGACCTGGCCATTGAGAATGGAAGACATGAAAAGATTAGCTGTCTTTGATCATAGGTGCCTTCGTTCTATCTCCCGTGTGAATTGGTATAGTAGGGTAAGCAATATTGATGTTAGGCGTCAAGTGCTAGGTAGGTGGGAGGGGAAATCAACTGACGAGGCTGTGAAGCTACATCGACTAAGATGGCTAGGACATTTGTTACACACGCATGCCTAGTCATCGCCTTCCTCGACAACAAGCAATGTTAGCTGACTGACGTAGGGTCATGCTGGAAAAGAGCTAGCATGTGGTGGTCAAATCAAAACATGGCCTCATCAGTCAATGAACTCCACAACAGTTAGTTTAAGTCACGTAGGAAGGTGTAGACTTCCTGACTGGTTGGGGTCTTCGGGATGGCTCAAAATCGTTCTCAATGGCTGGCGCAGATGCATCCACTCCTTGTGACTTATAATATCCAATGAAATTATATTGTTCTTCGTTATTACTATTCCTTTTGTCTCAAATCCCTGTCTACTGTCTCTACTTTCTTCTCTTGCTTTGTGTGCTACATGGAGGCAGTGTGGCGACTTGAACTGCTGCACATCGGTGCAAAGTTCTATGTCGAAACCAGACAGATAGAGAGACAGACAATTCATCGATTGGGAGTATTTGTCCTCATATCCGACCTGCTGTACGTCACTGGTCACGACTTCTCACTAAAACCCAGGTAACTACTACCTACCTGAATAGCATCAGTCGCTAGTGAGCATCAGATTGATATTCAAGTGTTGGTTTGCAGGGATATGATTTGATTGGTTACATGACTTCATCATGAGCTAACATGGTTGTCTAACCGATATCAGCTCATGATGAAATCCTGTAACTTTACGTCTAAGTTCAATACTGCTCATCCATATTATTATAGCACGTAACATTCCGAGTAAACGTGTCACAGCCATGTCGGTCATTAAAGATTCCTTGACTTGTAAGACTACCTTACTGTATGCTGTGATTTATTGACATGGGCTCTTAACTACGGTCTCTCCTGAGTTCGACCACTGTTCCAACTACTAACGTTTAGACTCACTAGGCATATGTGTACGTATGTATTAATTTGTATTGTCCTGAGTCTGGTTTCCCTTTTATAACTTTTTATTTTATTCAACAAATTCTCATTAATTGGTTTTTCTTTTTATTTAGGGTCCACTTCATTTATCTTTAGAGCATTTAGTTGAGCATTACAGTCGTTTTGCAGATGGTATCCCTGTACGCCTACACTACGCAATATCACCATCTGGTCGAGTTACTAATATAGAACAATTAACAACACAAAATTTAGACAATAATAATGGTCGAGAATTACGCAAAGTTGAATCATCCGCTTCTAGTGGTGGTGGTGATGCATGGGCGTTGAGAACAATCTCATCCAGTATACACGGTGGTCGTATGGGTGCACCGTTGTCTATGTCGATAGCTAAAGGAAACTCACGTCATGGACAGAATAAATCGAATCAGGTATGCGCTTTACACTCAGTTTTTTTAAATGATATCTGTAATAATTCTCAAGAGTTAGTTTGTAAGGATTGTCCTAGTTTGGGACTCTCTAGCGGTGCACACCCATAGCCCAACCAGGAATCGAACCTGGGATCTTCAGGTCACGAGGTCAAGGTTGTTGACTATTCAATCATTTTGACCCGTGAATGCTAACTTCTGTCGATTCGCGATTTTAGTGAGGCCACCAGCTAATGTTATCGGCGAGTATATTTGTCGTCAAACTTGACCTGGTGGAACCCTCACTAATCACGTCTTCTCATTAGGATTCCAGGCAAATTCATCCTGTAGTCAGTCACATTAGTGAGCATCATATTAATTTCTAAGAGTTATTTTGTAGGGATTTGATAATGTTAAGACAGTCTGGAATCACTCAACCTCTACTTTTACATTTTGTTAACTATTACATTTTACCTACTGTACTTTACTGCTCCATCTTTGTTTTTACGAGTTTGACCACGGATGAATATAAGTTAGAGGAGCATTGAAAACCAGCAGGGAGTACTGCCAGACAGCTGTTTCATCCAACTAATTTGGTAATCATCGGCAGTACGCACCCACCGCCAGGGGGTTCGAACCCAGGACCTTCTGGTTACAAGGTGAGCTAGCTCGTAAACCATTCAGCTACTGGGACCCAATTCAATGGCCATTCCATGAATTCTAACTCCTTCAAATTCGTGATTTAGCGCGACTGGCACCGGCCAATGTCATCGACGAGACATCCATCCTCACATTTGACTGGATGAACCTCAATGATCACGGCTTCACACTAGAACTCCAGGAAACTCCGTCCTATAACAAGTCACTAGCGAGCATCACATTTAATTTTCAAGAGTTGGTTTATAAGGATTACATTTGTTTTAACCTTAGCCTTTCCTGGGCTACTCAAAAAATACTATATCATATTGCAAATGATATTAAAGTTTGTGAGTAGGGTGAGTAGTGTGCCACTTAGTCAGCTGGTTTGTTACTATTGTAGTTGACAGACATCTGAACTCATGTGAGAAATGGTCTAAATTCATATTGTCTGATTGTCAACAACCTCTCTATTCTCATCTTTCCTCTCCTTCCATCTCATCATCATGTGGGACTAGAAGTCATTATAAAAGATAATATCCTCACTCGTACAACCAAGTTCAAAACCCAACGTTACCCCGTTTTGCCCGATAGAAATAGTGTTAAGCGTGAGACTTGCAACTTATTACGTAATCGGCAAAATAAATGGCTCTTTTATCTTCTCTTATTCATAATTATAATGGTGGCACTATTTCAGTTATCGTGCATCGGTGGCACAGTGGTAGAATACTCGCCAACCGCGCCTCATGTGGTTCGGGGTTCGATCCCCGGCCGATGCACTCCTTTACGTCTCTAAGCCACTAGTAAGACTGGTTAAGAGGAAAGGTTGGGCATGAGGCTAGCAACCCCATCCCGTAAAAAGGAAACACCACTGCTACAGAAACTTCAAACCTCTAGCTTGAAGCCGCCCTATGCTCCACTGGGAACGTGAAGGAATAGAAACAAGAAGAACAATATCAGTTATCGTGTAATTTTAATTATTAACATTATTATTGTTATCATTTTTACACTTTGTGTACATTTTTGACTTGATTGTCACTGCTGCTAGTGCCAAAAGGCTGCTGTTGTCCATCCTGGTTACGAACACCCTGTAGTATTATTTTTGGTTTTGTTTTTCCTGTTGTCGAGCAAATTAGATACAATACCATACCAAATGCGGAGAATTCCACAATGCATATAATTACTGTTTTGGATAAAGCAAATTATTATTATTCCTATTGTTGAAAGTATGTGATAGTAAATTGATTTCCACTTTTTTGTTTGTACAATTTCCTTTCAGGGAAAACATCATAGTTCTTCAAGTTCAGGCATCTCTGGTATGTCTAGTGGCGGCGGTGGTGGTCTCCTTCCAGTTGCCGCCGGTTTACAATTAACTGCTTCTGGTACTTCATGTGTTGGATCAACTAGTGGATCGGGGGAACTTCGACTAATTCCTAGTGATGCAGTTATCCTGTTGTATAGACTTGGTGAAGGAGAATTCGGTGAAGTGTATCGTGGTAGATTACACTTGGATAGTGGGATAATTCAAGAAGTAGCAGTTAAAGTGAGTTAAAAATGATTAATTTCCACTGTCAGCATTTTTGTTTAATTTCATCATTAGATGTTGTACTATTGAAGTGAACCCTAAATGACTGTAGTGACTCAGAGATTGACTTGTTGCCACGGAAATTGTCTTGTTGTCTGAGAATATGTGCATGATATATACTCCTCCTAGGTGAAGATGCTGACAAAAAGCAGAGTTTTCTGAACACTTTGAGGAGCAATCTTCGAATGTTTAGCATGAGATCTCCTGTCACTGGCTGACTGACTTGGTTTCAACGTAGAACTTTGCACCGATGTGCGGCAGTTCGAATCGCCACACTTCACTTAGCACACAAAGCAAGAGAAGAAAGTAAAAAGAAACGCAAAACAGAGACAGTATACAGAGATATGAGACAAAAAGAGTAGTAGTATGGAGGAACTATATAGTTTTATTGGATATTATAAGTCACAAGGAGTGGATGCATCTACGCCAGTCATTGAGAACGATTTTGAGCCGTATCACCAATTGTCTCCAGCCATTAGTTTTTACCATCCCGAGGACCCAAACCAGTCAGGAAGTCTACACCTTCCTACGTGACTGGCTTAAACTAACTGTTGTGGATTTCATTGACTGATGTCATGTCACATGTAAGGTGATACTACAGGACTGGATTACATCAACTCATTCCTAGCTTAAAGATAGGAAGTGAAGTGGTAGAGAGTGTTGACCACTTCACCTATTTGTGAAGTTTCATCAGCCAGTCCCAACGGGTTGATGGCTGACGAAATCTCAACATGGATACAGAAGGCTTATTTAGGATTTACAAATCTGCATAATCTCTGACGTAGATGTGATATCCTGCTGGCTGTCTATCAAAGGACTGCAGCAGCAGTTCACTCTGTCCTCCTTTATGGCTGTGATTGAGACATGACCACTGAAAGTGTAAGACATGAGAAGCCTATCCATGTTAGGTGGTATAATAGGATGAGTAATACTGAGGTTAGGTGTTGCGTGCTAGTTAAGGAGGGAAAATCAATCGATGAGCTTGTGAAGGTGAGTCGATTGAGATGGTTAGGATATGTGTTACGCATTCCTAGCCGTCGCCTTCCTTGACGGGCTATGTCAGCTAACATAGGATTGTTTAATTTGGAAAATAGCTAATGGTAGTCAAACCAAAACGTGCCTTCATCAGTGAATGAAATTTTCAAAAGTTGGTTTGTAGACATCCAGGATGCATACTACTGATGAGTCCCAAACTAGGATGAAACTCCGGTTTTCAATGGTTCTCTAACTCATATCAATCCGTCGTCAAACTTGAAAAAAACAAATCAATGAAATGCATAACAATCCGTTTAAGACAGTCATGTAGGTAGGTGTAGAATTCCTGGCTGAGAACTTGCTAAGACCCAATGGTTGGATGGAGACTATTGGTAATATGACTCACCCATATATATGTATTTATTAACCCTCGTTTTTTGTTTTCCTTTCTGCCTCACATGTCTGCTTGTTAAACTTCTTTTGAATTCATTTTAACCCTCTCTCTCTCGCGCGCGCTCGCTCGCTCGCTTTGCCTACCTTGCTTGTTGTGAATGTAGTTTGGCAACTTGAAGTGCTTCATTTCCCTGCTTAGTTCTATGTTGAAAATTATTCAGTCAGTCAAGTCAGTCAGTAATTGAATTTACTAATTGTTGTTTCTGGTGTTCACATTGTTGTCTTGACAGTTGGTATACACAAGACCTTCATATTTATAATGTATTGTATGCAAATTTGTGTCACTATTACTATTATGCTTTAACATGCTTTTTTAGAGAAGAAAGAAAACAACAACAACAACAGCCAAATATTGTATTATATTAGTTAGTGTAGGTGGGGAATAGTGATAGATTTTAGATAGGTACTAACTAACCTTGACCTATCGGTAAATCGTCTGGACTAAACTTGTCATATTATCTATCACATAGATAGGCCAACTTTTTTTTGTAGTAATTTTCCATACACTCTGTTTATATATGTACATATACTGATTTTTTATTGGTTGATTCATCTTTTGTTTAAACTGTGCTTTATTGTGATTGGTTGGTTGGCTGATAAAGATCTCATCAGTATGTACTGGTACCACTTTCTTTTTTGGAAGTGATATGAGACAAAGATCTTTATATATTGATAAAGAAACGCATACTTCAGGTATTGTTACTTTTGGCCATGAGTACGTGAACATTTATGCATGCATGTAAAAGTGTAACGCCAGACGACAAGGGTCAGGCAACAGATTGTTTATTGAGAAAATCAAGAGAATATTTATAGATTTTTATGTACATAATTGTCAGCGGAGAAGCAACATCCGCAAGAGTGAAGAACAGACACCAAAGTCAAATAGCCCTGAATTTACCAACCAATAAGATGACTCGGCATTACACATGGATATTGTTCATAATATTCGTTGCAAGTTTCACCCAGATGTTCTAATACAACGACTGGGGTGGGGGAACTGTCATTCAAACACTCGAGTGGAAAAGTTATTCGCAACTATCATCATTGGACAATATTCTGAATTAGTAAATCCTATAAGTGGGACTCATACAAATTCTATTGAAGGGTTCTGGGTCCATCTAAAAAAACACATTTTATGATAGTAAATGCCTCCCGACGCGTTATGATATACAGCCAGCTAGATGAATTTTTGTATCGACATTGGTTTGATATGACTACAGACACTCCTATGAGAAACTGGGACCAGTTTCTAAAGCATCTGTATTATTCAGTTCCACTACATATATGTTTCATAAATACAAATTTTTAAAAAGTAAGCGCCACTTTTCACCTGGAAGAATATAACTGGTAGATTCAAGGTCATTCGACTTTGATGTCCATTCTTTACTGTTGCCGCAACGTCTTCTGATTGTTTGTTTTCTTGCTGAAAGTTATTCTGTACTGCTTGTGACAGTTTCTCAGAAAGTTAAGCCATATATTTGCAAATCCTATTTGCACAAGTTGAGTCTGCTGTGATTGGTTGGTGAGGTCCTCTGGGTTAAGTTCTTTTATCGTTTTTTTTTCATGATCCCGATTCGTGACGTAACACTGATGTAAACTGTTGTCTACAATTTTGGCTTGTTCGCAGACAGCTCTCACCACAAAAGTATTTGGCAATTATGGTATTAGGAGTAGCACATGAAAGGTGTGTATAGACACAAGCATTTGAAAAAAACCCTGTGTGGGCTCGATTGACCGGGAAGCAGATCTATGCTGTACTATGGTAAGAGCTAAACTTACTGTCTGAAGGGTGATAATACTATCCAGTTGCTAAGACTAAAGTGGAGTGGGACTTGAGCGCGAGGCTTGTTGGTTGATAATCTAATGCGAATTGAATCCACGCATGTATCTGATGAAGTCTTCCGTAGTTCGGAAGTATTATAGACATTATAGAAATCACTGCAAGACTCTTCAAACCTTTAGGAATTGACGTTGCACACAAACCAACAAAATCACTTCACTTAGCTGCCTCTATGTCAACCAAAAGAATCAACAATGAAAGAAGATAAAGCCATCATCTACAAAATAAATTGTAACAACTGCGTAAAACACTACATTGACCAAAGTAGACGTCCCCTTCGTCTTCGTATCCACTAACATAATGTAGCCGTCAAAAGACGTGACATCCACTCCCTCATATCACTACATACAGACAACCATGGACATCAATTTGACTGGGACAACCAACGTTCAAATATTAGACAGAGGAAACAACAAGAATGCTAGAGAATTTGTAGAAGGCTGCCTGGTATTCCACTGAATCGATCAGTAGACACATCGACATAGACAAAATTTACCAATCGATGGGAAGGAAATCTCATACGCAAAAGTCAAAGAAACAATCAGTTCTAATACAAGTAGCCTAGAAGGTGTGAGGACACACGAAAACAATGAATCACGTTCAAGGTCAGCAGGAGAGATGATTAATAAGCTCGTAGAGAAATCTAAAAGCTCACTTCACCAAATTGAAGTATGCACTGAGGTAGGGATATGTTTGGCCAGTGGTTGCCAGTGTATAAATTCCAACTTCTATCAATTCGTGATGGATGTTCAGCGCAACCGCCAGCCAAGACCGTGGGCGAGTAGTTGCCCTCTTGCCTGACCCCGGGGACCCCGCTGGTTATAACTTCTCATTAGAACCCAAGGTACTCCAGTACTCCCAGGTTTTCCAATGGTTTTCTAACTGATGTCAACTTGTGGTCAATTTTGTAAATAATAAAATGCCTGCCGATGAACACTTGACTATTCATAATGGGCTGATGGTGCTGTCTGACGGTTCGAATCTTGCTAATTGGTGCTGGATTCGAAACCGTCACCTATTAGTGGAATGTAGAATTCAGTTAGTCATATGGATAGATAGTCTTGTTCTTTTTGTATGTAATACTTTGTTCATAAGTTCTAGATAGGTATTTCCTTACTATTTCTTTAGTTGTCTGGAAAACAAAGCCTTTAGAGTGGGGTGGAGTTGAGGTAGATTAGGGTAAATAAATTAATAAAAGCTTTACAGTTCCAATCGTACATCAATGTTAGCTAGTTTCATTTTTTCAGACTAGGCTGGAGAGAAAAAGGAGGGACAGAAAGTGTATTCAGTATGCCTTTGTGAATGTGTTATCGTGTCGATGAAAAAGTAACCTGATTGTGGATGTCTTCCATTCCTTCATCCATCTATCCATTCATCATTCGATTGGATTTATTCAACAATGAATCATCAGTTAGTTAATAATTGGTAGAACTTAATTCAATTACGCCCTTCACAATAGAATCTATAATCTTGTCTTGTCTTGTCATGTTTACTTTTTTATGATATGTGGCAGTACTAATCACAGCAGTATGCGCATAATTTCCCCATTGGTGATATTGGTGATGATGATGGTGAGATGCTGAGAATCATAATTCAATTTGGTCTGTTTGTTTGCTTGTTTGTTCGTGTATGGTGTTTTGTTTTCTCTTTTTTATGTTTGTATGCGATGAAAATGTTTTAATTGGACACTAGGTAGTGTATAACTAGTGTAATTAATGTGTGTCTAATTCTTTGTTGGCTGCAGATTGAATTCTATCGGTCAAGTCGGGGTATGCAATGTGGCCAACAACAAGCTATGTGGCTGGTTATCACGATGTACTACACAGTGATTTATTCATATTAGATGATGGTTGAAGGCAATCGGCAGGAAGCCAAGCTTTGGATCATCTAGGCTTCGGGATAGTTGGCACTTATCAGTCAGTAAGATGTATCAGTTGTTGTCTACTAATTTCTCGCTCACCTTGGATATTCCGAGTGGAATACCTGAGAGTACTGGACAGCCGTCTCGTCCATCTAGTTTGGGACTCTTCATCAGTGTACGCACTCACCAACAGAGGCCGAACCCAGGAAATTCTGGTTACAAGGCTAGCCATCTTGTAGACCATTAAACCACTGGGACCTGACACAACGGCCAGCCCATGAATTCTAACTTCTGCCAATTCATGACATAGAGCGACCACTTCGTAATGTCTTCTTCAATGAGTTACTACCTCACCTTCAACCTGCTCTACCCTATTGGTCACGGCTTCTCATTAGAACCTCAGGTTAACTGCCTGAATAGAACCAGTCACTAGTGAGCATCAGATTAATTTTCAAGTATTGGTTTTGTAGGCAAATTTTGTTTGGTTGGTTGGAGGATTTCATTATGAGCTGATATCAGAACTTAAAGCTCTTGTTGAGAGGTTAATTACCCACTTTGTTTTACCGATGATTGATGGTATTTCATTGGTGAATTTTGTTTTCTTAAGCGGGACATTTTTCTACCATTAATTTGCTGAACTTTTGAATTTGAGTATTTTTGGAGTTGTTGGATGCAGTTGATGAACTTGACGTTTTAGATGTTTCAAATCGGAATGACGCAACGCTCATACCGGAGATATGGAAAGTGGCAACAAACAACATGGGGGAGATGGAGAGAGAGAGAGAAAAAGGGAGAAAACATGTACAAGGCGAATTGGGAAGCCGTGTGACTAAATTGATATGATTATGGGTGGCAGTAACTTATGGTTGAGACATCATCCAGTTATTAATGCTGCATCATCACTGTATGATATTGTGCGTCGATGGCACAGCTGTTAGGACGCTCGCCGACCATGCACGTGGTCTGGGGTTCGATCCTCGGCCGACGCACTCCTCCACCTCACTAAGTCAGTAATAAAGCTGGTAAGGAGGAAAGGTTGAGCATGAGACTGGCAACCCCATCCTGTAAAAATAATCACCACTGCTACAGCAACTTCAAACCTTTAGCATGAGGCCCTGTGTTCCACTGGGAACGTGAAGGAATAAAAAACTGTGATATTTGAAATAAACTTAACTAATATGGAATTACATTCTACCACAGCGTCGAAGTTCTACACTACCATTAACTGTAGTTGATCGACTTAAGAAGTCAGCTTTCAGTCAATGGATCTCTGATTTGGCCAAAAATGTTTCATTTCCTTCCGCTTGCTCTCATAGTTTAGAGATATGGTGCGTTACGAAAAGTATTTCCAGCAGGTGTCCATTGACGGATGTCTTCGTTCTGTACTTATAAAAAACAGATAGTCAGTCGACCAGAAAAGATGAGCAACTAGGAACTTCGAGAATGAATCAACAACTATGCAGGAGAAAAATATAGATGGATGGATTAGACACACCCTGAAGAAACCTTTGAGTATTGACACCGCGCGCCAGTCTCCTGAATGGAAAAAGACAAGTTGGGAGTGAATCCGAGGATGACATTGAGAGAAAAATAAAAACTTGCTGGCGGTCGTGGAGCCAGTTAAAAAAACTGCCTAAATAGTGATAAGCTGCTGAAGCCGTATGTCTCATTCTGTGCTGAAGTCAGTCTGGCAGTGGTACCTAGTTGAGTTCGCCTTACCGTCCACTACCTGGGAAATCTGATAGCATTTTGTAGTAGTAATAAAATTCCTCGATAGCATACAATTTCGTTTATTAGCCTGTAGTCCATATTTTATCAGTTTTGTTGCTTTCGTGAACTGTCCTAAATATATCAGAATTGAAAAAAAGTGCGATTTGTTTCAATTTTACTGACCCTTACTGACTTCTAAATTTATTTTATGTGTCCAAACCAAGTTCACTTTTAACAGTCCGAAAAAATTTGGGCATTGGATATATGATATTCATTTTAATACAGGTTCCTTTTGTGTTTCCCAATGAATGAAAAACAAAACGATATTGTTGTGTTTACTGACGTTTCACTATTTAATGCTGCTGCTAATAGCTTTATCAAAGTAGTAATATTAAACCAGAATTTACAAAATCTCAGCTTATATAAAACAAACTTAATCATCGTTCCTCAGCATGGGGGCATTTTTGCGTTGTTAGATTGGTCAATTGGTAAAGATAAAAAACCAGGTGTAGATTGTTGGATTTGATAAGTGTATGAAATTATAAAAACAGCGTGTGTTTACATTACGAAATTGCTTATCAGTTACATTCGTGTTGATTTTGTCATTTCATTGAGTGGGGTAGGTGGGTGTTGTAACCAGGTCACATTCTGTTTTAGTCCATCATTCCTATTCAGACAATTTGCATTCCATTTGAAATGAAGTGCTTCTGATGATATCAGACGTTCTTTGTGATTTCTGAAATACTTTTTCTAAATGATGATTTCAACATTGTCAAAATCAGTCAATAGTGAATCCTTCGGATCATCACACCCCATCAGCACAAAGGTATGAATTGTTTCAAGTCTTCTTAGACGAGCACACTCTTTGATGTTAACGGATGAGAAAGATAAAGAAGAAAAAATATCAAACATTACTAAAACTCTCAAGCAAAACAACTACCCAAGGGACTTCATCAACAAAATCAACACTGACATTAAATATGGTCGAAAACGTATTCCGACGAAATGGGCCTCAACAGTTGTCATTCCATATAGAGATCAGAGACGTCAGACAATATCAGAAGATTGATCAATAAGCACAACATCAGAGTTTTCTTCAAAACATCAGACACACTGCGAAGCAACCTTGTCCACATGAAAGACCAAATCTCTAGAGATCCTCTATCTAATTGTGTCTATAAAATAAAATGCCTAGAATGTGATGCGATATACATCGGACAAACATCACTAGAGAGGAATCAAAATCAGAAGAAATGAACACTGTAGAGTGGCATCTGTTCGACCGCCGAGAAATCCATTTGAACTAAAAAAGCTTGAAAAAGTCGTCAGCCATAGGTCTACACGTTATAGAATCAAGTCAAAAAAATTGATTTTGACAATATTGAAATCATCATCCAGAAAAAGCATTTCAGAAATCACAAAGAACGTCTGATATCATCAGAAGCACTTCATATCAAGTGGAATCCAAATTGTGTGAATAGGAATGATGGACTAAGAGGGAATTTGACCTGGTCACAACACCTCCCTCCCCCATGAAGTGACAAAATCAACACGAATGTAACTGATAAGCAATTTCGTAATGTAAACACACGCTGTTTTTATAATTTCATACACTTATCAAATCCAACAATCTACACCTGGCTTTGTTGCCTTTTATGATTGACCAACCTGACCACAACATACAAATTACCTCATACTGATGAATGATGATTAAGTTGCTATGTTGTAAACTGGGATTTTGTAAATTTTGGTTTAATATTACTACTTTGATAAGGGTATTAGCAGCAGCATTAAACATCGAAACATCAGTAAACACAACAATATCGTTTTGTTTTTCATTCATTCATTGGGAAATACAGAGAAAACCTCTATTATAATGATTTATAATTTCTAGCTGTGAATCGGTTAAGTGCAAATTATATACAATATGTTCTGGAGCTGTAGCTTATTGGTCGAGTCATTCGACTTCCAGCCATACGGTGACTGGTTCGAAACGCACACTCCAGGTACTGAGGCTTTGGCAGTCAGGTAGAGTATTCCCGGGCCCCCTCCGCCTCACACACAATAGGGAATTCCTATTGATTGTTGAATAACGCTTCTTTTTCTTTCATTTCATTTCATTTCAAACTGATTCACATTATAAAACATGTTTCCCCTCAATATGTTTTTTTCTTTTCTTTGTAATTTTTTAGGTTCTTGTTCAACCATCCCAACGGTTGGACTTTTTAAAAGAAGCAACAATTATGATGCAGTTGTCACATCCGCATATAATAACCATCTATGGTGTTTGTGAAAATAAACGATTAATGATGATATTGGAGTTAGCTGAACTTGGCAGTCTGTTAGACTATTTATTAGATTATCCAGAAAAATGCCAGTTGCCAGAGTTATACAATTGGAGTATGCAGGTGAGTAGTAGCAGTAGTAGTAGTGAATCAGTGACCCGGTATTCATAACGTTATTTCGCTGGTATATTACTATTATTTAAGATATATTAGCATTCGTAAATTCATATCTTCAGATACATTTCGGTCTGTGCCCTGCCTATATGAATACATTTGTCAGCCTCGGAGTCAAGAAGTATTCTATGATCTTCTTTTTAATGATTAAGACATTTATGGGGGGTGGAGCAGGATGTTGTCCATGTTTTGCAATCCTTTGTGATTGATGACTTTATATGTCTGTGTACGCTCTCATGGTAATTAAGATGAAATCCATCCCTTTTGACATAGACGACATTGCTAGTCGTGTATTCCTTGGCTTTCCGAGTGGGACATAGAGAGCTCCAAGCCAGAGCTTTGAAGTTTCAGCTGTCCTGCCACCTGACTTGCTGTCATTTCTAGACTTATTATCATCTAGGGGAGGTTTATGAGTGCATCGATCCCTGCGCCACATCAGGCGTCGTGGTGGGAAAGCATTCCACCACTGAACTGTCGATGCGCAACATAGAACTTTGCGCCAATGTGCAGCAGTTCAAATCGCCACACTTGACTTAGCACACAAAGCCAGAGAAAAAAGTAAAAATAAATGCAAAATAGAGACAGTAAACAGAGATATGAGGCGAAAAGAATAGCAATATGGAAGAACCACATAGTTTTATTCGATGTTATATGTCACTAGGAGTGGATGCATATACACCAGTCACTGAGAACGATTTTGAGGCGTATCACCAATTGTCTCCAGTCTTCATTGGTGTTTACCGTCCCGAGGATCCGAACCAGTCAGGAAGTCTACGCCTTCCTACGTGACTGGCTTAAACTAACTGCTGTGGATTTCATTGACTGATGTAGCCATGTTTTGGTTTGACCACGGTGTGCTAGCTCTTTTCCAACCTGGTCCATTTTATGTCAGCTAACATTGTCTGTTGTCGAGGGAGGCAATGTCTAGGCATGTATAACACATGTCCTAACCATCTTAGTGGATGTAACTTCAGAGCTTCATCTATTGATTTCCAATGCTCAACACTACTAATTACTTTATCGATTCACTGTAGTTCTCGTTAGGTAAACGATCGGCAGCTTGATTGGCTGGTTGTTGTTCGTTATTGTGTTCATGTGCAAGTAATAAAGAAACGCTGACTGACTGACTGGTTTCAACATAGAACGTTGCACAGATGTGCAGCATTTCGAGTTGCCACTCTCCATCCATATAGCCCATAAAGCAAGGAAACAGAGTAAACAGAGCTGTAAAAGATAGATAATAAACAGAAGTGTGAGTGAATGAGTGGAAAGGAATAGTAAGTAATACAGAAGAAGAGTAGAGTTTCAGTGGATATGACAAATCACAAAGAGTGAATGAATCAATACATCTGTGCCATACATTGGACAACGAGAATTTTGAGCCAGCCATATGACTAATTGTCTCCAGCCTTCATTGGTTCTTACTGTCCCGAGGAACTCCAACCAGTCAGCTAGTCAGTCTACACCTTCCTACGTGACTGGCAGGATAGCTGACTGAAACTAACCGTTATGGATTTGATTAACTGATGAGACCTTGTTTTTGTTTGACCACGGTGTGCTAGCTCTTTTCCAACCTGATCCGTCAGTAATGTCAGCTAGCATTGCGTGTTGTCGAGGAGTGCGATGGTTAGGCATCTCAATTGATGTAACTTCACAACCCCATCGATTGATTTTCTCTCCTACATACCTAACACTTGAATGATGCCCCATCTCAATATTGCTCACCTTATTATACCTCTTATCGCAGACACCGATGATGAAAAACAGCTAGCCAGGCTTTTCATGTCTTCTACTTTCAATGGACACGTCTCACTCACAGCCATATAGGAGGAGATGGGAGCGAAATGGTGAGCAGTATATCCATCCTTTGATCGATGGCCAGCTGGATATCACGCCTACTAATCCAGAGATGGCATCAGTTGACTGACAAATGCCGAACGAGCCTTCTGTATAAAGGAACGCTACTCTACGATGATATGTCTGTGGCTCAGTAGTACATAATGTTTGTTCGCCAGCGACGTTGTCGAGATTCGTGTTCGATTCTAAGCTGACGCACTTATAAGCTTCTCCTATCCCGTAGTTTGGGCGCGGGGTAAGCAACGCCACGCCTACTACGAAAACTTCGAAACTTGAACCCATATGACTCACTCGAAACACAAAGGAATGATGAACTCTACGATGATTGTGTTCTAAGGTGTCAGTCACATACCTGTGGTTGTCTGGATGCGTAAGATACTTTTCCCTTATTCCTGGTCAAACTAATCATAATAGAATTCCTATCTGAATGTAAATTAGCTATATTTGGAATTGGCAGAGGTTGAAATTCATGGACTATAGATGGGGGGTGGGTTCTAGTGGCTGTGAGTGGTTTACAAAGTCACCGTGTAACCGAAAGGTATTGGGTTCGAATGCCGGCGGATGGTGTATCGATGAGGAAGGAGTCCAGAACTAGGACTAAACAGCTGCCCAATACTTCCTAGCTTTCCAATTGCCCTTTAACGTATGTCAGCTAGTGATCAAACGTTTAAAGTATCTAAGGCGGCGAGAGGGATATGTTAGACTACACTTTCCAGAGAAATAGCACACTCTATGAAGATTAGACTAACTAACTTTAATTTGAATAAGGCATTAAGAAGACAAATTTCGCGAGATGATACCGTCATTTTGTAGTTTCTTTACAACCGCTTTACAACTAACTTGGTTAACAATAATAAAATAAAGTTCACGACTCAGTTATATAAAAAAAGTGCATACTGATGACCAATCATATTTAAATAGGTCAAGTAGACCATGGTAGGCGAAGATCGAAGTCTATTGTTTTGACTGTACACACAGTTTAGGCTGTATGTGATTAATCCTCAAAAGTGCTTCCAACACCTTCAATAACCAACCTTGAATTAGAGTTATGTGGTGAAATAATTGTGAAACAGTCATTAATTAATATTGATTTTTTGACCTGACATTAATAAGTGTTTTGTAATGGATGATGCTGGATTTCTATTCAGATTAATAATCGCATTGGGATTTTCTCTATGATTTAGTAACCATTTTGGAACATGTTCTTTTCGACGACCACATTGGAACATTCTGATGGTTCTACCCATATAGGTGTCACCGCAGCTGCAGGTGAACTTGTAGATACAGTTTGAAGTAGAGTCCACAGAATTTCGTCCTTTAATCGTAGGTACAGTGTTCGAAAATATTCTCCGCGCGAGGAGAAGAGATGTGGCATAGAATATGCGTTGGATGGCTGACCGAAGTCTTTGAGCTGTCAACTGCATAATCTGGTCACCCTTGAATGGTAGGTTAATAAAAATAGCTTTCTTTGGTACAGAAGCAGTCTTTTCATAACTGAGTCATGAACTTTATTTTATTTTATTATTGTTAACCAGGTTAGTTGTAAAGCAGTTGTAAAGCAGCTACGAAATGACGATATCATCTCGCGAAATTTGTCTTCTAAATGCCTTATTCAAAGTTTTCAAAGGGACTAATTGTTTTTATTTTCTCTAACTAACTTTAATTGATTTTCTATGATTTAATTGTGTGTGTGTGTTTTTCCCCTGTTAACCGTGTATGCGTGTGTGTGTGTATCTTGTTCTATTACAGATAGCCAGTGGTATGAGTTTTCTAGAATCGGCTAGATTTGTTCATCGTGATCTAGCCTGTCGGAATGTCCTTTTATCAAATCATTCATGCGCGAAAATCTCTGATTTTGGTCTATCTCGTGCTGTCGGTGTAGAATCTGATTACTACAAGGCAACTCAACGGGGTAAATGGCCAGTGAAATGGTACGCCCCAGAATCAATCTACTATAAAACATTCAGTCATGCAAGTGATGTTTGGTCATTCGGTATCTGTTTATGGGAAATGTTCTCTTTAGGCGAGCATCCTTATGCAGATCAGGATAGTTTTGAAGTACTGCGTCAAATTGAAGAAGGCGTCCGTCTGCCAAGACCTCATCTAGCTAACGATGATGTCTTTGCTATAATGCACGATTGTTGGGCGTATAATCCAGATGCTCGACCGACATTTGCTCAACTGTTGGCTGTTTTTCAACATCTTGCGACAAATGTTTACGAGAATGTTGAACCGCCTGAAGTTGTTGTCGCTGCTGGTGGTGGTAATACTGCGGCTGCCGCTGCTGCTGTTAATGCTTGTAATAAAGTTGTGATGAAAAATGGTGTAGGCAGCGGGAGTCATAATCCTCCTTCGCAGGCTAGTGGTACTTCCCCAGCTGTTACTACAACCACCAGCGGCAGCACCATTGCTGTTACCCCGCAACTCAATGATATCAGTGATCGACGATCAGCTGGTTGTACAAATGTGCGTATTCCTAATCTTGTTAACACTAACGGATCATAATAAATAAATCAATCGATAAATCAATATCCTAGTCAAAATAGTAGATGGTTAGTTTGTTCAGAGGTGGACACTTGTGGAGTTTGGCTTGTCTATCCTGTACTCTAAAGACTTTGGTTTTATGTCTGCAGTTCGGTTGTGACAGTGTCTGCGTGTGTGCATGTGTGTACAGGTAATATTTCACTTCAGTCCACAAGTCTCTTGTGTCCATTCTGCATTTGATTCATTCTGTATATTTGATGCTTGGGAGCTTATTTTGCTCTGATATACTACTGTCACTTTTGTTAGTAGTATCTATCAGTAGTCATGATAATAATCTACCTCTACTTCTGCATTCACACTGTCTGTTCCTCTTGATTTTCAATCAATCAATTTCTTATTTTGTGTCTCTTGAATGATAGAAAACAGCTAAAATGTGAGAGGAGTTCACTGCTTTAAACCTCCTCGCCCCCTCCCTCCCTCTCGCCAACACATTCATAATTCCCTCCTTTTCAATGCATTCAATACATTTGTCTTTCTTGCATTTATCATCATGTTCTTCTACTTCTTCTTCTAGGCATATTTTAAACTCTTCTTCTTAATTTTGATTTTTTATTGATTTTTTTCAACTGACTGACTGTGTTATTCTTCTGTCTTGAAACCGTGACATCTCCTAGTGTCTTTGATATCGCTTCTCCATTATTTGTTAATGTCCATGTACATTATCGTGATAATAATAATAATAATCAGTGAGAGTGTTTCATTCAAATTTCCTGTATTCACTTTTGTACAATAACTAACTACTTCCTTCCGGTTAGTAGCAATTGTCTTCTTCTTCAATTTTTTATTTACCATTCAATGTTCAATTTTCGTCTTTTTTGTTTAATTTTTATTGTTAATATTTTTGAAACTTACATACAATTGATTAATAATAATAATAATATTATTTCTTTTTATGTGACAATAATCAATATTTAATATTGATTTGTTCATTTATTTATTTATTTATTTATCCAGTTATTTGTTTTAATGTATCAATTGTTTGTTATTATTTGTTGATGTTGTTAATTTGAATTCATCTTTATTCATAGAAACGAACATTTAAATTTATTATTATTATTTATTTTGCGTATGTGTGTTTACCGGGTTATTATTCTGCATACAATAAATTTCAATTCAAACAATGATAGGAATATAAACATATTAGTTACAATGACAATGACACTGGTACCTGCCTACCTTACCTTAACTTCTATTCTCTTGACTATATTGACACTTATTGGTGATTTATGTGCATTTCTTTTCTGTTCTAGTATTTGTGTGTGTGTGCTTGCGTGTGTTTGAATGTATGTGCGGTCCAGGCGGACTTGGTTGTCAACTGCCTACGTCTCGGGTTCGAATCCCGCTTCACTTAAGCGAGGTTTGGGCGCAGCCAGGTAGGGGTATTCATTAACGCCTACCCTCGATGCACACACACAATAGGTGTGATGGTATACGTGCATGTATGTATGTGTGCGTGTGTGCGCTTGTGAATATTTGCCTGCATTTTCTTCCGTCTTCTTCTCCTTCCTTCTTGCAAGACGACATGTATATGATTATTTCGTTTTCATCTCGTCTGATGTTTCATTTCTCTCTGACACTCACACACACACTTATTTTTCATTTAATGAATAATTATTAAGTTAGTTCTTGATGAATTTGTTTTCATTGACATTGCAGAAGAAAATATTTAAAAAACAAAATATATATACAACAGTGGAAGCAAGAGAGATTATGTAATGTGTTTTATTGGCTTTCCTTTAGTGATAGACTGTTGGGAAGTGGGGCTGTAAAGTGTAGTGCAATGTGGTGATTTTTGTTATTAGGGGGATAAAATGATGCGTCTTCTTCAGTAGTGATTCATTAGGAGAATGCTCGCCGACGACTCACGTGTGGCGCGCGCGTTCGACTCTTTTAACCTTGTTTAGTTTATTAGCTGTTAGTAAACTCGGGAAGTTTGGGCATGAGGTTGACTGGCAAAGAGGAAAATAAAACAGTCGGGTAGACCGATCCGAATGAAGGACCGAATTTAACGGATGTGATGACTGTGATCAATCAGTCAAATGAGCCCGCAGTGTAATTCAAGAAACTCCTTTTAATAGACATTAAATCCAATGTTAAGGTTATGAGTTCGATGTCTAATGGGATCGTATGTGCGCACGGATGAAGAGTCCTAGATAGAGACGAAACAGCCATCTAAGACTCCTTGATCTCGAATATTCTCTGAATAGTCTTTAGTTTGAGAAGAAATCTGCACTGAAATGTTGTTGAAGGAATCAAGATTTCAAATCTTAAAGTATTCCCGTCAGTACTATCAGAACAAGAGATATAAGCGAACAATATTGTTTTCAGTTTGATCTTCATCAGGCTTTACTCTAATTTACATAGATTTATATAGAAATTTTAACCAATGACGGGGATTTTGTGCATCAAATAATGATAATAGTAATAGTAATGTGGTAAATGTTTTGAACGTCATTAATAAAGTTGATTATAGTGATAACAAAAATAAAATAAATAGTAAGGTTTATGCAGGTGGCGATAAAAATAACAAAGGTAGTAATACGCGTGTATATGTAGACAATTCAATAAGTAAATTAGGTCAAATCTTAAAAGGTACGTAATACTGAAGGTAGATGAAGTGGACAGATAATCAGAGTTTAAATAAATATCATTCAAACACGAAGGAAATGGAAAATAAGAACGGGTAGGAGGGTTTTGAATAGAATTCACCTAGGCCAAGGGAGAGACAAAGGTAGAACAAACTTCTTTTGTATGCAAAGACTAGGATTATTCTCTCGAATTGATTCCCACAGTTCGACTGTGTGTAAAAGGCGAGTTCGAAAGGTTCGATGGAATGCAATAGATAACTTAGAGGTTTTATTTGGACTTTTCCGAACCATGAAGGAAGTTGCTCATTAATCCGTTTGTTGAGCTGTCTAGTTGTTCGCCCTATATAGCTCTCTCCACAGGAACAACTAAATTTGTAGACACACATAGAAGTGGTACAGCTAGGTAGTTTGTCTTTCGCTTGAGCAATCATAATTGGTTGGCTGGAAAATGGCAAACGAAGAGTGTTGGCAGTGTAAGTCCGTTTTATTGCTCTCGATAATCTCAGATGTAAGACATCACTAGCCACGTCCTCATTAAATTGCAATTTTAGGAACAGTTGTTTCTTTTCAACTGTTGTCAGTTTCTCTTTATTGTACTTGGTGTCCATGTGTCTCCTTACAAATCTACTAGGATAACCCATTTGGACCAGCGTATTTCAGATGTACCCTAACTCATTTTCTAGAGGGTCATTTGTACAGATCCGTCTTGCATCTAACCAAATCGATTTTGTATCGGATTGGTACAAAACTGAGGAAATGTTTACATTGTCCTACAGATGAAGGTTTTCTATAAACATCTCTCTTGAGTGAACCATCCTCTCTTCTAGTCAATTGGACATCAAGGATGTGTAGTCTACCATCATGTTTTTCTTCAAGATTTAACGCATTCATCAAAATATCTGTATAATTTGTTGGGCGAATAGTCTACATGTCATGTGACACATACTATGTGAAATATATACTGGGAAATATATAAATAATGAATAAATAACAGTGAATCAGTTGTGCCAACAAGAGAGATTCAAAGTCAGGATTGTAATACTAACTGACTGACTGACTGACTGACTTCAACACATAACTTTGCACCGATGTGCAGCAGTTCAAGTCGTCACACTCCATGTTGCACTCAAAGCAAGAGAAGAAAGTAAAAAGAAATGCAAAATAGAGACAGTAGAAATAGACGTAAGGCAAAAAGAAAAGTAATATCGAAGAACAATATCATTTTATTCGGTATTGTAAATCACAACGAGTGGATGCATCTACGCCTGCAATTGAGAAGGATTTTGAGCCATATCACTGATTGTCTCCAGTCACTGATGTTTACTATCCCAAGGACCCCAACCAGTCAGGAAGTCTACACTTCCCTACGTAACTTAATCTAATTGTTGTGGATTTCATTGACTGATACCATGTTTTCGTTTGACCGCCACTGGCTCTTTTCCAACGTCACCCTATATGTCAGCTGACATTGTCCGTCGAGGAAGGCGATGACTAGGCATACGTAACACATATCCTAACCATCTCAGTGGAGGTAACTTCACAGTCTCGTCTATTGATTTCCCCTTCTTACCTAGCACTCGATCGAAGCTTAATCTCAATATTGCTTACTTTGTTATACCACTTTACACGGGAGATAGAATTCAGGCACCTATGATCAAAGACAGGTAGCCACGCTTTTCATATCTTCCACTCTCAATGGCCAGGTCTCACTCACAGCTATAAAGAAGGACGGAGCGGACTGCTGAGCAGTACACACGCATTTTGGTCGATGACCTGCCGGATATCACGTCTACGCCAGAGAGGGTGTTAACTGGCACATGCGAAACTAGCCCTCTGTATCCGTGCTGAGATTTCGTCGGAGATCAACCCGTTGGGTCTGATGGTACTTCCCAAGTAAGTGAAGCGGTCAACGTGCTCTACCACTTCACTCTCTATTTCTAAACTAGGAGTCAGTGTAGTCCAGTCTAGTCCTGTAGCATCATTTTACATTTGGTGAGAGTGGATCCCATGCGAAACATTCGAAGATTGCTGTAAAGCTCAAGGTGTTCAGAAGACTCTGCATTTTTTCAGCGTCTTCACCCAGGTGGGAGGACTATATCATCTGCATATTCTGTGGGAACGAGATTATTCCTTGGTGGTAACAAGTCAATTCATGAGTCACCGAAGTCAGCAGTTAGGGTTAAGTCCATTAGTACATCTACGATGAAACTGAATAGAAACGGGGATAGTGGGCATCCCTCCCTGACGGACACCACTAGTCGTCACCACTTCAGATGACAACTCGCCATAAGTTCTTACCTGGCTGACTGCATGAATTCGAGTAGAGTGCCTCGATCAGTGCAATGCATTTTCTCGACATTCCCTTTACAGCGAAGCATCGCCAGAGTACATCCCCGTCGACAGAATGGAATGCCGCCTTTAGGTCAAGAAATATGATGATTGTTGGACGCCTGTGGTGAGTATGCCTATGTTCCAGAATCTGTCAAAGGGTGAAGATATGATCAATACACCCTCTTTCTGGTCTAAAGCCTGCCTGGTTCTCTCGTATTGCTTGCAACAGTCAGATTAGATCTTGAGAGGAAGCTAGACGGTCAGGTCATCAGCGTATTTGACGAAGTGGATTTCAGTCGAAAGACGTAAGTCATGGAAGAAGAAACAAAAAAAGGATAAGGAGAGAGACCAGCACACTGAAGAACACCATTTTCAGTAAGCAAGGCAGAAGAAGATTCACCCTTATACACAGTATACTGCATTCTGTTTGAGAAATAGAAATAAAACCAGTTGACATCCCAGGACTCAGTTTGCGTAATGGAAAGCTTATTTAACAAAAGGCATCTATCTAGGTACTGAGTCGAAAGCAGATGTGTAGTTGAGGAAGGTACAACGTACATATTTGGCCCTTTTGTCTTAAGAGGAGACAATGTTATTATGTAATACGCCGGCAGCATCAAAAGTACTTCTACCTTGAGTGTAAGCAAACTGTTTGGGACGATGTAAACTTTTCAAGGAACACTGAAGGTTTAGTAAGAGTAATTTCTCCATAAATTTCAAAAACGGAGGTGATTGCAGAAGGTCTAAATTTAACATTAAAACTAGTATTTGATTTTGAGGACATGGATAATTTTAATGTCTTTATATGTATGCTCCACGTACAACATTACTGGAAAAAGTTGCACTGAAAATATTTGTGAGGGGACAAAATAAAATATCCGCATATCTTCTGAGGATGACTGCAGGTACGACATCAGGAGCAAATGTTTTGGGATGGTTTTAGAAATTTGAGAACATCACGAGTATTAACACCATGAAAGTCACTAAGCTTATGATTTGTATCATTAGGAACGATGACGTCAGAAGGGACAATAATAATATGCTTTACATCGTCGGTGGCTCAGCGGTAGAATGCTCACTAACCATGCTTCATGTGGTGCGATGTTCGATCACGTCCGACGCACCTCGCTGAGCCAGTAATAGGTCCAGCAAAGAGGGGAGGTTGGGTATGGGGTTAGCAACTCCAACCCGTAAAAATAAACACCACTGCTACCGAAACTTTAAGCCTCTAGCTTGAAGCTCTATGTTCCACTGGGAAAGTGAAGGAATTATAAAAAAAATTAACAAATTTAAGGCTTCGGTTAAACCTGGAGTCACCTAACAGTAACAGTTTTCAGCTTTCAAGGGTGAACCATGTATCGTTACGACCATCAATTACCTCATGGTCTCGTTTTAAAGTTTTACTTGTTTTGTATGTCCAAACCAAGTTCACTTTTAACATTTTGAAAAAAAGTGGGCAATGGGTATATGATAATCATTATAACAAAATGTTCTTTTTGTATTTCCCAATGAATGAAAAACAAAACGATATTGTTTTTACTGACGTTTTGCTATTTAATGCTAATAGCTTTATCAAAGTATTATTAAACCAGAATTTACAAAATCTCAGCTTATATGTAACAAATTAATCATTATTCCTCAGCATGGGAGCATTTTTCCGTTGTCAAAGTGGCCAGAAGGTCAAGATAACAAGACAATGTATAAATTCTTGGATTTGATAAGCGTATGAAATTATAAAAGGCAGCGTGTGTTTACATAATGAAATTGCTTATCACATACGAGTTGATTTTTTCATTTCATGGATGAATGGAGGTGCTGCAACCAGGTGAAATTCTGTCTTAGTCCATCATTCCTAATCAGACAATTTGGATTCCACTTGATATGAAGTGCTTCTGATATTAGACCTTCTTTGTGATATCTGAAATTTTTATGGATTATTTCACTATTGGCAAAATTCATTTTGTGGCCTGATTCTATGGCGTGTAGACCTATGGCTGGTTGATGATTTTTGAAGGTTTTCTAGATCAACTGGATTTCTTGGTGGTCGAATAGATGCGGTCCTACGGTGTGCATTTCTACTGATCTTGATTTCTGTCTACCGAAGTTTGTCCGATGTATATCGCATCACATTCCAAGCATTTTGTTTTATAGATACAATTAGATTATGAGTCTTTTAGAATTTGGACTTTTACATGCACAAGATTGTTTTGCAGTGTGTGTGTGTGTCTGATATTTTGAAGAAAACTCTGATGTTTTGCTTATTGAGCACCGTTCTGATATCTATTGTCTGACGTTTCTAATCTATGTGGGATAAAAACTCTTGAGACGCATGTTTCTGGAATACATTTCCAACCCTGTTTAATGTTAGTGTTGATTTTGTTGATAAAGTTCTTTGTGTAGTTATTTTTCTTGAGAATCCTAGTAATGTTTGATATTTCTTCTTTTTTTTTGCTTTCTCTCATCTGTTATCATCAAAAAGTCTGCCCTTCTAAGAAGAAGACTTGAGACAATAACTGATACCTCTGCACCGATTGAATTTGATGATTGAAAGTTTTAATATCTCAAATAGGGATAAATTGAAGTGTCCGTTTTCTTTCCTCTTAACTAGGCAGTCCTGAAAAGGTGGTTAACTCACCGAATTCTGATTCTACTTCCAAAGTAAACTGAATGTTTGGAGATAGATAGACAGAAGCTGAGATTTTGTAAATTCTAGTTTATTATTATTATTATTATTACTACTACTATAATAATAATAATAATAATAATAATAATAATAATAATTTGCTTTATTCCAGAAACAGTACTAGTGGTACAGTGTGGAATTTTCAGCACATATCTACAATATTTGCATCTAATTTTACAAACATATAAAATAAGTATTAAACAAACAAAAAAATAAATCTGAAGACACCAACAGCAAAAAAACACAGGATAAACACAAAATAATTATAAATGCGAAAAAGTACAAAAGTCTACCAAAGTCTAATGCAGTGTTTGTGGTGGTAGTGTGAGTAATCCTGAATAATACAAAATTTTTTAAGGTGGTGACTATGGCGTTCACAACCAATGATTGTCAGTTTAATATTGCCAAAAAGTATAGAAAAATAAGAAAAAACAGCCACAAAACTAATATTACATGATGGTTAATGACAGGACAATTTTGTAATACTCATAGTGCTAATATAGTCGGAACCAGTGGATACACAATAGAAGGAATATAGTAAAGTACAAAAAAAGGAAGCCAATGTTAATATTTCAGGTAGCTAAGTAAGTTTGAAGAAGGAGTTCACTAAAGAATACGAAATAAGAGAGAAATAAGAGAGTATGAAATTATGTTGTTAATAACAAAGCAAGTCACAGGTTTCACGCTTAACATTGTCTCTGTCGCTTAGAACACGGGCCAAGTATGGTATCGTTGAGTTCCTGTACTTGGTTGTACGAGCATAGATTATTTTATACTGATTTCTGGTTTTACTTGGTGAGATAGAAGGAGAGAGTTGGGAATAGAGGGGGTGTTGGGGGTCTGAGAGTATGGTTTTTGACCATTTTTCGTATGTATTCAGATGCCTATCAACTAAAGTAGTGACGAGCTGACTGAGTTTTACACCACTCTGATAACAACGCTATTAGCAGCATTAAAAATAGCAAAATGTCAGTAAAAAGCAGCAATATCATTTTGTTTTCCATTCATTCATTAGGAAACACATAATTTGTGTATAATAATGAATATTAATTATTTTCCTCAAACAACCTGTTCAGCAAAATTCAATGCGAGTTTATTCTCTTATCTCTCATTATTTTTGCTGACTAAGAAATTGGAATGCAACTCTTTCCGTCCTTGTTATCCTTTTCATTCTTTTTCGAATGTTTTATTTCGTAGAATACATTTTATCAGACTTATTTTCAAATTATGAGATGATTTATGACTGTCTGTAAAAATTTTATAGTGCGTCAGTAATCATAGTAGATGAACCCGAAGGATGTCGTGCTGGATGCAACCTGAATTTCATCACTTATTCATACATTTTCTTCTTTTTTGTAATTGATTTTCTTAATCTGGTCATTATTTGGATCATACAACTTGTTAAGCAGGTTATCGCCGACATTTTCAACAGCAAAAAAAGTCTTTTTTTCATTTTTCAATGTTTCAAATTGGATCAGATCAAAATACTTTTGATGTTAAAATGAGAAAGGAAATGTCAGACAGTTTTTTTTCCGAAAATTCGAATAGTCTACTGGGATATTCAGTGTGTGTGTGTTTATGGATTGTCTATGCATCTTGTGTGCTTATTACCTCCTTTTTTTCCAGACTTATTAACAGTTGCAAGTATTTACGAAATGATTAACGGAAAAGTTAAAAGGCATTCAGCGAAGAGTTACTCTCTTTTGTAGTTGTAACGACAGAAGACAAGGAAGGGACATCCAACAAATCCTTTACTGAGAAAATTAACAGATATTTATAGATTTCGTTATTGTTAGCAGAGAAGCAACGTCTACTGATTGGTTGTTTTCCTGCTGAAGGTTATTCTATCATCTCTTTGTTGCCATTTCTTAGACAGTCCGTTGATATATATCTGCGAATCGTATCCGCTCACGCTAAGTCTGTTGTGATTTGTTGTCGATTTTCTCAAGGTTAGACATTGTTCTTGTTCTTTCTCATGACCAAGATTTGGGAAGCAAACATTGACATAAATTGCTGTCTACCAATTTCGGCTAGCAGACACAGCTCTCACCACAATACTACTTCCGTCACACACTATTTTACATATGTAACTCTGGTCTCAGATATGAGATATTTACGCTGAAGTGTAAGCCCTCCGAAAGTTTTGGTTCTTATATTCAATGGAGTGGTCTCACTACACCTCGAGGTAGAAGTCTATCTGTATTCGACATAGAACTTTGGACATATGTGCAGCAGTTCAAGTCGCCACACTCTATGTAGCACACAAAGCAAGAGAAGAAATGCATAATATAGACAGTAAACAGAGGTGTGAGACAAAGGAATAGTAATAACGAAGAACAAAACACTTTAATTGGAAATCATAAGTCACAAGGAGTGGATGCATCTGCGCCAGTCACTGAGAACGATTTTGATCCATGTCACCAATTGTTTCCAACCATTGGTTTTTACCGTCCCGAGGACACCAACCAGTCTGGAAGTCTACATCTCCCTACGTGACTTAGACTAACTGTTGTGGATTTCACTGACTGGTGCCATGTTTTCGTTTGACCACCGCTAGCTCTTTTCCAGCCTGGCCATATATCAGCTAACATTGCCCGTCGAGGAAGGCGATGGCTAGGGATGCATGTGTAACACATGTCCGAACCATCTCAGTCGATGCAATTTCACAGCCTCGTCGACTGATTTTCCCTCCTTACCTAGCACTCGACGCCTAACCTCAATATTGCTCACCTTATTATACCACTTCATACGGGAGATGGATTGCAGGCACCTATGATCAAAGACAGCCAGGCTTCTCATGTCTTTCACTCTCAATGACCAGGTCTCAATCATAAAGGAGAAGTTGGGAGCGAAGTGAATACTGAGCAGTACACACGCCCTTCGGCCGACATCCAGCCGGATATCACAGCCAAAACCTTCAGACATACTAGGACGGAATCAAATCGCCCATGAATCCTAACTTCTGTCAATTGACGATTTGTGATGCCATCACCAACCAGTATCATCGGCGCGAGTATTTGCCTGCCCCCCCCCCCAACCCACTTAAACTACTTGATAGAATCCACTGGTCAAGGATTGTGTGTTATTGGATTGTTGCTGTTGTAATTCAGTATTTGGTCTGTGTGAGTTGAACCACGGGGGAATTAGAAACCCAAGTTTATAGAAAATCAACTCACACAGATCAAATACTGAATCGATGACTCCTTTCCATGTGTATGTATGTCCACACAAATTGGTAAATACAGTGGGATGTGACATCATTTTTCGCATGTTCACATTCTTAATTACTATGATATTAGCTACATAAAAAGTCTTTTTAACAGCAGCGTTCAGTCTTTGTCTAGTTATGAAGCTGCTATGATGCCCCATATAGGGTAGCTTGATGTACGTGTCTTTCTTAAAGGCGAGTTGGAGAGTGGGTCTTGGTATTCTGACTACTTTATGTCTCCGAATGAACCTGTCTGGATAATTGTTATCAACCAGAGTTTGTGTCAACTTTCTTCTTCATCAAGTGTGTCTTCAGCGCATATTCGTTGGATTCTATTGAGGAGGCACTTTGCTCATTAAGGCTCTTTTGTACCTAATAGGGCAGAAACTGTGGTACTTAAGATACTGTCCTGTCCACGTAGGTTTTCTATAAATAGATCGTTTTATCAACCCAGCATTTGTAAAATTCTCAAGAAAAAATAACCATACGAAGAACTTCATCAACAAAAACCAACAACGGCATTAAATATGGTCGAGAACATATTACAGAGATATGGACATCAACAGTTGTGTTTCCACATAGATCAATAACGTCAGAATAGTACTAAATGAACACAATATGAGAGTTTTCTTCAAAATATCAGACACACTAAAATGCAACTTTGTCCATGTGGAGGGACGAATTCCAAAGTTTTCACAATCTAGTTGTGTTCATAAAATAAAATTCTTGGAATGTGGTGCGATATACATCAGACAAATATCGCTTGAGAGGAATCAAAATCAGAAGAAATGAACACCGTAGAGCCGCATCTGTTAGACCACCGAGAAATCCAGTTGAACTAGAAGAACTTGAAATATCATCAGCCAGCCATAGCTTGTCTACACGCTATAGAATCAGACCACCGAGTTGATTTTGACAGTTTTGAAATAATTCAGAAAAATTTCAGAAATCACAAAAAAGTCTTATATTATCAGAAGCACTTTATATCAAATGGAATCCAAATTGTCTGATGAATAGGAATGATGCACTAAAACAGAATTTGACCTGGTTACAACATCCCCTACCCAATGAGATGATAAAATCAACAGGAATATGTTATCGATTTCATTATGTAAACACACTGTGATTTTATGATTTTACAAACTCATCAAATACAACCGTAATCTACACCTGGTTTTGTCACCTTTACCAGTTGGTCAACTGGACAACACAAAAATGCCCCCATACTGAGGAACGATGATAAAGTTGTTACATGTATAAGCTGAGATTTTGTAAATTCTGGTTCAACAATAATACTTTGATAAAGCTATTAGCAGCAGCATTAAATAGTGAAACGTCAGCACAAACAACAATATCGTTTTGTTTTTCACTCATTGGGAAATACAAAAAGAACCTTTATTATAATGTTCTATAGTTTGGTTTGTAAGGGTTAATTATGTTTTTATGAGTTGATCACGGATTGATATCAGTTAGAGAACCATTGAAAACTATCACCTGAGTACTGGACAGCTGTTTCATCCTAGTTTGGGAATCATCGGCAGTATGCACCCACTGGGATTCGAACCCAGAACCTTCCGGTTACAAGGCAAGCTCGTATACGATTCAGCCACTGGGAGCCGATTCAATGGCTCATGAATTCTAACTTCTACCAATTCGTGATGCATTTAGCGCGACCCCAACCATTGTCGTTGGTTGGACATCTATCCACACACTTGACATCTAAACGGACCTCACTGTGGTCACGACTTCTCACTAGAACTCCAGGAATGAATATCGAATTCCCAATGCCTAAATTTCTTCGACTGTCAAAAGTGAACTTGGTTTGGAGAGATAAAAGTTGATACTCTAGAAAGAAACCATGAGATAACTGATGGTCGTAACGATATACGGTTGATACTTGAAAGCTGCGAAATTATTATTGTTATATACACCCAATTTTCATCAAAGCCTTAAACTTCTACCATTTATTAACAATACAGTAAGTGATGTTTGTATCTCCCTCACTTCATATGGTGGCTGAAGCCTATTGGTTGTTAATTGTTTTAACTTATCAGTAAAATTAGTGTCTCTCAAGGCCATTTAGTAGCTATATATGTGTAGAATCAATGTCAAACCATCTACGCAGTTGAGTGGCTTTATTGCACATCTTTTCTAATTGTGGCATCGTAGCCCGTTGGTATTATGGTTTCATGACCAGTTGTATTTTTCATGTTTATTAAATGAAATTTCGCATTAAAATTTTTTTCTGACGTACATATTATCGATGGCGTAATACTCTTGAACTGCGCTCCGCTATTATGGAAAAATTTTGCTTGACACTGATATCCGCTCAATGTTATTGATTCAGTAGGTAACTTGTTCAGACGTTAGACGTATACAATAGAATTTTCATGTAATCATTGTGGTATATTTTGGCCTATTTATTGGAACGCCCTAATACCCATCAGATAAAGCAGCCGGCGCTACTTCAAGAAGGGGACATGCCAATTCGAGACAATATTTACTTTCTTGTCAACGATCTGTTTTTCTTTCTTTCCTTGTTTTGTGTGTCGATAGTATCTCATCTTGGTGGTTTCTTTGCGAATCATATACTAGGTAGGAAAGTTTGTTAGCTCAAGGGACTCAATTATCTTAAGAGTTCATACGAACACACGCACACAGTGGCTGACGTTTCATACGTTAATTGTATGGAACGTGATCCTAGAAGAATACTGGTGAAAATTGCCAAAATAGAAGGAAATAACACAACACAAGATTTATGACTCTTTGAATAGTTGATATTAGATTGTTTTTTTAGGCAATCGGTAGGAAACCTTACCTGACCTAGGTTTTGTGCTAGTTGGCACTTATCAGCAAAAGGTATCTGCAACGTTGAAGGAGCTCATGTACCTTCGGAGATTCGAACTCGCGTCACCCAGTGCTGCAGTCAGTCAGAGACGTTGCCAATGAGCTATCAACTATTCAAAGTGCGCCGTGAAAACGAGCTACCTGGAATGATGGCCATATTGCCAACGTGACTGATAGAATTCAGTCTGCACCCGACAAAGGACTATACAGATAACACTAGTTACTAAGTAGTGTCCAATCAACATTTATGACTCTTCCTGCAATGATACATTGTTAAGCCTTTCTTAAGTTCACTCCTTCTTAGTCTCAATTGATCCTGCAACTTGTATTGGTCCTTCCCGGGAACTGTTTAGAAGTTTACTAACTGATAGTGAGATAGTTTGAGGTGTTTTTCGGTTGGTTACCTAAAATTGATGTGGTGATGAGACATTACAGAAGATGACATTAGAATCTGAGTCACTGAGAGATTCCAACCACTAGTCTCCAAATGATTAGTCCAGGGGTCTGCCAGTTGAATAAGTTGCTAAACAGGTTATCAATTCTCCATTGTCATTATAACATATCATTTGATACCGCACTGGTCAGAAGCCTCCCGAAGATCTATAGTTTGTGCATGAATTATCTCTGATGTGATACAAATCTGAAGACTTATAGGCGAAAACCAACAGACTGGCTGAAGAAGCAGGCAGTGAAGGCACGAGCTCAAAGGAACATAGAGAAGACAGAGGTGATGAAGATAACCAACCAGCTATCCAACAACAACAACAACCAGCACCAATCACCATCAACGGGAGAGATTTGACAGAGGTTACCTCTTTCACTTATCTAGAAAGCATCGGTTAAACTACAGGCGACACCACTAATGAGGATGGAAAAACCAGTAGGAGTCGGAAAGACGAGGTATAGACCTTTATCACTCTGACATCAGTGTGGAAATCTTCTACACTCCACAGCATAAACAACAGGATTCGTAATTTCAACTCATTCACTTCTATTCATCAATATATGGGTGAGAAACGTGGAGCCCGCGTCAAAAAAGCATTTCTAACAGGCTATTTACGACTTTTATCAACAACTGACACTTTCTATGGCGCCATATTAGAGATCACATGGCCGACTGGTCAAGAAGAATTAGCAACAAGAAACTGTGGCAATGAACGAACCAACCAAGAGCCTACTGCTCAACAAATATTCCGAAGAAAATGGGGATGGATTTAGCACACTCTGAGGATACCATCACTCGAGTGTTACCCTAGTGGGAGACGACACATTAGTCGTATGTTGAAGGGTGACATGGAGGAGGATATGGGCAGTCTGTTAGGACGTTGAAGCCCTTCATTCCACTCGGAACAATAATAATATTCATATGATGGCTTAGTATCACCGTGGTGATTGCACTGAAATGATTAACTAGCCAGTGGTTGGCTGACCTCTTTCAAATGTTTTCCATTGATGGTGATTGGTTATCTTCAGCAACTTCGTCTTCTATGTGTTCACCTAGAGTTCTGTCTTCGCTGCCGGCCTCTTGTGGCAGTTTGCTGGCTTTCGCCTGTAAGTCCTCAAGTTTTTGTGACATTATACATAAATTATCCTGGAACTCCAATGTAAGGCCCATATACATATGTGTATATATTCACGATTAATAAGATCTCGGAGCGCAAACCACGCGCCAATCAACAGACATTACAGTAATAGTCACTTTCGTTAAAATTTATGTCGGACAGGTTTATCGTCTTGCTGAAGACTCTATTACTCGAACGCCAATGATAATACCACAATCTATTGTGAACTATCATATCAGGCGCCAATATCACACGGTTTCTGTGATAACCTACTTTATTCACACTTAACAAATAAAGAAGGAGAATTGACAGAAGTCAAAATTCATGACCCATTGGATTCTGTCCCACTGGCTAATAGTCGATGGGATTCGCCTCACAATCTCACGCTCCTGACTCCGATCTACGGTAGAATCATAGGTTTGTACTATTGAAGAGTCCCAAGCTGAGACGAAACAACCATCCATTACTTTCTGGTTATCAATTTTTCTCTAACTGATATCCTTTCTTGATGGAATCTAACTTGAAAGCGACTAAGAACTTTAATTTATCACCACTGAGGGATTGCATACATATACAAAAATATACGTGCATTCTATAAGGATTCATAAATATATCACTAATATTCAACGTTAGTCTCTCTGAGGTGGTGGTCAATTTCCAGTCTAGAAACAAACCAATCAAAATTGGCCAATGTAATTGATCGATGTCCACTATGGGAATAAACCAATCAGAATTTGAACCACGTAAAACAACATCCAATATTTCACCGGTCATGATTATAGACTAATTGACATAACCTTGGTGATATTTTTGAATCGTACATTTATTGCATATAAAATATACTTTGCGGCTCACATCGCTGCGTGTTCTTATTTAAGGAGAAACAAGTAGTTGTCATGTAATGTTGTTACCGTAGTCAAGCGATAAAAGTGATCAGGGCATCCGTATACAAGTCAGCATCCCTATTTCATTCTCTAGGTACTTAAAAACATTACGATGCACTTTCAGATTTGATCACGGATTGATTTCAGTTAGAGGATGATTGAAAAACAGGGTTTACCGGACAGGTATTTCACCCTAGCTTAGGACACCTCAGTAGTATGCATCTACAACTTAACCACTACTAGAAGCCAAACGTTTTGACTGACTGGTTTCAACATAGAACTTTGCATCGATGCGCAGCAGTTCAAGTCGCCACACTCCATCTACCACACAAAACAAGAGAAGAAAGTAAAAACAAATGTAAAATAGAGACAGTAAACAGAGATATGAAGCAAAAAGAATAGTAATGTGGAAGAACAATATAGTTTTATCGGAAATTATAAGTCACAAGGAGTGGATGCATTTGCGCCAGTCACTGAGAACGATTTTGAGCCAGCCATATCACTGATTGTCTCCAGCCTTAATTGGTGTTTACCGTCCCGAGGACCCCGACCAGGAAGTCTACACCTTTCTACGTGACTGCTGAAGGCTTGTTGGCTTGACCACCACTGGTTCTTTCCCAAACTGACCCTATTTCAGCTAACATTGCTACTAAAACCATAAAGCAGAACGGAGCGGACTGCAGAGCAGTACACACACCCTTTGGTCGACAACTAGACGGATATCACGTCTACGCCAGAGACAGCGTAAAATGGTATATACGAAACTAGCCTTCTGTATGCGTGCTGAGATTTCATCAGCGATCAACGCACTGGGGCTGATGCAAATTCTCAAATATGTGAAGTGGTCAACACGCTTAGTTACCACTTCACTCCCTATTTCAAAGCTAGGAGTCACTGTAGTCCAGTTCTGTAGCATCATCTTACATATGTCGAGGAAGGCGATGGCCAGGCATGCGTGTGTAACACATGTCCTAACCATCTCAGTCGATGTAACTTCACTGTCTCGTCTATTGATTTTCCCTCATTAAGTAGCCTACCACTCGATCAACGCCTAACCTCAATATTGCTCACGTTATAGTACCACTTAACACGGGAGATAGAACGCATGAACCTATGATGAAATACAGCTAACCAGGCTTTTCATGTCTTCCACTTTCAATGGCCATATCTCACTCACAACCATAAAGGAAGAGGTGGGAGCGAATTGCTGCTAAGCAATACACATGCCCTTCGGTCGAAAGCCAGCCAGATATCACGGTGAAAACCTTCAGGCATACTAGGACGGAATTCAATCGCTCATGAATTCTAACTTCTGTCAATTGACGATTTGTGATGCCACCACCAATCAATATCATTGGCGCAAGTATTTGCCTGCCCCCCAACCCACTTAAACTTGATAGAATCCACTGGTCAAGGAGACTTCTAAGCAGAATTCCAAGCAACTTAGTCAGCCAGTGATAAATGTTAGTTTGTAAGGAGAACTTGATTGGTCTCAAATTTGATCACAGATCGATATCAGCAGTCACGGAACTTTTATAAACCATTCAAAAACAAACACCTGAAAACAGCAGTTGATTATTATTTCAAAATGAAATTCAGTATATATGCATTAAAACAAGATACACAGAGTAGAAAACACAAACAAACAAATAAAGTCAGTGAATTTGGAAAGTCAAAAACACAAATCAATCAATCAATCAATAAATCAATAATACAGTACGAAGTTATCATCATCAGTTTGACAAGTTCATTCACTATTGCATTTAAGACAAAACATACATACAATATAAGCGGAGGAATCACAGCATTACAGCGCACGCACGCACGCACACACACACAAGCATACACTTTATATCGGTCCACTTGGTGTAACCGTAGCCAATCGAGCTATACAACTTTGTATTTTTGAATAGGCATATGTGGAATGACTACGTCGATACAAGTGTAAAAGATTAGCATAGACGGTGTGATCAAATGCTGTACCTTGTTCCATCAAGCGATTAACAACACTCTAGAGAAAAGAAAAGAAAAAAAACATTAAGAAATAAACCACATAATAGAAGAGACAAGTGAATATACTATAATGACATACTTGAGAAGTACACGCCATTCATCATATGACAGTTGATCCTCGACATTTTCTCGCTAAGAAATAATGCTTTATTGAAAAATTACTTTCTTTTCTAATGTGTCGGTGGTTTTCAGCGTTTCAGTGCTCGTCAAACATACACGTCATAAGACGTTCGATTTCTGATCGACTCACCCCCCTCCAATCCTTCCTTAGTGGTCAGTAGTTAGCCTGATAAAGAAGGAAGTTTGGCGGTGGAGGGGAAGGGACTAGCAACCCCATCAGGAAAGAAACCCTGTTACCATTTTTATTCAATTCACTTTGGACTTCCCCACTGATTGATTGAACCGAAGTGCTCGGCCTGTGTTGGCGTGTCAGCTCTTTGTGCAGATGCCTGCCTCGATGATGCCTGAGGATTTACCTTGAAGTTATTTAGTGGATGACAACTAGCTGTGGAATCGAGGACGCGCATTTCGTCCTATCTGAAACTCATCATCTGCATGCAACTGCATTCCCCAGTGGGTTAGTGATGATGTTCCCACTGAGGCTCGAATTCAGTATCCATTGTTTCAAACGCCAAAGCGTTATCCACTAGACTACTAGGTGGACGCGACAGCTACCTCTTGTGCGAAGGGTTTCCGTTTTCATTGAATTCAATTTGTACTGAAGTGCTTGGCCTTTGTTAATGATATGCCGGTTATTTTTGTGGATGCTTTGAAGATGTCTGAGGATTTGACCTGAATTAATTTGATGGATGGTGACCAGCTAGCGAGTCCTAAATAGGAAGTGATGCGCATGCTGGCTTCCACTGCTAGTCACCATCTACCAAATTGTTACTAAGCCTAATTCAAAATTTTATATTTGATGAATTTCCACCAACTGAGGTAGCTGAGAGATGTGTTGCGCTTGCAGCGAAATGTGTTGTTAGCTAAAGTAGGATTAGAGATTGACAGATTTCTGTAATCAAAATCCTGGAAGTCTTCATCATATGGTTTCGCCGAGTATAGTATCACACTATACATATCAGTACACTTTTTATACGGGAGAAACCTGCAATTTTTGCACATCTCTGTAAAGTCCCACGGTGATTTATTGGTTGGATAACAGGTTTACTTAGTTGAGACAACGAGAATCAAATATCCTCCTAACAACAATTGAATGGTTCGAAGTTTACAGCAGGTATATGGATGATTTCTTTATCATCATCGGTGAAAATTATTATTACAATTATTGTTCCTTTAGTTCCTAGAGGAACATAGGGCTTCAGCCTCACGTCTCCATTGAGTTCCGTTCTCCGCCAACGTTCTCACCTGTCTCCACATCTTCACACATGCTTTCATTTACTCTTCACATGACCTCCTTCACTCCATGTCACCCTCGCACTGACGACCAGCTAACTCGCCGCTTTCCATTCGGGTTCTACTATAGAGATGGCCTGGCGTGCGATGTCACTCACTTGATGGCTTGATTTCTCAGAGTATAGCCAATCAAATCCACCTCCATTTCTTCCTACATATTTGTTGCACAATCGGTTCCTACTGAGTTGGCTCGTTCACTGCCAGAGATCCATCCCTGTTGCTGATCTTCTTCGACCGACCATTTGATCTTAAGTAGTATTGAGCGAAGACAGCTGTTGATCAAGGTATGTAGTTTGTTCGAATTCCCCCTCGTGACACGGCGCGGCGCCAAGTCTCTGATCCGAATAGTGAGTAGCACTGACTTCACATTGCAGTTGAGAATCCGGATCTTATTTTTCATGCTGAGTACTGTTGATCTATCTCCACACAGACATGGGAGTAGTGAAAGCTTGCTTTGGTTTCCCGATCCTCGCTTTGATATCCTCATCAGTTCCGTCCGCCTGTAGTTGGAACGATGCTTACCAGGTAGGTGGGTAGATAAAGGAGCTTGCTTCTTTTAGATTTCTCGTATTTACGCTGATTGTTATCTGTTGTTGTTGCTGTTGGTGTTGGCCAGGAATCTTCATCACTTCTGTTTTCTTTATGTTCACCTGAAGTGATGTCCTATCTTTGATGCTTCTTCTGTTAACTTGTTGCTTTTCACTTGCATATCTTCCAGTTTGCAGGAAATCAGACATAACCGATGAAAATACTGACGTAAATCTTCAACAAGGCTCATCAGTCAGTGGAATTCAAAATTGAAGCGGAATCAGGAAGTAAATTATCCTGCCTAATTGTCCAGCTTACAAGATGATCGGATGGAAACTTACAAAGGTCAATCTACCACAAACCAAATTAAAATGAACAGTGGACAAACTATTACAGTTTTGTCCAAATGAGCAGAAAAAAGAAATATCATCACCTCTCGTGAGACAAGAATCTACAAAATGTGCACACTAAAGACGCAGTTAACAAGAAACTGGAATCATCCTCCAGAAAAACTCTAATCAAAAATAAGTACTCAACCTTTTCCATCGGTAAACATCAAAAGAGAAAGACTAGTACTCCTCAAAACCTGAATTTGCCGTTGGAACAACTAATTGTAAGTCTCAAATCCAAAGGAAGTAAAATTAATGAGGTCCTGCGACGCCGTCTGTCAAGAGTATTTCATAGAACGTTCTTTACTACATCTCTACGCCTCAATTTCTCTATACATGCTCTTGTCCACCAAAAAGTCAAAAACAAGATCCCGCTATTGGCAACTTCAATTTGAATTTTACCATTTCACCTGCTCTTGTAGAGCTAAATACATTAGCGGTAGTAGCAGAACATTATCTGGAAGTATGCATAAACACTTGACAGCATAGTTGTCAAAAGGACAACGTAGAACTGTCAACAACTAGATTTTGAAGCATATTTATTGTTCGCCATTATTCTGTGCGTCGGTGGCACAGCGGTAGAATGCTCGCCAACCATGCATGAGAGTCGGGATTCGATCCCGGCCACCGATGCACTCCTTTACCTCGCTAAGTCGGTAATACAACTGGTAAAGAGGGAAGCTTGGGCAAGAGGCTAGCGACTACATTTCATAAAACGAAACACCACTGCTACTGAAACTTCAAGCCTCTAGCTTGAAGCCTTATGTTCCACTACTGGGAAGGTAAAAAAATAAAAATAATAGTTCTTCCATGGACTTCCCAAAAAAGACTTTGTCATATTATGTAGAAAACTGAAAGCTGTAAGTAGGGTTAGTGGTGTGTCTTTGACTCAGATAACTGACACTATTGTCAATAGGCACTTCAATTCTCGCAAACAGTTGGCTAAAGTTATCTTATCTGATACTGAAGATCCTTTCTATTCGCGCAGCTTTCTCCTTGTATCTCTCCGAGGAGGTGAAACCAGAAGAAACTTCATAAGAATTTATGATCGTACAGCTATTAAATGCAAAAATTCTACCATACCACCATATTTAGCACGGGTTTTGTGTGAAGAGAGAGAGAGCCAGATGTCAGAAAAGAACTTATAAACTGAACTGCAAAGTATAAGCAAAGATCTTTTTGTTTCCAACAACATTCTGTTTATAGTGGTGGTTTCATTATTAATATTATTATTATTACTATTTTAAAATTTATGTATGTACATATTTATAAAAGAAGTTAAATTATTGCAATATGTGTAAAAATCGTTGAAAATTCCATTCTGTATAATTATATTTGTTGTTTGGAATAAAGTGATTATTATCATTATTAATCTTACTTTTGGTCGTGTAGCATTTGTCAGAAGAGACGTCTTTCAAAGTCATAAACAAACTACGACCAAGTCGGTCGAAAGCACTTCGTCTACATTTTCTTCATGTAGCTGAAGCCATAGCAATCCTTAAGCAGAAGTGTTTCATCGGGCTGCTTTTACTACCATGACCTCAGTACTGATTGTTTTTCTTCTTTTTTTCCTTCTATGTCCTCCTGAATAACTTCTATATAATCACAAGGTATGTATATAGTCCGCTTTATACTTTTGTAGTTTATTTTCAATCATTTGTTCTCTTTCTCTTCTATCAACCATTCCCAAACAATTATTCATCACTCAACGAATTAGCTGTCAGTCAACCCTCTTGATTACATAAGACTATTTCTAAATGTTCAGACATAGTTATTACTCATCCACTTTGATCTGTGTTGTTACGCACTGTCAACAACCTTTCACCTCCGTCGTCAATCTATATTGCACATATATAAACACCCCCCCCCCCCGAAAATATCTGTACAACTCTGAAGTGAAGTTACGAAAAGATGGAGGATCCCTTTGCTGTTGACTTATGTGTTCTTAATTACATCAAATGGAAATTTCTCATACTCTAACGAGATTCAGTAGTCTTGTAAATTTCTGATCATTTTGACAGAAAAATGAAGCATCTCAAGAAAAGGCCCCATATTATTAACAACAGCATGGACGAGACTTACTTCAGGTGTTAAGAAGAACAACTCGTATAGCTGTTTTACACGAATCAGATCAGATTCATGACTTTCAGTTAATGTTGTCAATGCTTGTTGTAGACGATATACATTTCGACACCTACAAAAATAAAACGGTAAATAATGTGAAGAATAAATATGCATAAGAGAGGGTATGAACAAATAGGGTCAACAAAAGAATTGAAATATTTGAGTAACTTCTGAAAATGACTATTATTATTGTTATGGTTGTTCCTTTGGGTTCCGAGTGGAACATAGAGCTTCCACAGCACATCTCCACTTTATCCTATTCTTTGAGGTTCTTCTTTAGCTTGGCCCACAGTTGTACATAATCTCCCATCTCTTCCTCAGACGATCTCCTCCATGTCACCCTCGCACTGACACCACAATCGTTATTTCCCATTCCGGTTCCAATCGAGTGGTGGCCAGGCTGGTGGGTCATGTCATTCGACGGTCTCTTCAGCGTATACCCAATCCATCGCCATTTTCTCCTGCATTTTTGTTGAGCAGTAGGTTGATGGTTGCTCCGTTCCCATAGTTTCTCTTTGTTAATGCTTTCTGACTGACTATTAGATCTTCAATGTAGAACTAGATAAGGTGGAAGCTGTTGGTAAAAGCCTGCAGTAACCTGTTGGATATGCTCTTCGTAACTCTCAATGCAAGTTTCTTACCCATAAAGAAGGACTAACTGACTTAACATCGGTGTTGAAAATTGGGATCCTGTTGTTTATGCTATGGAGTGTAGAAGATTTCCACACTGATTTCAAAGTGATGAAGGTCAGTACGTCGCCTTTCCGATTCTGGCTGGTTTTCACATCTTCGTCCGTGGTGTCAGGTGTCTGTAATAGAAATGATGATTCGCAGATAAGTGGAGATAGTGACCTCTTTCAAATCTCTCCCAATGATGGTGATTGGTGCTGGTTGTTGTTGTTGCTGCTGGTTAGCTGGTTGGTTATCTTCATCACCTCTGTCTTCTTTATGTTCACCTGAAGCCTTGTATTAACTTTTCTGCCGGTTTGTTGGTTTTCGCCTGGAAGTCTTCGAAGTTGTGTGACATTAAATATAAATAACCCACACGAGGAATCCAGATCTTCTAGTCTTCTTATCGATTAGTCCAACGTACTCCTGTCTATTTTGATTGGACACTAGTTAGCAGCTAGTGTGATGTGTCTAGTCCTTTCTTTGGTGCAGACTGAATTCTATCAGTCAGGTTTGTAATGTGGCCACCATTCTAGGTAGCTCACCATCACGGTGAACATTGGTTTGATGATACAATGATGGTTGGAAGCAATCGGTAGGAAGCCTTGGACCTAGGTTTCGTGCTAGTTGGCAGTTACCAGTCAGCAAGGCGTATCTGAAACCTTGAAGGAACTCATTTCCCTTCTGAAATTCGAACCCGCGTCACCCAGTGCTGCAGTCAGAGACGTTACCAATGAGCTATTCTGTCTTCTCGCTCACCAATCACAGTCTCCCGCATAATCCAGTCCACCACAGTCAGCAATACCATCGGTGGTAGTAATCAGCAGACTTGTCTTATCGCTGTATTCACGTCAAATGCTGCGCTGAGTTTCCATTATCGATCACCTGATACGTGTCATTGTCACATAGCTGTTGAACAATAGACATCAACAATTAGCGTAAAATGAAAAGTATCTAGATGGTTGACATATAATAGATGTGTACAGTACAACAGTCTCTGAGGAGGGAATTCAACTAATTCCGATTCGTTCTCCATTCCGCGGCTAATCATTTCTATCATATTTGACATGTATCAACAAAAATACTGACACAGGAAAAAAAACTGAAAGTAATACGAAGTTTCTTGTGAAAACTCACGCGAAGTTCATTCAGATTACATTATTGCAATATACCAGCCCCGCGACTGAAATTTCTGAATCCTATTCCTGGTGAAGAAGTCATGAAAACACACTATTGGAGATTCCTAAACTAAAGCATAAAGGCTAATTGGTAGATGGTGACTAGCAGTGGAATTCAGGACAAGGCACATTTCGTCCTATTTGGGACTCGTCAACTGGACAGGGGCTGTCCACCATCCAATACTATCTGATTTTCAATCACCTCTCTAACTGGATTCATTTCATGATCAAAACTTGAAAGTGATCAAATCCATCTGCAAATTACCCTTTGATAGTTATTCTAGTTTCTCACTAGTAACTGATTACACGATGAATTTGTTTGAAGTTCTCTAGTAAGACGTTGTTACCAGCAGGGTCTATCAAGTTGGCGGTCGTGTGTGTGGGAGGATAAATACTTTTCGACGACATTGGCTGGCGTTCGTACTGTCTGTGTATCGCAAATCAGCAGAAGTTAGAATTTATAGACCAATCGAAGGATGGTATTCAAGTGACTGAATGAACGATCGATAAGCTCACCTTGCAACTGGAGTCCTAGGTTAGATCCTCAGTGAAACAGCTGTCCATTACTCTCTGGGTGTTTTAAGAATTGTCTAACTGATGTCCTTCCGTGACGAAGTCCACATTCAAACACCATTATTATAGTATTATTATTAATATTGTGAATGCATAACTTACATCTTTTTATTCCCATTAGCATTCATTCTTTCAATTTGTGGAATTAAACGCAACAGAAGTTGTGAAATAAAATCACCAAGACCATCAAAAATAAACCTGCGAAAATGAAAACAAAAAAAACAACAACAAGGAATTAGTATTAGACAGAATGGTACATGCGATTCGCTCCTGTCAAATGTAAGATGATGCTACAGGACTGGACTGGACTACATCGACTCATTCCTAGCTTAAAGATAGGCAGAAGTGAAGTGGTTGATGGAGCGTGTTGACCACTTCACTTATATTGGAAGTTGTATCAGCCAGCCTGACGAAATCTCAGCACGCATACAGAAGACTCGTTTGGCATTTCTCAGTCAACTTACTCCATCTCTGGCTTAGAAGATGTGACATCCGGTTGGCTGGCTTTCGGCCGGAGGACACGTGTACTGCTCAGCAGCAGTTCGCTTCCACCTCCTCCTTAATGGCTGTAAGTGAGACATAACTACTGAAAGTGGAAGACATGAAAAGTCTGGCTAGCTGTGTAACGACAGAAGACACGGGCCAGACAACAGATCATTTATTGAGAAGATCAACAGATATTTATAGATTTTTATGTACATTATTATTAGCATTATTGCTGCAGAGAAGCAACGTCTTCTGATTGGTTGTTTTCATGCTGAAGGTTATTCTGTCATCTTCTTGTGGCCGTTTCTTACACAGTCCGGTGATATATCTGCTAATCGTATTTGCCCACGCTAAGTCTGCCGTGATTGGTTATTGAGTGCCTCAAGGTTAGGCTTTGTTCTTGTTTTTTCTCATGATCAAGATTTGGGACGTAACCACTGACGTAAATTGTTGTCTACAATTTGTCTTGCAGACAGATCGCACCACAGCTGTTTTTCATCATAGGTGTCTGTGTTCTACCTACATCCCGTGTTAGGTGGTATAGTAGGGTGAGCAATATTGAGGTTAGGCGTCGGTCGAGTGGTAAGCAAGGTAGGCGGAAAACTCAATCGACGAGGGTGTGAAGCAGCTACATCGATTGAGATGATTATGACATGTGTTATGCATACCTTTCTAGCCATTCATAGCCTTCCTCGTGTATTTATAAAATTTATGTGAATATATTGATATGATTATGAGCAGGAATGAGTTGTCCTCAAAACGCTATCCAGTTATGAACATTGTATCACTTACATAATAATATAGAATTCAATTTTACCACATTTCCTAAATACTACTCTTGAGTCACAGGTTCATGCTGCTGCTGATGAGGGTCAAACAGGACGAGAACTAGGTCTTAGACTTTCTAGAAATTGAATCTTATTAATATCGTCTACAATTGTCAGTAGAATATAAAGAGACGTTCATTGGTACACAAAAATATCAATTAACTGAGAAATACAGATTTGACGTCAAAGAGAGCAAATGAACCAGTAGTCACCATTAAAGCGAAAAATTCGGAGACACGAAATAAAAAGACAAGGAAACACAATACGCAGGGTAGAAGTAGCATGCACAACATGGAAGATCACCATTGAACGGACCTTGGAATGGCAGTCAGCTCTCTATCTCAACTTCACTAACTTTGAAAAAGCTATCACCAAACAGCGTCGATCGAGAGGTGGTACAGTGGTTAGGACTCTCGCCGACCATGCACATGGTCCGGGGTTCGATCCCCTGCCGGCGCACACCCGATATCTATGGTCGGCCTGAATTTGGGCTACCGATATCCATGCTGAAAATTCCACACTTGTACTGAAAATACGGTGTGGAATCAAGCTGTAAATCAAAATCAAAATCAAAAATACTTCGCTACTACCAAGGGGCGTCACCAACAATTATACATCCCATCCAACAGTTGTACGACAATGCTGCATGCCAAGCAATCCACAACGTGAAACTCACGGAATCCTTCGAAGTGAAGAGAGTAGTAAGACAAGCTGGCTGCTTACTATCTCCAATGATTTTCCTGATCGTGGTAGACTGGATCATGCGACAGACAGCGGCGGGTAACGAGGAAACAGGCATAAAATGGACCCACACAAAAAACTTGGAGGATCTGGACTTCGCCGATGATATATGTCTGATTTCTCATAGACTGGAAGATATGCAAGTGAAAAGCAACAAGTTGACAGAACAAGCATCCAGAGAGGATGGGACTTCAGGTGAATATAGAGAGAACAGAGGTGATGAAGATTCCTGGCCAACACCAACAGCGACAGTGACAACAACAGAGAACATTCAGCATAAATGGGAGAAATTTGAAAGACGCAACCTCCTTCACCTACCTACCTATATGGGAAGCATCGTTTCAACTACAGGTGGACGGAACTGATGAGGATATCAAAGCAGGGATTGAGGAAGGAAGGCAAGCTTTCATTTCTCTCATCAGATGTTTGCGGAGATCAGCAGTACTCAGCATGAAAATGAAAATAAGATCTGGATTTTCGACTCCAGTGTGAAGTCAGCGCTACTCATTATTCGGATCAGAGAAATGGCGTCACGTCACGTCACGAAGGGCACTTCGAACAAACTACACACCTTCATCAACAGCTGTCTTTGCTCAGTACATCCCTCAAGATCAGATGGCCGGCCAGGAAAGATCAGCAACAGAGAGGGATCTGTGAGAGCGAACGAACCCAGCAGGAACCGATTGTGCAACATATATGCAGGAAGAACTGGAGGTGGATTGGATTGGCCATACTCTGAGAAATGAATCCATCAAGTGGGTGACATCACAAGCCAGGCCATCGCTCCAGTGGAACCTGAACGGAAAGCGGCATGTTGGTCGTCAGTGTGAGGGTGAGGTGACATGGAGGAGGTCATGTGAAGAGGAGATGAAAGCATATGGGCAGACGTAGAGCCAACTGAAAACATTCGCAGAGAACCAAAACGCAATGAAAACGTTCTGGCTGAAACCCTATGTTCCTCTAGGAAGTAAAGGAAACAATAATAATAATAATCGTAATAATAATAATTTAACTTACCGAAATTTATGTCGACTAAACGTATGAATGGATAAATCTTTAACTTGTTCAATAAACAACAGGAAATCTGTCACATATTTATCTACATCGACATCATCCAATGGACACCAATAAGTGACATCCTCCGGGAGTGTACCGAAATAATTGAAGGCTTGTATACGTACTTCCAAATAAGTCATTAACAGACAGGCTTCAGACAGTCGATTCAATTCTTTAGCATATGTAACAAATGAATTATAATAATCGACAGGTGAACAGTTTGGATCTCCACCAACACCACCACCACCACCCATAGAATCATTTCGTAAATTAAATTTCATCTGATATTTTTTAGATCCTTGTGTCCATGTGTCTAGGCTCAACACACGATGACACAACCAGCACTAAAATATTTAAAAAAAACAGAAATAGATAATGGGGAAGTAATTAATAGACAAAAAAGAGATTATTATATCATTGTTTCCTTTAATTCCTAAAGGAACACAGGACTTCAGTCGCACGTCTCCATTCTGTTGGGCTCTCCGTCAACGTTTTCACCTGGCTCCACGTTTACCAACATGATTTCATCTCCTCTTCATATCACCTCCTCCACTCCATGTCAACCTCTCACTGACGACCAACTCGCCACTTTACATTCGGGTTCTACTCGAGCCTCGATGGCCTGGCCTGTGATGTCACTCACTTGATGGTTTATTTACTCAGAGTATAGCCAATCCACCTCCATATCTTCCTGTATATTTGTTGCACAATCGGTTCCTGCTGGGTTGGTTCGTTCGTTGGCAGAGATTCCTCTCTGTTGCTGATCTTTTCTGGCCGGCCATCTGATCTTGAGCGATGTATTGAACAAAGACATGTGTCGCATTAGCCGACTTTTTCCATTTCTGGCGTAGACGTGATATCCGGCTGTCAGTCTATCAATGGGCGTGTATAATGCTCAGTAGTTCGCTCCCACCCACTCCTTTATGGCTATGAGTGAGACATGACCACTGAAAGTGGAAAACATGAAAAGCCTGGCTATCTGGCTGTCTTCGATCATAGGTGCCTGAGTTCTATCTCCCGTGTGAAGTGGTATAATAAGGTGAGCAATATGGGGGTTAGGCGTCGGTCGAGTGGTAGGCTAGGTAAGGAGGGGAAATCAATGGACGAGGCTGTGAAGTTACATCGACTAAGACGGTTAAGACATGTGGATATATGTGTAAAACTTGGGCACTGTGGTAGTAGGTAATTCCATATTAGTTTGTTTATTAGATGTATCACCACACAGTGAGTGAAACAGTAGTATTATTTACTGGATGACAAGGTTTCGAACAAAACTTATTGTTCATAATCATATCATCAATTATAATCACACGACTTTGAAACTTGAGTTTTATAGTTTTCTTTGTTCTCTCCTATTTGTCGTCGTTGGAGTAGTAGAATTTTCCAGATATGTGGGTGAACAGGTGTTGAGTCATTCTTGCGGTTGATTTCGTAAACAAAGCTTCCGCTACCATCAATCTCTCCCTCTATCCTGCTGTGACATTAGATTTTAAAACTGTCATCTTATCCCATCATTCTATGCTGTATGGTTGTGTGTAATTGCATGTAGTGAGTGCTATGGCTGAACTATTCTCTAGATTTCTTATCTTATTCGGGTCAACTAATCTAGATTTTGCTAGGTTTTTATGCTCGGCTAGTCTAAGTGCCCCTGTTCTACTAATTTGACGTATGTATTTGACCTGTCAATCATTGCAGGCAGGGTATTAGATAAACCAAATCGTTTTGTTTTAACGGCTCCACAATATTAATCGTCTAACCAACAAAGGTTGTTTCTAATTGATTTCGGGAGTAACTTAATGCCACTTTTATTCCTGCCTTGTTAAGAATTCCATGTAAGGTTTTCGAGGAAAAGAACCAGTGGTGGTCAAACCAAAATACGGTTTCATCAGTCAATGAAATCCCCAACAGTTAGTTTAAGCCAGCCAGTCACGTAGGAATATTTAGACTTCCTGGTTGGGGTCCTCGGGGCGGTAAAAGCCAATGAAGGCTGGAGATAATTGGTGATATGGCTCAAAATCGTTCTCACTGGCGCAGATATATCCATTCTTTGTGATTTATAATATCCAATAAAACAATATTGTTCTTCCATATTACTATTCTTTTCGCCTCATGTCTGTATTTACTGTCTCTGTTTTGCATTTCTTTTTACTTTCTTCTTTGGCTTTGTGTGCTAAGTGAAGTGTGGCGACTCGAACTGCTATACATCTGTGCAAAGTTCTATGTTGAAACCAGTCAGTCGGTCAGGGTGAAACAGTCAAAATGGGAGGGTCACAAACTCAAGATCCACTGACGGACTAAAAGCCAAATACTTAAACCGATGGCTAAAACCTCTATTCGTGGGCAACATTATTATAAATTAAAAGACAAGCAACTTTCATATTTTTGTGTTCTTCATATATTATCATTATATATTATTACTATTTCATTCTAAATTAAGCTGAATAGAAACAAAGCTATTTCCAAGCATGATAAACAGGAGTAAAATATATACACGAATGTACAACAATGTCAACCTGGCTGGCTATATAATGGATCGAACTTAATGTGAGAAAATATTTGGCAGAGAGAAAAATTGAACAACTCGATGTAGGAAAGTACTTCTTTTCATTATTCAGTGCCATAATGAAACATACATTAACGTAGACTTAAAAAAATCAATAATTATGACCTTCTAGTGATTTGAATAAAGCACTAAGCTGTTTGTTATTAAGCGCGCTTTGTTATTTTCACCGAATGTTATATAAATACAAAAACATCCAGCATAACTAGATGTTATGAAAACATTCCATTTTCGTAGTAGTAAATTTAAAACAAGCGACAAATGTGAGGAAAAGCAGTAGTAGTAGTAGCATTTAATGAATTCATAAATTTCGCCGGATACGGACTCATCAGCCGAATGAATACTTCTCTACAAACATTGTTACTTATACAATTCCCTTTTAAGTTCAAATACATACAAACACATGAAGATTGTGTGACAACAAGGAATCTTCGTAAAAGCAAATAAATAAGTTTAACATATGTAAACCACATATACAGGACTATATGGAACGTTATTTGTGATATAGTAAATAAAAGTCCTAGGAGAAAATGGGGATGGATCGGGTGAAGATTTCAAAGCCAGCCAGAATCAGAAAGGCAAGATACGCCTTCATCAATCTGAAACCAGTTTGAAAACCTTCTGCACTCAGTCAGCATAAAGAAAGAAAGTTAACACAAATATGAAGTCAGTCAGTCAGTCAGTTCCTCTATACGAGGTCAGAAACTTGACCAGCGTATCACGACCAACATCTGCCTGTTTCGCTGGCTCCATATTGAAGATTAAATGGCCAGCCGGTCAGAATGAATTAGTAACAAGAAATTCTGGCGATGAAGAAAACAACCAACAGCCAATCGCTCGACAATTATGTAGGAGAAAGTGGAGATGGATTGGGCATATATTGAGGAGACCGTCGAATAACATCGCGCACAATGCAGGCCATCGCTCAAATGGAATCTGACTGGGAAGCGACGAGTGGATCGTTGCTGAGAGGGTGAAACGGAGCAGATCCTGTCAGTTGAAGATAAGAGATTATGGGCAATCGTGGACCAAGCTGAAGAAGACAGCAGAATATAAGATAAAGTGGAGATGTGTTGCTGAGGCCCTACGTTCCACTGGGAACCTAAGGGAATAATAATAATAATAGATAAGTGCCCTACACCGAAGAATTGTCTAAGGAAGTTATTGTATACCTGTACTAAAGAGGTACGGTTTTTGTTCAATAACGAACTGTATTTTCAAATGGATGGCGTAGCGATGAGAATCTGATTACGGTTCCCGTTTGCAGGTAGTTTTTTTGGCAAGTTTAGAATATACTACCTTAAAGGATTGTATAGGAAAAGCTGACATGTACCCACGGTATATGGATGATATACTCATAGTATGCAGAATATGGCTATATATACACAGCAAACTGGCGGAAGTTAGGAATCGTGCGCTAATGGTTCAAGGCCCAGTGGCTTAAGGGTCTACCAACCCGCCTTGTAACCAGAATGTCCTGGGGTTCGAACTCCAGTGAGTGCGTACTGATGAGGAGTCACAAACTAGGACAAAGCAACTGTCGACTACTCGCTGGTTTCCAGTGGTTCTCTTCAACTGATATAAATCCGTGGTGAAACTTTCAGCGAATCAAATCCTTGCAAACCAACACTTGATAAAGGTATTTATCAACATACCTTTTGTACAGAAAGAAGTTGCTAGCATCCGACCGAGCATCCGAAAACAAAACATCAGCATTAACCCTAAAGGTGTCACTAAAGTGTCTATACTACGAGCTGATGTGCCAAAACAACCGAGATGAAACATTTCACTTTAATAAAATCAATGAATCAATAAATCAATATGTTTTATCATGTGTGTTAATGAGATTATACACACATTGTTAAACTGACATAAACTTACCAATGATTCAGTTAATCGGCCTAATACTTTAATCAATTGAATATTACGTAATGTAGGCAGAATTTGTTCCGATTTATTTCCATCCTCTGGTAATTCATCTCGTATCATATGAATTAATTGATCCGTTTCAGCTACAGCCAGTCGTGTTGCTTCACGTTCATGAATTATTCCATGTAAACGCTGTAAATATAAATGCATACATATATATAAAAACGAAGGCGATCATACTTTATATAATAATAATAATAATCACAATACAATGAATCACTTTCGAGGGGAGGGGGAATCTTCTTTTTACAGACTCAACACATATTATGTAGTTAGAGAACCATTGGAAAACCTGGGAGTACTGGACAGCTGTTTCGTCCTAGTTTAGGACCCTTCATCAGTACGCACCCATCGGGGTTCGAACCTAGGACCTTCTGGTTACAAGGCGAGAGAGCTCGTAGACCATTAAGCCACTGGGACCCGATCCAATGGTCCATGAATTCTAACTTCTGCCAATTCACGACATAGCACGAACCCTAGCCAATGTCTTCGGCGAGTATTTGTCCTCACACCCGACCTGCTGCACCCTACTGGTCACGACTTCTCACTAGAACCCCAGGTAACTACCTACCTGAATAGGACAAGTCGCTAGTGAGCATCTCATTGATTTTCAAGTGTTGGTTTGTAGGGATTTGATTGGTTACAGGATGATGAAAATCCTGTAACCAATCAAATCCCTACAAACCAACACTTGAACATATTATGTAGTTGGCCATAGTGAAGAAAGGTGCTGTACACATTTCTTTTGAATACACACAGATTTGGCTTTTTCAGATGAATTCCAATTGTCCCTCTGCTGTATGTTAAAGTCATACTAGTAGACCATGTGAGAGGTTCGATGAAATACAATAAATAAGTTTAAAAGCTTTGTTAGAATCAACTTCATGTTGAGCATCGACGAGATGAGCTAGTACTGAGCTGCGTATAGCAGCTTTATTCGGACCTTTGCCAAACCAATAAATTCGGCGACGAACTTCCCTGATCTCATGCCCAATGTAACTAGTTCCGCACAAACAGTTAAACTGGTAAATACACATGGAAGAGGAGAAGCAGAGCAGTCTGTCTTTATTTCTTGAACTGAGTATTGGTCGGCAGCATAGCTTAGCTGCGTTGAAAGTCTTTTTGAAGGCCCTTCTCAGACCTTGTGATAAGATACAAGTAATAACATCACTCACGAGTGAATCACAATCTTAGGAAGATTGACTTTTTGGGAACTGTGGGCACCTTAGAGGTTTTACTTTCTGAGTTTATGTGTTTGTCCACGAATTTAGTCGGATATCGGTTTCACATTGAGGCTCGAATCCAGCAGCCGTCATTTCAAAAGCCATACACTTCAGACATCGTCAAAGTGTCTGTACTAGGAGCTACCATGCCAACATAGCTCGAACATTCTGGTTGAATCAATCAACGGGATAAAACCGGACAAAATTTGACTTTAACAGTTAATAAGAATACTTTGCAATGAAATCACTCAGCTCAGAGAATGTTTGATGTTTGATTACAGCTTGATTCCACACCGTATTTTTTGATACAGGTATGGAATTTTCAGCATGCGATATCGGTAGCCCAAATTTTGCAGGCCGATCATAGATATCAGGTGTGCGTCGGCAGGGGATCGAACCCCGGACCATGTGCATGGTCGGCGAGGGTCCTAACGATTGTGCCACCGACGCAACCCCATATGAGAAATCTAATCCGAGTAAACTGAGTTTTAAACTAACTCAACAGCTATATGACAATGGCACTTGTTAGATGATCCACAACGGAAAACGTAGAGAAGCCTTTGAATGAAGTGAATACAGGAGCAAGACAAGGCTGTCCTGTCATCTATCAACGACGATATTCCTAATTGTGGTGGACTGGATTATTCGTCAGAATGTGCACAAGGAGTGAGAAAAAAGGAATACACTGGACCACAGGTGAGAAGACTCTAGAAGATCTACACTTCAAGGATGATTTATGTGTAATTTCACATAAACTTGAAGACTTACACGCGAAAAACAACAAACCGGCAGAAGAGGCCGGCAGTGAAGACAAGACAGGACTTCAGGTGAACATGGAGAAGACAGAGGTGATGAAGATAACCAACCGGCAACAACAGCAACAACCACCACCACCAATCACCATCAACGACAGAGATTTGACAAAAGGTTCCCTCCTTCACTTATATAGGAAGCATGGTTTCAACCGCAGGCGACAGTTCGGATGAAGATGTCAAAGCGAGACAAGATCGGAGAGGCGAGATACGCCCTCATCAACCTGAAACCAGTTTGGAAATCTTCTGGACTAACTCATTCAGCATAAGGAAGAGGATTTTCAACACCAAGGTTAAGGTAGTCAGTTCTTCTATACGGTCACGGAAAGCGTTTCCAACAGGTTGCTGTAGACTTTTATCTACAGCTGCTACTTTCGCTGGCTCCATACTGAAGATCAAACGACTGGCCAGAAAGAAGTAGTAACAAGAAACTATGAGAACAGACTAATCAACAAATCTGTAGGAAAAAATGCAGATGGACTAGGCGCACACGCTGAGGAGACCGTCGAATGACATCGTACGCCAGCCTAGCCACCGCTCAAGTGGCACCTACTAAAAGGGAAACGATGCTTTGGGCATTAGCCCGAGGGTGGCATAGAAGAGGAGATTGTGTGAAAATGAGATCAGAGACTGTGGGGAAACGTTTTGGGCCAGCTAAAGAGGACAGCAGAGAATAGAATACAGTGGAGATGTGCTGCTGAAGCCCCATTGTTCTACTCAGAACCCAAGAGAACCTAAGAAATAACAGTAGTAATAATAATAAGATAATAAAAAAAATAAGAAGAAAAGATCAACAACAGGGATCTATGGGAGCGAACCATCCCAGCAGGAATTAATTAAGGTAACAAATATGCGGGAAGAAATGGAGGTGGATTGGTCATACTCTGAGAAAACGAACCATCAAGTGACATCACACGCCAGACCACAGCTTGAGTGGAACCCGAACGGGAAGAGGCGAGTTAGTCGTCAGTAACAACATCAGACAACAATCAGCCAGAATAAATGGGAGAAAGCTGAAAGAAGCAACCTCCTTCATCAATCTACCTACCTACCTACCTGGGAAGCATCGCTAAAACTAAAGGCGAACGGAATTGACAAGGATATCAAAGCGAGGATCGATCGGGAACGCAAGACAAGCTTTCATTATTCTCAAGTCAACAGCTCTTAGCATGAAAATGAAAGCAAGATCCGGATTTTCAACTCCAATGTGAAGTCAGTGCTACTATTACGGATCAGAGACTTGGCGTCTCGTGACCAAGGGCACTTTGAAGAAACTATAGAACTTCATTAACAGCTGTCTTCGCTCACTACCACTCAAGATCAGATGGCCGGCCAGAAAGGATCAGCAACATAGAGGGATCTCTGGTAATGAACGAATTAACCCAGCAGGAGCCAACTGTGCAACAAATATGCAGAAAGAAATGGAGGTGGATTGGCCATAGTCTGAGAAATCAAACCATCAAGTGAGTGACATCACACGACAGGCCATCGCTCGAATGGAACCCAAATGGGAAGCGGCGAGTTGGTCGTCCAAGGGTGACTTGGAGGAGGTCATGTGAAGAGGAGATGAAAGCATGTGGGCAGATGTGGAGTCAGGTGGAAACATTGGTAGAGAACCGAACTCAATGGAGACGTGAGGCTGAAGTCCTATTGTTCCTCTAGGAACTAAAGCAAACAATAATAATAATAATTGTAATAAGTAATGCAAACAACAGAGAGGTAGAGAAATAACCAGTAGTAGACATAATTAATGAATCGATTGTCTTACCATATACTCCAATCCTCTATCTGCATTATCCGTCTGATCTGTACTACTGCCTAATCCATTAGCAAATGGTATTATAGTTGTTGTATGCATACTGCTACTACTATTATTAATAAAACTACTTATATCATTATTATATAAGCCCAAGGCGATTGCACACACTGGTGTAATTGTTGAATCACCTTCTCCTGTAGTAGCTTTATCTCTTCCATCATGCTTTTGCTCTTCTGAATGAGCTTTCCGATCTGCTGAATTAATTTTATCACGCTTCCCTGCATCATCATAGCCAATTCCAGTGGTATTACTAGGAGCAGTAACAGTTGCACCATGTCGTTTCTTTGTGAATGATTTCTCCATCAGTGTATTATTAGCCAGTAGACGTGCTTCATGTGTTGCCATACGTTGCCATGATGGGAATTTTCTATGAAGAAAAAAAGCGAAGAAGGGGAAGACACATGAGCATGAAATACAAATCACAAAAGAGAATTATTAGATGGTTGAAGGCAATCAGAAGGAAGCCCAGCCATGCGACCTAGATTTCGTGCTTGTTGGAACTCGTCAGCTACCTTGAAAGGAACTGATTCTACGCTTCTGAGGTTCAAACCCGTGTCACCCAATGCTGGAACAAACAAAAGGATTACACGAATTACACTAATTACTAACTAGTGTCCAATACAGTCCCACAGAAGGTCAGTCGCCAGCCCGAATTAGCTCAGTGGTTAGGTCTGTGACTACAGCACTAGGTTACTCCAAGGTTGCAGATGCACCTTGCATGTTGGTGAGTTCCAACAAGCACGAAACTTTGGTTCCACCAGGGTTTCCTGCCGACTGTCTTCAACCACCTGAGAACAACAATTCAGATTGCACCGGGATGGTGAGCCACCTAGCGTGGTGGTTACATTGCAAACTTGACTGATAGAATTCAGTCTGCACCAAGCAAAGGACTCAATGCATAACACTGGTTAATTACTACATGGGGGTTTAATCAGAGTACAAAAGATTATTGTTTTCATTAAAACACAAAAATTTCACATTATAGGCCCCAAGAGATGCACTACGCAAAATCGCATAGTTCGTGCGAGGGTTGGGACACCGTCCAGATTCGCAGACCGAAGCAAGTCGTTGTCTCAGTGGTGGACCTCCATAACGAACCTTTGACTTGAAGTAGTGTCAGGAGCTACATTCTCATGGTTACCAAAACATGACTTCATCAGTCAATCAAATCCCCAACAGTTAGTTTAAGCCAGCTGCGTAGAGGTGTAGACTTCTGGACTGGGTGGGGTCCTCGGGATGGTAAAAACCAATGAAGGCCGGAGACAACCGGTGATCTGGATCAAAATCGTTCTCAATGGCTGGCCCAGATGCATCCACTCCTTGTGACTTATAATTTCCAATGAAACTATAGTGCTCTCCGTTATTACTATTGCTTTTGTCTCATATCACTGTCTACTGTCTCTAATATGAATTTCTTCTAATTTCTTCTCTAGCTTTGTGTGGAACATGGAGTGTGGAGACTCGAAATGCTTGACATCTGTGCAAAATCCTATGTTGAAACCAGTCAGTCACGCAGTTACTGATAACCAAAGTAGATTTATACGCTATTCGAGACAATCAGATTCTGGAGCCTTAGTAAACCATTAGGTTTGGAAGTGGGATTTTCAAGCTTCCCTTGATAGACCAGCATGACAATCAGTCCGGTTGTATACGCTAGACGTTCACATTTGCCTTTTCACATTTTGAGGAAACGCCGCGCCCTCCTCACCCTTCTCCGAAGCTTGAAGACAGTGAGTAGGACTTGCCAGACAGCGAGAAGCTATGAACGCCTGGCCACATGAAAGCATTTCGGGAGGAAGACCAAAGTCTATTCAACTTCGGTCCGACCAGGTCATTTATAGGGAAACAAAAAAGAATACATGAGAACACACGCAGAAGACACTGATCACAGTGCATATAAGAATCTACTATGCCTTGACATAGGCGCTTAATTTCGAAACAAGGAATTATAGCCTTGAAATACAGACGACCTATTTCTTTTTAGGCTACCTAAGTAAGTAGCAGAACCGATTTCCAATCAATAAATGTTAAATAACTGTGATCATAATTGATAAACTGTATTTATTCAGCACACTCTAAAATAATATGATCAGCAAAGCTTAATGTGTTGGTGAAGGCGCGTATACGATCATAACTTCCGGAAAGGCAATACCGTGGAAATTTATTGCCTCTAGAAACCCCTGCCAGAGAAAGATCATTAGTGTTACGTAAATACACAGTCTCCTTATTAGAAGATTGCGGATCCGTGTCTCACCGTGAATGTGATTTATTGTTAGTGGTTCAGTGGCCGAATGTTTACTGATCACGCATTTGGTCAGGGGTTCGATTCCTGGCCGACGCGCTCTTAAACCTCGTTAGGTAGGTAGTAAAATCCAATGAAAAGAGAAAGTTGGACGCGATGAAACTGCTGCTACCGAAACTTTAAGGTTCAAAGCTTGAATTCCTATTTTCCACTCGGAACTCACTGGAATAAAATAAACACAGAGCCCAAGGAAAACACTGCTTGACGCCAGTCATACACGGTCCGTTTGGAGCTGTGTCCGTACAACAACAACTTTACCGGCCTGCTACGAAGTGCTGTAAAGTAAGTCAAGAAGTATGATTTTTCGCGCCGACGTTTTCTAACCCACTTTTCTCCAGAATAAACAGGCAGTAATGCTAGTTTACTGGTTGCGTGAGAGGAACACGCTAATGTTACATCCCTATCCGCCAGCATTACGACTTCATTAAGGAAAGTTACTGTGAATGTAAGCAGAATCTTTTAAAGTCTACTGATACCTGATTATTGGCTTACTTCGATTACAGAAAGTAGATGTAAGCCAAGAAGTACAGAAAATTAAATACAACGAACTCACTTCCAAAATCGACTAACGTCATCATCTTTTGACCATTCAGAACTTGGTACAGCTAAACCTCCACCTTTTTCAACTTCACCAATATCTAATTAATGAAAAAAATAAGATAACAATACATTTAATTTATACATGATGCTAAAAAGTTGAATATTTATTATATGTTCCAGTTTCCAAGAGCAGTCAGTAATCAACATACATTTGTAACCAAGTGGTGACAACTAGTGGTGTCCATCAGGGATGCCTTGCACACTGTCCTCATTTCCATTCAATTTCATCATAGACTTACTAATGGACTTAATCCTAAGTGACTTCAGCGACTCAGGGATTGACTTGTTACCAGGGAATAATCTCGTTGACTTAGAATATGCAAATCATATAGTCCTCCCACCTGGGTGAAGACGCCCACTGATAAAATGAAGAGTTTTCTGAACGCCTTGAGTTGCAATCTACGAATGTTTAGCATGCGTTTCGCTCCCATCAAATGTAAGATGATGTTATAGGACTGGACGACACTGATTCCTAGCTTACAAATAGAGAGTGAAGTGGTATAGCACGTTGATCGCTTCACTTATTTGGGAAGTTGCATCAGGTAAGATCAGTGGGTTGATCTCGGACGAAATCTCACCACGGATACAGAAGGCTAGTTTCGCATATGCCAGTTTACGCCGTCTCTGGCGTAGACATGATATCCGGCTGGCTGTCGATCAAAAGGTGGGTGTACTGCTCAGCAGTTTGCTCCCGGCTCCCCCTTCATGGCTGTGAGACCTGACCATTGAGAGTGGAGATGTGAAAAGATTAGCTGTCTTTGGTCATAGGTGCCTGCGTTCTATTTCCCGTGTGAAGTGGTATAATAGGGTGAGTAATATTGAGGTTAGGTTTCAGTCGAGTGCTGGGTAGATGTGAGAAGAAATCAATCGACGAGGTTGTGAAGCTACATCCACTAAGATGGTTAGGACATGTGTTACGTATACCTAGTCATCGCTTTCCTCGACGGGTAATGTTAGCTGACTGACCTAGGGTCAGGCTGAAAAGAGCTAGCGGCGGTCAAACCAAAATATAGTACCAGTCGATGAAATCCAAAACAATAAGTTTAAGCCATCCGCGCAAAGAGGTGTAGACTTCCTGGATGGGGTCCTCGGGACGGTAAAAACCAATGGCTGGAAGCAATTGGTGATATGGCTCAAAATCGTTCTCAATGGCTGGCGCAGATGCATCCACTGCATGTGACTCATAATACCCAATACAACTATATTGTTCTTAGTTATTTCTATTCCTTTGTCTCATATATCTGTTTATTGTCTTTATTATGCATTTGTTCTAATTTCTTCTTTTGCTTTGTGTGCTACATGTTGGGAGTGCGGCGACTTGAACTGCTGCACATTGATGCAAGGTTCTATGTCGGAAGCAGACGATTTGTAACCAACCAAAGAAACAAGATCAAGAAGTGCTAACAAATGTTTTAACTGATCTCGAAGGAGATTCCATCATAAAGTGATACCAGGCACAGAAACACTGAAAACCAAGAATTACTAGGTAGATGTTTCACCCATTATGGTACTCTTCAGTCAGTCTTCTCCATGGGCCCACTAGATATGGAAACCAGGATAGTTAGCTTACAAGACAAGTACCTCACCACTCAGTCACTGGGTGGAAATCTAATGACGAATTGATTCTAACTTTAAATAAATTTGCTATAATGCTTCTCCGCAAACTGATGTTATCATATTAAGGGTTGAATGAACCGCAGAAGTCATGACTTTTCACTAGAAGAACACTCCAGTAACTCCATTCCGATGGTCATCCAGATAGATCGTGGTACTTCGAGATCCACTGACATTTCTAACACCCTTAATCTTAACCTTAGTCCTAAATACCATAACCTTACCTAAAAGCATAGATTAACAGAAAAATTGCCTAAGGAATGGATAGAACACTGTAGATATCTTCACCAAATCCAAAAAGACAGGTATCATTCAATTTGGAATGATTTTTCCTTAAACCTGATTGGTTCTTTTAGGTCAGCTTCTGATAGACCTTGACAACTTTGGCTACGATACTTCAACTTCTCCCGAAAAAGAAAATATAGACTGTATAGTTCCATGAGATTCCTCTTCGATGTTATTTTTTTACAGGTGACGAGTTTGTGTTAGATATTTACGGTTAAACCTACCTACCTAACCTACATAGTCTTTCTGCCGTAAAAATGAAGTATATAAAGAATCCAAAGTGACCAACTTGTCCAGATAGCTGACTGACTGACTGGTTTCAACATAGAACTACTTTGCACAGATGTGCAGCAGTTCCAGTTGCCACACTCCCTCCGTGTACCACACAAACCAACAGAAGAGAGTAAAGATGCGATTCGAAAGACACATAATAAAGAGGTGCGAGTGAGTGAAAAAGAATAGTAAGTAATATAGAAGAACAATCGAGTTACATTGGATATGACGAATCACAAAGGATGAATGAATCAATGCATTTGAGCCATCCATTGACAACATGGATTTTGAGCCAGGTATATAACCGATTGTCTCCAGCCTTTATCGCGTCTTACCGTCCCAAGGACCACAAACCTGTCAAAGTGACTGGCTTAAACTAACTGTTGTGGATTTGAATGACTGATGAAGCCGTATTTTGGTTTAACCACCACTAGCTAACTATTTTTCAACCTGATCCATAATCTATGTCAGCTAACATTGCCTGTTGTCAAGGAAGGTCGTGGCTAGGCAGGTATGCGTAACACAGCAGGTATCAGTTGTGACTTCCTCAAGTAAATGAATTACATCATAACCCAAACATGAAAGGAATATATTATTCAGATAAATATCCTGTTTATACAGACCTGTAATTAAGATGTAATCCAAAAAGCATTGAATACTAATCACATCAGCTGTCATGAAGAGTTAATAATCAACACACGTCTGTATGCCAAACAAATAGGCTTAAGTACTAACAAATTCTCATATCATACAAGGGGATTCATTCATTTTAATGTTAAAGATTTAATTGATCTCAAAATGATATCAGCTAGAGGACCGACTTAATATCAAGGAGATGAGGGGAGGTTTTCATCCCATTTCAGTATTCTCCAGTAGTGCGCATCCTTAATCACTCCAACTCCACCAGAGGTCCAACCTAGGACTTTCAGCCACTCGGTGGGAATTCTAACTTTTCAAACGGCAATACACGCACCTCCTTAGTTACATGCCTACTGAATATAAAAGAAATGTTGTTAAATGTCTTACAAGCAGAGCAAGAGAGATATGTACGGATGGCCACTTTCAAAAGGGATTTGAATATATATATATATATATTCATGATTCCTTGACGGATATGGGCTATCCGAGTAGTTTCATAGAGGAATATATGAAAACATTGGATAGAAAACATAAGGCTTTGACTGCAAGTGAAAAACCTATATTTACTAGGTTGCAATTTAATGGTGACTTGTCAAGTGAGATTTTATTCCAGAGCACTTTCCCAGGAGTATGCAAAGAACGTTTTAGGCAGCAAACTTACATCTGTCATTCTCTAGCCAACGAATGATTGAGACGCAAACGAAGGATAAGCTAGATACTTTTGCCACATCTATGTGCATTTATTAATTCAACTTCACCTACGCTGACAGTTATGTTGGGCGTACTACTAGACAGCTTAGCCAATGTGTTACTGAACATCTCCCATCGTGGTTTGGCAAAGGACAGACAAAAACAATCTGTAGCTCCATTTTGTCACATTTAGTTGATAGTGGTCATGTAGTGGAGAAAACGAAAGCTTTCAAGGTGACTGTTCATCGCATCCCACCGAATCTTTCCAATAGACTTTGTATTCGTCTAGTGCACTCACACAGCTGAGGCGATAGGCACTAGAAGATGACTACCATCGAGTTATTTCCGAACAATGCTATTTTTTTAGCAAAATAAATTTGAGGTATTTGGTTAACCCGTTACTTAAAAAGAACCCACGAGTGAATCATGCTCAAGTGTTTTAATAATTAGATGCTGAATGTGACTGAAATCAAGTATCAAGGTTTCCAAAACACCAAGCAATTAATAAACACCCTGGCAATTATTTCAAGTACTGACACTAACACAGAATAATAAACACAAAAAAATTACAAACAACAAAATATTGTTGAACATAATGAGGATTCAATAACTTTGAATTTTTTGAAGATTAGGAACAAAAAGGCTTTGAAGTAAGACTCAGTTGAAAGACAATCAGGTACACTGACAAGTGACGAGACGCTGAACGGAGTGAAATGTCAATTATAGTTTCCACCACTATAAGTGGATTGCAACCTAATGCCTTAAAGCTCAAAGTTTAATGTAGGCATTTATGATGCGTAATGTTTATAACTTTCCTCAATCTTTCCTTCTTAGGTTAGTTGTTGGAGATGCTTTTCGTGACTCTAAGTCTCTGAACTATATAAGAACACTGACGTGAAATTGGCGTCGAAGGTTCTCAAACTGAATGCAGTAGATTTGCACACTGATTCCAGAGCTTTTACGATCCTGCCGTTTTACATTCTCATCTTTGCAGCCTGTACAGTTGGAACAACGCCACCCATCCAGGTAAGTAAAGGAGGTGACTTTCTTCAGACTTCTCCAGTTTTTCGCTCTTGGGGTTAGGTATCTTCATTACCTCTGTTTTCTCAATTTTCACTTGAATGTCTTGTCTTTGTTGCCTACCTCTTCTGCCAACCTGTTGGTTTACACCTGTAGATCTTTTAGTTTGTGTGAAATTAGACGTAAACCATCCACAAAGTCCAGATATTCTAAAGTCTTTTTATCGGTCCAACGTATACCTGTTTTCTCACTCCTATCCACAGTCTCCTGTATAGTCCAGTCCACAACACAATTAGGAGTATCATCGAAGATAGTAGGTAGTCTTATTTTTCTAGCTTCACTTTAAAGGGCTTTGCTGAGTTTTATGTTTTAGATCAGCTGACATGTGACACTGCCATATATGAGGTTGATAAAGATTTAGGGCACTGTTGAAGTAGTTTCCAAATTGCTTCACAGTTGACGCTATCGATGACCTTTTCATTATCAATGAAGTAGAGAGTTGACTCTGATTATACTAGTATTACAATTTGTTTTTTATTAATCCTTCACGTTCCCAGTGGAACATAGGGGCAGCTTCAAGTTAGAGGCTTGAAGTTTCTGTAGCAGTGGCGATTATTTTTACAGGATGGGGTTTCTAGTCTCATGCCCAACCTTTCCTCTTTACCAGCTTTTTATTTCTGGTTTCACCAGGTAAAGGAGTGTGTCGGTGGCCGGGGATCGAACCCCGTAACATGTACATGGTTGGCGAGTGTCCTAACCACTGTGCCACCGACTCACAGTATTCAAATTATTTATTTACAATCTAGGGACTTAAGTCTCAAAGTTTAATAAGTATATATGAGTTTATGCTGTACAATGCTGCTGAGTATTTTCTCTTCATCTTCCCCTCCCAGGTTAACTATCCCCTTTTAAATCTGATAGTGATAATAATAATAGACCTTTTAGTGAAATTATTTTCCCCGTTTAGCTTTTGATGTCGTCGTCCACACACAGGCTGTTACTTTTTCTTATCAAGATAAACTAATCAGAGCAGCCATAAGCACAATAATGATAATAACAACATGAAAACTGTAGAATATAAAAAAACGTCAATCAAAGAGATCTACACTCATTTTTCAATTGTTCATTGTTCAATAGACACATTGAATGATACATAAGCGCCAATTTAAATGAGAATTCTTTTTATTGATTGCAGTGGGAAAATTAAATGAATATAATGATGGACAGTTAACAGTAATAATAATAACAATAGGATAATAAACTAGACTCAATTCAATTCTGTTATTGCCTTAGGCGAAATAAAAAAGATATGAGACAATACTGGAATATTAATTTCAACTTAGACTACTGTTGAGTCATATAGAAGAAAAGATGTTTAGCGAAGAGTACCCAGAGTTTGCCATCCAAGTATGTCATCGAATATTTGTCTGCATGGTTTTATGAAGGAGAAAAAAGACTCCACAGCCATAGCTCTGTCCTAGTGTAACGACAGAAGACAAGGGCGAGGCAACAGATAGTCTATCGATGAAATCAACAGATATTTATAGATTTTTATGTACATTATTATTGGCGTCGTTGTTGGTCGTTTTCTCGCTGAAAGTTATTCTGTCATCTCTTTGTGGCCATTACTTTAAAAGTCAGACCGTATATCTGCGATTCATATCCGCCCACGCAAAGTCTGCTGTGACTGGTTGTTGAGTTGCTGCGCATGCCTAACCATCGCCTCCTCCGACGGACGGGCATTACTAGCTGATATAGGTGAATGTTGGAAAAGAGTAAGTGGTGGCCAAACAAAAACATGGCCTCATCAATCCATGAAATCCTTGACAGTTAAACTGAGTCAGGTAGGGAGATGCAGACTCCCGGGTTGGGGCCCGTCCTCGGGACTCTAAGAATCAATGGCTGGAGACAATAGGTGACATGGCTCAAAATCGTTGTCAATGGCTTACGCAGATGTATTCAGTCTCTGTAATCTTTCATATTCCTTTCTACCATTACTCATTCTGTTTCACTCTCATACTTGTGAAAACTCTATTGATTCTATTCACTTATTTTCTTGTCTACCTTTGTGTGCTATTTGGAACGTGGCAACTCGAACTGGTGCACTTCGATGCCAAGTTCTTTGTTGAACTCAGACAGAAAGACAGGTTGTTGAGTTAGTCTTAGTCCTTGTTTTTTCCTTATGACCAAGATTTAGAACGTAAACATGGACGTAAACTGCTGTCTACCAATTCTGGCTAGCAAATAGCTATCACCACACTAGAACACCTGATCGAATTTGGACACCAAGCTAACCCAACAAAACCAACTTCAAAGTCATCGCCAGAATACGTGGGGATCTTGTTAGAGGAGTACGAGTCAAACTTCTTCAATTTGTAGAAGCAATGACAATTCACGGGTTAAATCATGAACTCTGTATACAAAACAAGTTTTTCCAGTTATTAAGCCTACAAAGGACTTCATCTGTTTTAACACTGGATACGAATTTGCTTCCACAATCGCCTTTCTATTAAATTTCTACCAGTCATTACAACCGTTGTTAACTTGACTCTTGTTCAACATTAGTTCAATTCTACTCAATCCCGTGTGCGTCGGTGGCACAGAGGTAGAATGTTATCCACCCGGGCAGGTGGGTCAGGGTTCGATCCACAGCCACAGATGCACTTCTTTACCTCGCTAAGCCGACAGTAAGATCAGTAAAGAGGGAAGTTAGGGTATGAGGCTAGCAACCTCAACGCGTGAAAATAAACACCACTGCTACCAAAACGCTCCACCAACCACTTTACTCCCTACATTTAAATTAGGAGTCAATGTAGTCCAGTCAGTCCTGTAGCATCATTTTACAATTCACGGGAGCGAATTCCATGCCAAATATTCGAACACTGTTGTACAGCTCAAGGTGTACAGAAGACTGCATTTTGTCAGCGTCTTCACCCAGGCGGGAGGACTATATCATCTGCATATTCCAAATCAATGAGATTATTCCCTGCTAACAAGTCAATCCCTGAGTCGCTGAAGTCGGTTAGAGTTAAGTTCATTAGTACATCAATGATGAAATTAAACAGAAATTGGGACAGGACTATGTCAGATACTTTGATTGAACACTAGCTGGTGTCACGCGTCTAGTCCTCTGTTTGGTGAAGAATGAATTCTATCATCAGTTAAGTTTCTAGTGTGGCCATCAAAAATGGCTACATGGTGGCTCGTTATATCATGGTCCACCTTGAATTGTTGTTATAAGATGGTTGGAGGCAATCGGCAGGAACTCCAACCTGACCTAGGTTTCGTGCTTGTTGGCACTCATCAAGTCAGTCAGAAAGGCGTATGTGCAACCTTGAAGGAACTAACTAACAATCCCTTTGAGATTTCAACCGACATCTCAAAGTGCTGCAGTCACAGACGTTACACCACCAAGATATTTGAGTTTATAACTGACTTCCAGTGAGACTGTTATGGGTAAATTGAACAATCACTGTACATCGCAATGACTAGATAGATGATATTGATTACTCTTCCAGTGACCGATCAATATAAACATCAGGTATACCCACTCTCACGAGTCTTGCTCTCTTCACCGTCATCACAAACACACATACGAATACAGAAAAATCATTGACTACTTCAAAAACTTTCTTAATTCTTTGTGTTCTTAGTGGAAAATAGGGCTTCAAGTTTCAGTTTTGAGGTTTCAGCAGGAGTGGTGTTTATTTTTCCTGGTTGAGGTTTCTAGCCTCCCACTCAACCTTCCCTCTTTATCAGGCTTACAACCGACTAGAGAGGCAGAGGTGCGTGCCAATCAGGAATCGAACCCAGGAATACATGGATCGACTACTTCAAATAATCAAAACATTTTATTTCACGTTTCATCATGAACTGATATCGTTAAGAGGATCATTGGAAAACCAGTACTGGATTACTGTACGGCTGTTTCGTCCTAGTTTGAGACTCTTCACCGATACTCACCCATCGCCAGGGTTCGAACCCGGACATTCCGGTTATGAGAGGCGACCTCGTAGACCGTTAAAGCCACTGGAGTCCGATCCAATGGCCAGCCCATGAATTTCAACTTCTACCAATTCACGACATAGCTCGACTATCTGTCTTCACACCCGACCTGCTGTACCCTACTGGTCACGACTTCCCACTACCTGAATAGGACCAGTCACTAGTGAGCATCAAATTGATATTCAAGTTTTAAAAGAATGGTTACTGAACAAAGAATACTCTTTGCAGGGATATGAGTTGATTGGTTTCAGGACCTTTAATCGATGTTAGTTCATGATGAAAAATCCTGTAACCAATCAAATCAAATGCCCTGTAAACCAACACATGGCAAACATTTTATGCCATTGAAATAAAAAATCTTTCTATAATTTTCAAAACACAACTCACTTCTATACAATCTCCATGCAGCAGTTATAAAATCATCTAATATTGTTAAACCAATTTGTAGACAACCATTCGCGTATTCTGGTAAAGCTGTACACATTTTTCTCACTTCATCTAAACACTGATCTACTGTGTATACAATCTACGTGTGGAGCAGAATTTCAAAAAGAAAGGAGAGATTGGGCAATGAAAAAACATAAATGACATTAGTATGAGATGGTTGGAAGCAATCAGCAGGAAGCCCAGCCTTGGACCTAGGTTTCGAGCTGGTTGGCACTCAACAGTCAGCAAGGCGTATCTGCAACATTGAGAGGAACTCATGTCCTTTGCTGACGAGTACCACCTAACACGCAACCTAGGTCCAAGAATTGGACTACATTGACTCCTAGTTTATAAATAGGAAGTGAAGTGGTAGAGCACGTTGACCGCTTCACTTACTTGGGAAGTACCATCATCCCCAACGGGTTGATCTCCGACGAAATCTCAGCACGAATACAGAGGGCTAGATTCGCATATGGCAGTTTACGCCGTCTCTGGCTTAGAAGACGTGATATCCGACTATCGACCAAAAGCGTGTACTGCTCAACAGTCCGCTCCGTCTTCCTTTATGGCTGTGAGACCTGGCCATTGAGAACAGAAGACATGAAAAGATTATCTGTCTTCGATCATAGGTGTCTGCGTTCTATCTCCCTCGTGAAGTGGTATAATAAGGTGAGCAATATTGAGGTTAGGCGTCGAGTGCTAGGTAAGGCGGGGAAATCAATCGACGAGACTGTGAAATTACATCGACTGAGATGGTTAGGACATGTGCTACGTATGCCTAGTCATCGCCTTTCTCGACGGGCAATGTTAGCTGATATAGGGCCAGGCTGGAAAAGAGCTAGCGGCGGTCAAACCAAAACATGGCACCAGTCGATGAAATCTACAACAGTTAGTCTAAGCCACGTAGGAAGGTGTAAACTACCTGGTTGGGGTCCTCGGGACGGTGAAAACCAATGGTTGGAAACAATTGGTGACATGGCTCAAAATCGTTCTCAATGGCGCAAATGCATCCTCTCCTTGTAACTTATGATTTCCAATGAAACTATATCGTTCTTTGTTACTAATATTCCCTTGTCTCTCGCCTCTGTTTACTGTCTATATTATGCAGTTCTCCTACTTTCTTCTCTTGCTTTGTGTGCTACATGGAGGGAGTGTGGCCACTTGAACTGCCGCACATATGTGCAAAGTTCTATGTCGAAAACCGACCGACCGACCGAGGTCCAAGGTTGGGCTGCCTGCCGATTGCCTCCAGCCGTCTAATATCAATAATTCCCAGTGCACTGTGATGGCGAGCCACCTAGTGGCATGATGGTGACCACATTGCAAACTTTACTGACTGGTGGAATTCAGTCTGCATCAAACAAAGGACTAGACGCACATGACACTAGTTAGTGACTAGTGTCCAGTGAAAAAAGAAACAAAATTAATATATAGATTTATACTTTGAAATACTAAGGGGCTAGACTTTATAACTTGAACTTCCCAGGTTCGACCCCTGGTGAGGTGGTTGGTGAGTACTGATGAGGTAGTAATCACAATGTTGAAATCGATTTCCGTATGCAGAATCAATGAAGTCAGTTGAAAACAAGGAATAATTGATGATGGATAAGTAAGTTAGGACCACAAACACACATCTAATACAGATTATACTTCTGAAACATAAACTATAAGATTGGGGAACTTATTACTAGACTTAATAATCAATATGGTATCTAAAGCTCTAGGCTCAATAATGTTGCGTAGACTAAGTGGTGCTCGGGAGGCAAAGGCACAAGAGAACCATGCAGCATTTAGACCGGGAAGAGAGTGCATTGATCATATCTCCACCCTTCGACAGATTCTGAAACATTGACATACTAACCACAGGCGTGCAACAATCGTCATATTTCTTGACCCAAAAGGCGGCATTCGATTCTGTCGACCGACAGGTAGTCTGGCAATGTCTGCCTGCAAAAAGAATGCCAAGAAAATACATTGCACTGATCAAGGCACTCTACTCGAAATCATGTAGCCAGGTGGGGGTTACGGAGAGTTGTCATCTGATAACTGTGGTGATAACTAGTGGTGTCCATCAGGTTGGAATGCCCAATGTCCTCATTTCTATTCAATTTCATCATAGATAATATACTAATGGAATTAATCCTAACTCACTTCAGAGACTAAGGGGTTGACTTGTTACCAGGGAATAATCTCGTTGACGCAGATGATGTAGTCCTCCCTCCTAGGTGAAAACGCTGACAAAATTCAGAGTCTTCTGAACGCCTTGAGTTGCAATCTTCGAATGTTTGGCATGCGATTCGCTCAAGTCAAATGTGAGGTGGTTTGATGCTACGAGACTGTACTACATTGACTCCTAGCTTAGAAATAAGGATTGAAGTGGTTGGTAGAGCGTATTGACCACTTCACTTATTTAGAAAGTTGCATCAGCTCCAGTAGTTTGTGGATCTCTGATGAAATCTCAGCGCGGATACAAAAGGCTAGTCTAGCATATACCAGTTTACGCCGTCTCTGACTTAGTTGACGTGATATGCGGCTGGCTGTAGACCAAAGGGCGTGTGTACTGCTCATGAGTTCGCTCCTACCTCCTCCTTTATGGCTGTGAAACCTGGTCGTTAAGAGTGGAAGACATGAAAAGCCGAGCTAGCTGTCTTTGATCATAGGTGCCTGTGTTCTTTCTCGCGTGTGAGGTAGTATAGTAGGGTGAGCAATATTGAGGTTAAGCTTTGGTATAGTGCTAGGTAGGTGGGAGGGGAAATCAAACGAGGAGGCTGTGAAGTTACATCGGTTGAGATGGTAAGGACACGTATTACGTTTGCCCAGCCATGGCTTTGCTCGACGGGTAATGTTAGCTGACATAGGGTCAGGCTGGAAAAGAGCTAGCCAGTGGTGGTCAAACCAAAACATGTTTTCATCAGTCAATGAAATCCACAGCAGTTAGTTTAAACCACGTAGGATGATGTAGACTTCCTGACTGGTTGGGGTTCTCGGGACGGTAAAAACCAATGGCTGGAGACAATCGGTGATATGGCTCAAACTGATCGTTCTCAATGGTTGGCGCAGATGAACCACTCCTTGCGACTTATCATTTCCAATAAAACTATATTGTTCTTCGTTATTACTATTCTTTTTGTCTCAAATCTGTTTATTATTTCTTTGATGAATCTTTCTCTACTTTCTTCTCTTGCTTTGTGTGGTACATGGAGGGTGGTGACTCGAACTGATGCACATCGGTGCAAAGTTCTATGTCGAAAATAGACAGTTGGTTAGCAGAAGGATTCGACTGATCTCAGGTTAGATCACACACACACACACCAATATCAATGAAAGAAGCAGCGAAAAACTAAAGAGTAGATTGCGACTCTTTGGCAGTATCCACCCATGACTCTATCCCTGATAGAGAACCATGAAAACCTTCACATTATTTTGTTGACTCCACTTTTCTATGCTGATAGACAGTAAGCTAACTTCTATCGACAGGAAATTGTGTTGAAGACAATATAAACTTCAGTTTGATTCTACAATCAGACTATCAAAGCAAGCGAATCATATATATATATGTATATATATATATATATATATATATATATATATATATATATATAAGTTATGCAAAGATATCCCACTTACCATTAAAATCGGTCTGCTAAGATTCAATTCACGAATAGTTTGTTGAGAGACAACAGCTGTCAAAGCATCCGGAGCTGAAAAAAGGAGGGAAAATACAATCAGAATGTAAAAGAAAGGACGTTCAGCGAAGAGCCCCTCTTTGCAAACGATAAGATTCTTAAACTGTACAATTGTATGCATATATATATATTTATGTTAGCAAAATAAGAATGATTTTTCAAGAGTTGATCTGAAGAAATTTGATTTGTTTTACAAGTTTTACAAGGCATTGATATCAGTTAGAGAACCATTGGAAAAGTAGTACTGGAAAGCTGTTTAGTTCTAGTTCGGGGCTCATCGGCAGTACGTGCCCATCGGGTTTCGAACCCAGGATGGCGTTTCCTGGATTTTTAGTGAGAATTCGTAACCACTGGGGTCCATCTATCCGGTCAGAAGAGAGGACAAATACTCGCCACGGATGACAGTGGCTGGTGCCAGTCGCGCTGAAATCACGAATTGGTAGAAGTAAGAATTCATGAGCTGACCATTGATTCGGATCTCAGTGGCTGAATGATCTACGACACTGTCTTGCAGGCGGAAGCTCTTGGGTTCGCGACCCGGTGGGTGCTTGCTGCTGATAATTCCCAGACTAGGATGAAACAGATGTCGAGTACTCCCTGCTGTTTTTCAATGATTCTCTTACCGATATCAACTCGTGATCAACTCGCAGAAACTATTATTCATTCAGATATTTCCAAACACCATCCTATGGATACAGAACACAAGATTGATGTTAACAAGGCGGCTTTCAAAGTCATCTACCGCATACCAACCAACCAATCTTAACTTCACCTCAAGAGTTCGTCTACTACATATTGCTAAGGTCACTGCGATACCCACATTAAGAAACCTAATTTATCTACCCAAAAAAAAGATGTTGGTTCAGACACTGTCCTAACCTCATCCATCAATCAAGGCTTCAATGATCCTCAATTTTTTTTTAGAAATTTCCTTAATTTTAGTTGATATTCTATTTGCTATTATATTTTTATTATTATCATTTATGCACCTTTAATGAACTGTAATTCCATCGCGATCTTAATTCACAAAACGATATTATTTAAAAAACACTAATATTGTTATTGACTACTATTCTAGAATATTCTATGTATATAAACATATGTATATATAATTGTAGAGCCAGAAGAGGAATAATCGAAAAGGATATTCTTTGCTCAATTATTTCGTTTTTCTATAGATGTTTTAATGAATATTTTCGCTATATTGAAATTTAAATAGGGCATACTGCGCTAAGCCAGAAATAAAGCTGGTAAAGAGCCAAGGTTGGGCATAAGGCTAGCAACCCCATCCTGTGAAAAATAAACATCACTGCTAAAGAAACTTCAAGCCACTAGCTTGAAGCCCTATGTTCCACAGGGAACGTGAAGGAATAAAAAAACAAACTGATGAATTAATCGCCGAGTTGAAGGACTTCATCTATAAGGAATAAAGCAGAATGATGAAGTGCATTTCTACCCTAATAATGATACTCTATAAAACAAATGTGAAGTTTTACTTACAATTCAGCGATCTTTGTAGTTTATTACGTAATGAAGAGAGTTTTCCAGGTAGATATGTATTTGAAATAAAGTTTTTAAGTTGTTCACGTAGTTGGCACTTTTGACGATCATCATGACTAGCACCACTGAAAAATGAAAAATTTTTAAAAACAAACTATCAGTCCATTTGAAAACCCATTTGGAATGGTTACCTAAAAAAACGTTCCTACACTTGAATGTTTGTGGAACGAAAATAAAAGCTGAATAGATATCTTGCCAACGCATCTGCAATCCTGATGTCCTGGAAGCAGAAATGGATCTTCTGAAAGGTACTTTCATCCAAAGTGGATTTCCACTAAGATTCATTTACAAGAATATCAAACTAAAAGTCCAAACGAACGAAATATCAATTGTTCCAAAAAAGAAACATCAAATGGACCCGGATTTCAGGAGAGACTTAACCTGCGATATCCTTAGGAGAAGAACCCTTTTCGCACCAACACTGAAAGCAGTATTCTCCAGTCGTCAATTTGTCTGCAGAAGCCTTATAGACAAAATCTAACATCAGATCACTTCTGTGTAAACATATCAGTTCACCTGTTCCAGTGGAGCCAGGTACGCTGGTCGTTCGACGCGTAACCTGTCCAAAAGGGTTCAAGAACAATATCCTGAATGGCTGGGGAAAGGAGTGCGACAGTCAAACACCATGCCAGCATTGATCATTGCATCTCAACAAACATCTACTTCAAAGTGATCCACTAAATAAGGAATGATCCTATGTTAGCTAACATTGCCCATCGAGGAAGGCGATGACTAGGCATGCACAACGCATGTCTTAACCATCTCAGTCGATACAGCTATTTCACAGCCTCGTCTGTTGATTCCTCCTCCTTATCTAGCGCACGACCGAAGCCCAACCTCAATGTTCCTCACCCTATTATACCACTTCACAAAGGGATATAGAACACAGGCACCTATGATCAAAGACAACTAGCCAACCTTTTCATGTCCTACACTCTCAATGGCCAGGTCTCACTCACAGCCATAAAGGAGAAGGTGGGAGCGAACTGCTGAGCAGTATACACACCCTTTGGTTGACAGCCAGCCATATATTGTGTCTACACCAGAGACAGTGTAAACTGGCATATGCGAAACTAGCCCTCTGTATCCGTGTTGAGATTTCGTCAGCGATCAACCCACTGACATCGGTTGATGCAACCTCCTAAATAAGTGAAGCGGTCAACGTGGTCTACCACTTGACTTGACTGGTATGACTCAGCTTCAACAGCTGAACTCAGACGGTTTAACTGAACCCATTTGGAATGTTCACCTAAAAAGTTCCTATACTTGGATGTTTGTTGAACGAAAACAAAACTAGACTAAATATCCTGATGATGATCTGCAGTGCTGATATTCTAGAAGAAGAAGTGGATCTTCTGAAAGAAACTTTCATCCACAATGGATATACACCGGGATTCATTGACAAGAATATCAAACCAAAAGTCCAGACTAAAGAAACACTACCTGTTCCAAAAAACAAACTTTACATGAACCTGGATTTCAGAGGAGACCTAATCTGCAATAACCTTAGGAGAAGAATTCCAGTATCTTTGAGAAGAACCCCTTTCACACCAACGCTGACAGTAGTGTTATCCAGTCGTCCATTCGTCTGCAGAAGCCTTATTGGCAAAACCTGGCGTTGGACCACTTCTGTGTAAACATATCAGTTCATCTGTTCCAGTGGAGCCAGGTACACTGGTTGTTCGACGCGTAACCTGTCCAAAAGGGTTCAAGAACACTATGCTGAATGGCTAGCGAAAGGAGTGCAACAGTCAAACACCATGACAACATTGGTCATTCCATCTCAACAAACGCCTCCCCCCCCCCCACTTTAAAGTAATCTACAAAATAAGCAATGACTTGCCAAAGACAATACGCCTTTGCCTCTTTTGCATTACTGAAACCTTGGTCATTCTCATTTGGAGAAACCAGAGTTATGCATACAAAAGAAAATTATTCAACCATATCTATTATCGTGGTAACAACCTTGTGGATTTCTACTGTCTTGACTTTTCTATGCTTATTTGTTTTTCTAACTCCTTATAACTGTTGTACTTCTCTAGAACTTTTGCATAATTCCATATTTTCTGTCTGTCTGGATTCAACATAGAACTTGACACTGAAGTGCAGCAGTTCGAGTTGCCACGTTCCAAATAGCACACAAAGGTAGACAGGAAAATGAGAGAAGAGAATCAATAGAATTTAGATAAGTATAAGAGTGAAACAGAATGAGTAATGGTAGAAAGGAATATGAAAGATTACAGAGACTGAATACATCTGCGTAAGCCATTGACAACGATTTTGAGCCATGTCACCTATTGTCTCCAGCCATTGATTCTTAGAGTCCCGAAGGCGGGCCCCAACCCGGAACTATGCATCTCCCCCCTACCTGACTCAGTTTAACTGTCAAGGATTTCATGGATTGATGAGGCCATGTTTTTGTTTGGCCACCACTTACTCTTTTCCAACATTCACCTATATCAGCTAGTAATGCCCGTCCGTCGGCGGAGGCGATGGTTAGGTATGCGCAGCACGTGACCTAACCATCTCAATCTATGTAACTTTATAGCCTCGTCGATTGATTTTCTCTCTTTGTCCAACACTCTACGCCTAACGTCAACATTACTTATCTTATTATACCACATAAAGTGAGAAAGAGATCATAGACATCTATGATCAAAAACAGTCAACCTTTTCATATCTTCAACTCGTCCCTTGGTCGATAGCCGGATGTCACGCCTACGCCAGAGACGGTGTAAGTTAGCGAAAGCAGCCCGAGCTTCCATATTTTACTTCGTTTCTATGTGCATTCTGATCATAACTCACTCATTAGATTATTCATCTCATCACGTAACTCTAATACACTAATTGGACTTCATTTATGGATTGACTAACATTAAACAACTATACTTGTGACTACTCATCCCTTTTATTACCACCCTCTTTCATTAAAAAGGGATTGTACAGCTACTGAAGAGGAGAGTGAAGAGCCTCTTCATTGAATTAAGTGTTTTGTTTTTTTATTATTAATTTCTGGCCGGGGATTATTCATAAATAAAACACACTAAAGTAAAGCGGCTCAAACTGACTAGTTTAAGGATACTAGCCTTGATATACAACGGTTCGATCACGTACGACATAAAGGATTTTGACTGCCTTCAATGGCGACTTCACTACAAACTGATGTCATTTGGAGGAATCAGCCAAAATCAAAGAGCACAAGAAAATCTCTTCATCCTCATCATTGTGGACTCTTCAGCTGTCATTAGTGCTATTCCCTAGGGTTCTAAGATGAACACAGAGCTTCAACAGAACATCTTTGCTTCATTCTCTTTTCTGCAATCGTCTTCAGCTGGCTTCACGAGGACCAATAAGCTTACATTTCCCCCCTCCACATGATCTCTTCATATCAGCTTCGAACTAATGCTCAGATCATTGATTACATTTGTCTTCCACTCAAAGGATTATGCCTGTCGCATGATATCATTCAACGGTCAACTTAGAGTAGGTCAAATCCACTCCGTTCTCTTTCGGTCTATCTATTAGACAATAGGACACTAGTTGGTTTGGTGTCAGAGATTCTTGCTATTTTTTATTTTACTTATTTTATTCCTTTTACATTACCAGTGCTGGAAAATGGAGTGGATTCAAGATAGAGGCTTGAAGTTTCGGTAGCATTGGTGTTTATTTTTAAGGGATGAAGTTGCTAGCCGCATGGCCAACCTACCCTCTTTACCGGTCTTATTACCGGCTAATTAAGGTAAAGGAGTGCGTCAGTGGCCAGGGATCGAACCCCGAACTACATGCATGGTTATTATCATTACTATTGTTTCCTTTAGTTCCTACAGAAACATACGGCTTCAGACGCGCGTCTCCGTTGCGTTAGGTTCTCCGTTAACGTTTTTACCTGGCTCCATGTCTGCTCACGTGCTTTCCTCCCCTCTTCATTTCACCTCCTCCATGTCACCCTGCCATCTCACTCACGACCAACTCGCCACTTTCCGTTCGGGTTCCACTCGACCAATAGCCTGGCATGTGATGTCACTTGATGATTTCCTCAGAGTATGACCAGCCAATCCATCTCCATTTCTTCCTGCCTATTTGTTTCACAATCGGTTCCTGGTTGGTTCGCTCTCAGAGATCTCTGTTGCTGATCTTTTCTGGCTGGTCATCTGATCTTGAGTGGTATTGAGCGAAGACAACTGTTAATGAAGGTCTGTAGTTTGTTCGAAATGGCCTTCATGACGCGACATGGAGCCAAGTCTCTGGTACGTATAGTGAGTAGCACTGACTTCACATTGGAGTTAAAAATCTGGATCTTGTTTTTCATGCTGAGTGCTGTTGATCTCCACAGAGACTAAGGAGAAGTGAAAGGTTGCCTTCCTTCCCCAATCCTCGCCTTGATATCCTCGTCAGTTCCGCCTGTAGTTGAAACGATGGTTCCAAGGTAGGTAAATAGGTAAAGGAGGTTGCTTCTCTCAGACTCCTCCCATTTATGCTGATCGTTGTCTATTATTGTTGCTGTGGCTGTTGCTGATGGCCAGGAATCTTCATCACCTACATTTGTTTCCTCTATGTTCCCCTGAAGTCCTATCTTCTCTGGATGCTTCTTCCGTCAACTTGTTGCTTTTCACTTGCATATCTTCCAGTTTTCTGTGGGAAATCAGACATATATCATTGGCGAAATCCAGATCCTCCAAGTTTTACGTCTGGGTTCAAATTATGCCTGTTTCCTCGCAGCCTACCACTGTCTTTCGCATTATCCAGTCTACCGCAATCAGGAAAATCATTGGAGACAGTAGGCAGCCTGGTCTTATTCCCGTCATGCATGGTCAACGGGCATTTTACCGCTGTGCCATTGACGCACTGGAGATTCTTGCCACTTCATATCTATTATGGTCGCCGATGTGATCTTTCACATCAAGCCAAAGAAAGCCAAGCAGTTATTGATAAAGGCCGATAGTAGAGTAGTCCGTTAGAAACTGCCACTCTGACTTACCAATTCTTTGAACCATATGAAAGAAATAATCCCACATTCGTGTTGAAGATCCGGATCTTCTTCCTTATGCTGAGTGCAGCATATTGTCCGACTGATTTCAGAGTAACAAGCATCCACAAACTCATAAACTTTCTTCTTCAGTGACTTACGATGGTCTCTTTATAGACGTTACTTAATAATACACTACTTATATCTATTTATAAGTAGCTCATAATACAATGGCAATAACATTCAAGTGTTTCCTCTGTTTTAATACATTGAAAAGTTTCAACTAAAGAGTAAACGAACAAAACAACTTCCCAAATTATAAATTACAAGGTTCAAGGTGAAATTTCACAACATTCGGAAACCGAAATTATTCACATCACAAATGTATGATCAGCTTAACACCGTAAACGGTAATGAAAACAAGAGAGGCACATATGTGTATCATGCCATATACTACTGAATAATATACATATGAGTAGTTTGATACCACTCCCATCAACCAGTAGTACTTTCTGACCAAGTAGAAGTGATCAGATAAACGTCGGACAAACGTTTCACTCGCTGCGGAACAAAATCATCAACGATGTGACTGGTATGTCTGTCTGTCTGTTTTCGACATAGAACTTTGCACCGATGTGCATCAGTTCAAGTCGCCACTCTCCCTCCATGTAGCACACAAAGCAAGAGAAGAAAGTAGAAGAAATGCAAAATAGAGACGGTAGACAGGGATATGAGACGAGGAGTGGATGCGTCTGCACCAGCTATTGAGAACGACTTTGAGCCATATCACCAATTGTTTCCAGCCATTGGTTTTTAACGTCCCAAGGACCCGAACTAGTCAGGGAGTTTACACCTTCCTACGTATCTGAAACTAACAGTTGTGGATTTCATTGACTGATGGAGGCCTGTTTCGGTTTGACCACCACTGGCTAGCTCTTTTCCAGCCTGACCCTATTTCAGTCAGCTAACATTGCCTGTTGTCGAAAAAGGCGATGGCTAGGGAGACATGCGTAACACATGTCTTAGCCATCTCAGTTGATCAAGCTTCACATCGTCGTCGAGTGATTTACCCTCCATACCTAGTACTCGACGCATAACCTCAATGTTGCTCACCCTACTATACCACTTAACACAGGAGATAGAACGCAGACACCTATGATCAAAGACAACTAGCTAGGCTTTTCATGTCTTCCACTCTCAATGGCCAGGTCTCACTCACAGTCATAAAGGAGGAGGTGGGGGCAGACTGCTGAGCAGTACACACGCCCTTTGGTCGGCAACCAGCCGGATATCACTTCTACTAAGCCAGAGACGGTATAAACTGACATATGCCAGAATAGCCTTCTGTATCCGTGTTGAGATTTCGTCAGCGATCAACCCACTGGCGTTGGGACTGATGCAACTTCCCAAGTAAGTGAAGCGGTCAACGTGCTCTATCACTTCACTTGACTGGTATGACTCAGCTTCAACAGCTCAACTCAAACAGTTGAACAAATTCGACTCTCTGAGCTGAGCTGAGTCAAAACAGGAACACAGTTGATGAACTCAGTCCCCAAAACAAGCGAAACAACCATCAGGTGATGAAATCACTTCAATCTGTTTAGGAAGCATTACTATTTGAAGTGAATAGCGTTCAACTACTCATGTCAGTCATTCAGTAGTAGAAGTAGCAGTATATAGCGTTGTGCATTTAAACAGAACAATAGCGAAAATATTTTTTTGTTTGAAAAAAGAAAGATAAACTTACGAATGTAGAAATGCGGCAGAATGCATATCTGATAATTCTGTATACTTAATCATTTCCCATTCCACAGCTTCAACAAATTCCATAACCATTTTATACACACTTAATATATTATCCCCAGATGGTCTACAGGCCAACGGGTATATCGGAGCGGCTTTATCAATAATATTTTGGCCAGATTTACTCTCTACACCCGGTAAGAAGGACTGGTGAAATTAAGGCAAAATAAAGCAAATTAACAAAAGAGATAAACAGAAGCTTTATTGTGATTAATCAGCAACTTGGTATAAAGAAAACTCCTGGTTTCGCTGAAGCCTGTTTGAGCAGTCATCAAATTAAAGAAGCTGGATCTGGGCATACAAAAGGCGACAGTGTGGTGAGAGCTGTCTGAAAGGCAACAATTCACGTCAATGTTTAAGTCCCAAATCGGGGTCATGGGAAAACAACACAATAGCAAAACTTAACCTTGAAGAACTAACTCACCAACAAATCACAGCAGATTTAACGTGTGTAAATATGATTCGCAGATTTATGGCTTAACTTTCTAAGAAACGGTCACCAACAGTACAGAATAACCTGTAGTAAGGAAACAACCAATCAGAAGACATTGCTTCTCTGCTAACAATAACGCTAATGATAATGTACATAAAAATGTGTAAATATCTGTTAATTTTCTGAATAAACGATCTTTTGCCTGACCCTTGTCTTCTTTCGTGACAACAGTAGTTACCTTGACTCTACCTTGATGTTGCACACTTTTATTTTACCTTACCAATCTTCTTCCTGTTCCTCCTTTCTCTTTACAATGTTTTGTTTTCATTATTACTATTATTAGTTTATCTGACATACTGTTAATTTTCTTAGGATATGTGCAAATCAGAAAGTCATAGTTGAGTATTCATCTTAATGAGGAGTGTTCAAACTGCCTTATCAGTTTAGCTCAGACATGTTTAAATCTTGTCATTTAGTCCGATATGGGTTTCTTTTTTATTCCTTTACGTTCTTAGTGGAACATAGGGTGGCTTCAAGCTATAGGCCAGGATTCTATTATTGTGACACCGACGCCCCTCTGTATGGTTTAAAAATGTTAAATTTATTTATTTGTTATTTTACCAAGTTTCCTCGTAGTAATTCAGTATTATTATCACATCTACATGTCTATAATTTGTATTAAATCTACCACAATAATCCCAGTTTATACTGTTAATATGTACTTTGACGAATAGTATTCAGGAGTGATCATTAGCTGGCAGTAGTTAGAGAGCTTTTGGAGAGCGAGTACTGGACAGTAGTTTCGTCATGGTTCGGGACTCTTCAGCACTATGTCCCCACTGGGGTTCGAACCCACGAGCTTCAAGTTACAAGGCCATGTCGTAGACTATTCATCCATTGAGAGCGGGATGAATATTAATCTGATACTCACTAGCTACTGATTCTATTCAGGTAGGCAGTTACGTGGGTTCCAGTGGAGAAGTTGTGACCAGTGGGGCACACAAGATCAGGTGTAAGGACAGATACTCGTCAATGACATTGGCTAGTGGTCCACGCCAAGTCTTAAATTTGCAGAACCTGGAATTCATGTACTGGCCATTGGACCAGGTCCCAATGGATTAATGGTCTACGAGCTCACCTTGTAACCGGAAGGTAGTGGGTTCAAACCCTAGTAGGAGCACAGCCATCAAGAGTCCCAAACTAGGACGAAACACCTGTCAAGTAATCCAGTGCTGGTTTTCCAATGGTTCTCTCTAACTGATGTCAGGTCATGATAAAATCCTGTAATCAGTCCAGTCCCTGCAAGCTAACACCTAAGGACAACAAACATTCTACATGGGAATAGAGCTCTTAACACTAGGCTGTAGTGTTTTGTCAAGTACATCGATGATTCACCGGCAGAATACTCGCTAACAGAGTACGTGTTAGGCTAACGACTCCCACCCTCCCTCCCTCACCCAGTAGAAACAAAGCCATTGCTACTGAAACCTCAAAGCTTAAACTTAAAGTCCTACATTCCACTTACTACGTAACAAATTCAAAAAAATAACAAAACAGATTACAATAAAGTGGAGTACAGCGTAACACGACTACAACAATGAATCTATCTATGCATGTATAGTTAATTATTCACACACAATTAATCAATAAACCCAGAGAAATGGATCATCATCCACGAGAAAATTTAATTTGCATTTAATGCAACATACAAAACATTCATGTGAGATGAATAAAAAAACTGTGAAAATAAAATATATTGATTTAATTGAGATTGATTACAGTGAAATCAGACAAAATTAAAAAGTACAAATCCAAGAAAACAAAAGAAGACTGACAGTATTCATCATTCTTTTTGAAGACAGTCAGTTGGGCATTTCTCTTCCATTCTCTTCAGCATGCTAACGCTGAATCATTCAAAATGACACTGATTTACGAGTGACAATACTACTCATTTCGCATAGTCAGTAGTAAGGATAAGTAAGGAGGAACTTTGACAGGCAGTGAACTAACCAACCAACCACTAAATGACTGACTCAGTGACTAATTTCAGATATGATGGAGAAGATTCGTAGCTCCAATGGTTGGATTTTGATGTAGTTGTGTTCTCTGAGCTGGATGGTTTATTTGCGAAGCTTTCATTGTCCCCTACTAGGCAATATCTTCAGCGCATACACCTCAATGTGTTGAAGTGAGCTTTTCGATTTCTCCATGAGTTTATTGGCCAAAGTGGACGTCTCCTTCATCTTCGTATTCATGAACATAAACTAGCCGTCAAAAGACACGACACTGACTCCCTCATATCGCTGCATACGGACAACCACGGACATCAATTCGACGGGGACAACGTTCAAATATTAGATAAAGGAAACACCAAGAATGCTAGAGAATCGTTTTAGAAGCCTAGTAGTCCAGTAAAACATTAATCAATAGACACATCAATATCGACAACATTTACCAATCGATAAGAAGGAAATATCACACACAAAGAGTAAAACTTCAGGTCAAAGAAACAATCAGTAGCAATACAAAGTAGCCTGTAGGGTGTGAAAACACACCAAGACGACCAATCACCTTCAAGGTCACCAGGAGAGATGAACTGAAAGCTCGTGGAGAAATCTAAAAGCTCACTTCAAATTGAAGTATGCGCTGAAGATGTTACCTAGTAGGGGGCAATGAAAGCTTCTCAAATAAACAATCCAGCTCAGAGAACACAACTACACCAAAATGACTCCTTTTTAGAAAAAAAAACAATTATTTCATTCACTTTTAGATTTTCCCGTTGATTGATGGTACTAAAGTGCTCGGTCTCAGGTTGATATGTCAGCTTCTTGTGAAGATGCTTCGACGATGTCTCAATTTAAATAATTAATGTGACTTGTGGCTCTCTTGGCCCAAGTTGTCTAGTGGATAAGCTTTAGCGGAATGCAGAAATATCCAGCTGGCGAGTCCCAAATAGTACCAAATGCGCTTCCTGGTGGATTTCACTGCTAGTCACCATCCACCAATTAACTTCTAATTACATACCCAGACATCGTCGAAGCATCTGCACAAGAAGCCGACAGACACGTCAACCTGAGACCGAGAACTTTGGTCCAATCAATCGATGGGAAAATCTAAAATTGAATTTAAATTGTTGACAATCTACGTGCAAATAACTTTTGGAATTCTGATCTAAATGTTTCGATGTCACTCTCTTTATAAAAACAACTAATGTTGTCAATAACAATCATTCTGTCATTATTATGGATGGATACTGAACTGTAGAACCTGATGAAGAAGAGGTTATCGAAATGAATATTCCTTCTTTGTTCAATAATCAATCTTTTGAAATATTATAATAATAACAATTATGAAAGCAGTAGTAATCTAGTGTGCGTCAGTGGCACAGAGGCAGAAAACTCGCCAACCACGCATGTGGGTCCGGGTTCGATCCCTAGCCACTCCTTCACCTCACTTAACCGGTTATAAGGCCGGTAAAGAGGGAAGGTTGGGTATGAGGCTAGCAACCGCATCCCGTAAAAATAAACACCACCGCTTCCGGAACTTCAAATCTCCAGCTTGAAGCCACCCTATGTTCCACTAGGGATGAAAAGGAATAAAAAATAATTTTTAAAAAATAGAAATTTTGACTTACCATAGCACGATTCTCTGACAGGTAATTAGACACGCCAAGATAATGTGATGCATTTGAAAAACTGAATAAAGTGACACTATTTTGATTGGCATTATTAGCAGTACTGCCACCACCAATTGAACTACCTCCTCCTTGATTACCACTGCCAATAGCAGTACCACTTGATGACGTATTAACACCGCCAACGCCACTAACTCCAGGGGTATTCAACTGTGGATCTTTTGTATTTGTATTGGCGGTAGTATTACCAGTATTATTAGAATTAGGATTACCTGATGTACTTGATGTTATTGAAGCAAAATTAAATGCACCCATTCGTTTACGACCCATTAGTGTGTTTAAATCAACCTTGGTTGGATCAATTGGTAGATTTTGATTATCAGTACCTGGTGCCAACATCATAGTATCATTATTCGTCGTACTGCGTGATGACTGTAATTTCAATAGGCCAGTTTTAGTTGAAGCAAGTGCTGCTTCATTTAATTCAGCTGGTGATATATTTCCCAAATGTGTTAGTAGTATACAATAAACCTTTAAAAAATTTAAAAGAAAGCATGTCTATTCATGTTAAAAAAAAAAACACAACAACAACTGATGTGACATTGTGGCATGTACTACTGACAAGATTTTTCAGAAGTAGTATATAGAAGAACATTCATAATTATTATTATTGTTTCCTTTAATTCCTAGGGGAAAATCAGGCTTCAGCCACAGGTCTCCATTGCGTTAGATTCTCTGCAGACGTTTTCACCTGACTCCACGTCTGCCCACATGCTTTCATCTTCTCTTCACATGATCTCCTCCATGTCACCCTGCCATCGCACTCACGACCAACTCGCCGCTTTCCATTCGGGTTACACTCGACCAATAGCCTGGCGTGTGATGTCACTGCATGGTTTGTTTTCTCAGAGTATGGCCAATCCACCTTCATTTCTTTCTATATATTTGCTGCACAATCGGTTCCTGCTGAGTTGGTTCGTTCATTACCAGAGATCCATCCCTGTTGCTAATCTTCTCTGGCCGGCCATCTGATCTTGAGTAGCACTGAGCGATGACAGCTGTTGGTGAAGGTCTATAGTTTATTTGAGATGCTCTTTATGACGCACCAAGTCTCTGATCAGTATAGTGAGCAGCACTGACTTAACATTGGAGTTGAAAATCCAGATCTTATTTTTGATGCTGAGTGTTGTTGACCTCCACACAGACTTGAGAGTAATGAAAGCTTGCCTTCCCGCTTTGATATCTTCATCAGCTCCGTCCACCTGTAGTTGAAACGATGCTTTCCAGGTTGGTAACTAAATGATATTGCTTCTTTCAGATTTCTTCTATTTATGTTGATTGTTGCTGTTGGTGTTGGCCAGGAATCTTCATCACCTCTATTTTCTCTATGTTCACCTGAAGGCCTCACTTTGTAGAGAGACATTCATCACCATACAAAAATATCAAATGGCCGAGAGAAAGGGAGAGAGCATATGAACCAGTAGTCAGTATTGCAGCGAAACATGAATGACACGAAATAAAAAGACAAAGAAATACAATGCAAAGGGTAGAAGTGGCACAACACGAAAAATCTGTGCATAACTCCATTATGGATAAGATTTTATTTTGATAAATCACACAGTGTTGTACAGTAATATTAACTGATGACGTTTCGAGCACAAACTATTGCTCATAACCATATCAATGACGACCGGAGACAAATGGTGGTATGGATAGAAATTGCTCTCAATGGCGCAGAGGTATCCACTCTTTGTGATTTATAATATTATCCAATAAAATTACATTGTTTTTCCATATTACTCTTTTTTGCCTCATATTTCTGTTTATTATCTCTCTTTTCTCTCTCCTATCGCTTTGTGTGCTACATGAAGTGCGGCGACTCGAACTGCTATATGTCTGTGCAAAGTAGTTCTACGTTGAAACTAGTCAGTCAGTCAGTCACTCGGATATTTACCTGCAAGAAATCAGTTATAAAAGTATCCATGTGTGTGTGCTTTGAGCATTGAATTGTCTTCTCCTCAAAACACATACCGTCATCCACACAAGGTACGATTCTAATATTTCTGTTCTTTGAAATGAAAATGGCGAAGTTAAAGTATAGCAGCCAAAGTCAAGGTCTTTCAAAAGTTGACCTTCAAGAACCGTTCAGACACAAGGAATGCTATTAAAAATATCATGCCAAATCAAGTCATACCTGCCATTTTGGACTTGGAGAGGATAGACATAGCATTCTGTGTATTCACTAGGTACATTTTCTGGAAATCGACAGTATTAGATAGGGTTACAGCAGCATTTAAGATTAAGGTTTAGGCTCCAGAGTTAAGGTTACGCTTAGGGCTAAAGTTAGGAGTTACGAGTAGGTTGGAGAATAGTGTCAGAAATATCAATGGATTGGATCTCAAAGTACCATGACACCTACAGTCACCTGGATGAATGGGTATATCGCAGATGGTACGATTTCTTCATAGATCATCTGCGTATTAACTGGGAGACATTCTTACAACACATAAGCTACAACTATACATTTTAGTATATTTTTCAATGATTATACACCTTCGTTGCATTTGAATTTTGATTGGTTGTTCAAGGTCAGTGTGGTTTTGGCTAGGATAGTTTAACTGCGCTACGAAAACAAAATTGGTACAAAAATTAGTATTAAGAATATGGACTTACTTCATGTTGTACACAAGACCAAATATATTTACACGTCAAACCTTCTAATTCTGTTGAAGCTCTAAAATGATTCTGTAAAACAGGAAAACGAAAACAGGAAAAACGTGTAGGGGAACGATTAGACAACACAAAGTTTATAATTATTCGTCACTTGAAATAATAAAGGGCTATTTCACCCTATTCTCTGACGTCAATTTTAACTAGCTTCATATCACTTTCGGATGCCTGACTCGTCATCGTTCCTCAATCGAGGGTCGGGTTCCACTCGAGAGGTGGCCTTCAGAGCGACGTCATTCAGCGGTCTCCTCAGTGTATGTCCGATTTATCTTCATACTTATTGGACAACAGGTTTTTGGTTGGTTCGTTCATCGTTTCTAGCTGGCTATCTGACCTTCAGCAGCCAGTAGCCATGCAATCTGTAAATATCTATGATCACAAGTTTAAAACCTGTTCCACATGTTACAATGTGTTACACAACCAACAAAGAGAGTGTAAGACATGAAAAGCCTGGCTAGCTGTCTTTCATCATAGGTGCCTGCGTTCTATCTCGCGTGTGAAGTGGTATAATAGGGTGAGCAATATTACGGTTAGGCATCGATCTAGTGCTAGGTAGGTGGGAGGGGAAATCACTCGACGAGACTGTTAAGTTACATCGATTGAGATGGTAAGGGAATGTGTTACCCATGCCTAGTCATCGCCTTCTTCGACGACAGGCAATGTTAGCTGACATAGGATCAGGTTGGAAAAGAGCTAGCGGTGGTCAAACCAAAACATGGACTCATCAGTCAATGAAATTCACAACAGTTAGTTTCAGCCGGCCAGCCGGTCACGTAGGAAGGTGTAGACTTCCTCACTGGTTGGGGTCCTCGGGACGATCAAAACCAATGAAGGCTAGAGACAATCGGTGATATGGCTCAAAATCGTTCTTGGTGATGGCTGGCGCAGATGCATCCAGTCGTTGTGACTTACAATTTCCAATGAAACTATATTGTTCTTCGTTATTACTATTCCTTTTGTCTCATATCTCTGTTTACTGTCTCTGTTTTGCATTTCTTTTTACTTCCTTCTCTTGCTTTGTGCGGTACATGGTGGGAGTGTGGAGACTTGAACTGCTGCACATCGGTGCAAAGTTCTAAGTCGAAAAGAGACAGACACACAGACAACAAACAAAGTGGCATTTTCAATCTCCATATACGATGTAATATTGTGGTGTCTGCGATTGATGAGATTTATCAGTAGTATATATAATGAGACGTTCATCGGCATAAAACATCAAATGGCAGGGAGATGCATTTGATGTCAGAGAAGGCAAATGATACAGCGTTGCGGCGATACATGAGAGACGTGATAGGGACACAAAGAAACACAATATGAAGGAAGGGCAAAAGTAGCAGGCTCAACACGGAAGATTTGTGTAAATGGTGCGGCGTTGAAGAAAAGGTGTACATAATTTCGCTATATAGAGACACCAAATTCCAAATCAACATTCCCTTACTAAGAAGTCTTTCGCCTTCTACTGTTACAGTATGTCTGGCTCATTATCAAGAGCTGTGTAGCGTACTTCCTGAACCGCAGTGTAGAGACAACAAAATGGGTGTGTGAATAATAATTCGAAGCACAGAAGGGAAGAAAAGTATCAAATTACAATAAATCCCTACTAGAAAGTAGAAGATAAGATGTTTACGTGCTTTCGCATCAGATCCCAGTAATATGTAGTATGAAATTATACATTTGATTTATTTCCTAACACTTGTTCGAAAACATTTCTCACAGTCTTGCCCTATACCAATAAAACTTAGTCTCTCCAATCTGAGGATGTGCGGCGACTCTACGTATTCGACCACTACCTCCGTATATTTGCTGGTATCCAATGGCATCATCGTGTTGTAAGGAATTCTGAGGTCCGGTAGGGTGTATCTGGACACAGCGAAGGTTAGCTTTCATTGAATATGATCATTTCGAAACATCAGCTTCGGTGGCTTAGACGCTGCGCTATTCTTCAGCCTTGGAGCTGCATGGAAAAAGCGGGGAATACTTGTGTTAGGTTGGGATTCGTTGGTACATTACGACTCCCTAAGTGGGAGTCCGAGAGATAATTTGAATAGATGGTTCAACACGTTATCAGGTGTGGCCAAGAGTCGAAATCAGTGGGTACTATACTGTGATTGCCTTCTTTCTTCCCACTCCGGAAGTAACGTGAAGTTATGACTTATATTGATAAGTGTGCTTACTTGCTTTTTGCATGGTGTAGAAATACAAGCAAAGAAGTAGGAAGGTATGTGCGTTTAAGACCATAGTAGAATAAGAGATTGAACAACCCTTTTCTATACACACAAATTTCTAGGTTGCATTAACGAATCGTTAACGTCTCTATCATACACTCGTGAGCATTGTCCGGTTTTACTTTGCAGATTTTTTCAACACACTTACACTGTATTTCCATGCTTCTGTTTATCAATAATAATTGTTATAATGGGTTGGTTTATTACTATTATTATTATATGGTTAGAGGCTTGACTAATGGAATTCAGTCTGAACCGAAAATAAGACTAGACACATTACACTAATTACTGACTAGTGTCCAATCAAAAATATCCAACACAGTCCTACAGGAGGTCAATTGCGAACCTGAATAGCTCAATGGTAACGTCTCTGACTGCAGCTTGCACTTGGTGACGCGGGTTCGAATCTCAGAAGGGACATAAGTTCCTTCGAGGTTGCAGATTCGCCTCGCTGATGAGTGCCAACTAGCACGAAACCTAGGTCCAAGGCTTCCTACCGATTGCCTCCAACCATGTAATAAAAATAATTAACAGTGCACCATGGTGGCGAGCCACCTAGCATGGTGGCCACATTGCAAGCTTGACTAATAGAACTCAGTCTGCACCGAAGATAGGACCAGACACAGTACACTAGTTACTGACCAGTGTTCAATCAATATTATTATTATTAGATTAGTTGGTTTTAAGCTTCAAATAATGATGACATTTATTTGATTATTTGATAATACGAATCATTCCATCAGTAATAATTGCTATCATTGAAGTAATTATTATTATAATTATTTACTATTATTCCTTTGGTTTCCGAGTGGAACACAGGGCTTCAACAACACATCTCCACTTTCAAATATTTGGTTTTGCAGGTATTTTCGTTTGATTGGCTAGAGGATTTCATCATGAGCTGACATCAGGTAGAGAAACATTGGAAAACCTGGGTGGGTGCGTACTGCTGAAGAGCCTCAAACTAGGTGAATGAAACAGTTTCTATTTTCTGCTGTCCGCTTTACCAGGGTTCACGATTGCCCATAATCCATTATCTCCGCCTTGCACGTTCTCCTCGATGTCACTCTCAGACGACCGACTCGTTGCTTCCCAATGGGATTCCATTCGGCGACCTCCCAAGCGTGTGCCCAATGCATCTCCATTTTCTCCTGCATATTTGTTGAGTAAAAAGTTCTTGGTTGGTTGGTTCCTAGAGTGTCCTGTTGTGTATTGTTCCTGACAAGCCATTCGATCTTCAATAGCGAGTCAGTGAAGGCAGCTGTTTATAAAAATCTGCATTAGGCTGTTCGAAATGCTTGTCGTGACGCTCGCGCCAAGTTTCTGACCCATACAGAAGATCATAGGAGATCACGAAAGATGAATTCATCCACGCTGCTTAGAACGATTTTGAGCCGTATGACTAGCTGTCTCCAGTGACGGGTTCTTAGCGTACAAAGTATATCAGCCGGGCCCGAACCAGCTGCTTAAGATTTTATGGACTGATTCGAGGTTTTCGTTTGACCACTACATGCTAGCTCTTTTCTAACCTGATCGATCCTATGTCAGTTGAGATTGACCGTAGAGGAAGGCGACCGATGGCTAGGCAGGCATGCATAACACATGTCTTAACCATCTCAGTCGATTCATCTTCACAACCTCCCTGATTGATTTTCTCTCCTTACGTAGCACTCGACCGAAGGCTGACTTCAATATTACGTACGGTATCATGACACCTAACATGGGAGATAGAACGCAGGGACCTATGATGAAAGACAGCTCGCCAGGCTTTTCATGTCTTCCACTTTCAATGGCCATGTCACACTCACAAACATAAAGGAAGACAGAGGGAACATGTTCATCGACTGATAGTCGGATTAGAATCATTTTGAGGCATAACACGGTCTCTCCAGCTATAGGATCTAAACTAATGGGCTATATGTCTCACATCACACTTGTGGTTATTACTTATATAAAATAACAATAATGGTAATTCATGACGGATAAATCATTAAGGCAGTATGCTTACCTGTTTAGCTGTATTCAACGCACGTAATACAAGAAGACATGCTCTAGCCTGCATAAACAATGCATCAAATACCAATTCTAACAGCTTGATAAGATATCTAGTAGAATTCATATCCGATAATGGCATACTGTCATTTTGAGCAATTGCTCTGTAAAACAATGAAAAAAAATAAAGAAAGTAGGCACCATTCAATGAAAGAAGGTATATAAAAATAATTAAGTGAACATTGAATCATTTGTTCATTTGAACTTGTCTCCATTTGGCAGGAGATATGAAGGCTATCGTTGCTTAGTTGTATACTGGTTAGCAGAATACTGGAGACTGACTGGTTACAATATAGAACTTTTGAACAGATGTGGTTGACACAGAGCCAGCTGAGTGAAGTGATTTTGTTGGTTTGTGTGAGACATCGATTCCTGAAGGTTTGAAGAGTCTTGAAGTGATTTCTGAGATGTAGTCCTTTATATATGGTAGGACGATTTTCTTTGTGCTTTCCTTGGGGGCCTTTGATTTGGTAGGTTGGCTTGGGGGTAGATATCTTTTGATGTAGTTTCGTGGATATCCATTCTTTTGGAAGATGCTGTCTACTAGGACAATGAACGCTTTGTGCATAAAACATCCAGCTCAGAGAACACAACTCCGTTATAAGAGTAACTCTTTGCTGAATGGCTTTTCATGGACGTCTTCCAAAAGAATAGATATCCACGCAGACAAAGGGGACATCCACTTTGGCCAATGCAGTGCTTTTCGTAGTTGTTACAATTTATTTTGTAGATGATGCTCGTTTTATCTCCTATCGTTGTTGAGTCTTTTGGTTGAGACAGAGCTGAGTGAACGAGTCAGTTAAACTGAGTCAGGTAGGGAGATGCAGACTTCCGGGTTGGGGCCCTCGGGACTCCAAGAATCAATGGCTGGAGACAATAGGCGACATGGCTCAAAATCGTCGTCAATGGCTTACGCAGATGTATTCAGTCTCTGTAATCTTTCATATTCCTTTCTACCATTACTCATTCTGTTTCACTCTTATACTTGTCAAAACTCAGTTGATTCTCTTCACTCATTTTCTCGTCTGCCTATGTGTGCTATTTGAAACGTGGCAACTCGAACTGGTGCACTCCGGTGCCAAGTTCTATGTTGAATCCAGACAGCCAGCAGTGAAGCAGTTGTATACAAACACTAATTAAGGGGGCCAGGACTCATTGCAGCAGTTTCACCTTAAGGAAAATTGAATAAAAATGTCTCATGGACGTCTGTCTTCCAAAAGAATGGATATCCACGGGATTTCATCAAAAGACATCTACCCCCAAGCCAATCTACTAAATCAAAGACCCCCAAGAAAAGGGCAAAGAAATTCATCCTATCATCTCAGAAATCACTGCAAGACTCTTCAAACCTTTAGGAATTGATGCCTCACACATAGCGACAAAATCACTTCACTCAGTTGGCTCTGTGTCAACGAAAAGACTCAGCAAAAAGGAAGCTAAAACCAACATCATCTACAAAACAAACCGTAACAACTGCGAAAAACACTACATTGACTAAAGTAGACGTCCCCCGCGTCTTCGTATCCATGACCATAAACTAGCTGTCAAAAGACATGACATACTGATTCTGAAGTCTTCAGCCCTAATAGTGCAAAATCTAGGGAGACAAATTTGTTCGGACTTGATGGCTTAGCTATTAAAGTAATTAATTAGTAGAGCTTTAAGATTAGTATATTTGTAACGCACAATACGGATCAGAAACGTGGCGGGTCACAAAGAATATTTCCAACAGCCTGTTGCAGACCTTTATCAACAGCTGTCTTCGCTCAATACTGAAGATCACATGGCCGGAAAGAATCACCAACAAAAAACTATGGGAACAAACAAAACAAGAACCAATCGCCCAACAAATATGCAGGAGAAAGTGGAGATGGATTGGACACTCGCTGAGGAGGCCGCTGGGTGACATCGCGCGTCAGGCCATAGCTCGAGTGGAACCCGAAAGGGAAGCGGCGACTTTAATGTCCAAGGGTGACATGGAGGAGATCGTGTGAAGAGGAGCTGAGACAGTATGGAATAACATGGGTGCAGGTGAAAAGTACGGCAGAAGACAGAAGCAAGTGGAGACGTGCAGTTGAAGCCCTATGTTCCACTAAGAACCCAAGGAAACAATAATAATAACGATAACGCACAGTGAGATATAGCTCAGCCAATGGGGTCTACATGTCCGAACCCCGCTCCATTACCTTCAGTCTGAACAACTGAATAGTAGTATCACTAACCCATAGAAAGTAAGGTACCTCAGTTCTAACTAACTAACTAACCAACCAACCCTAGACAGAGGATGCATCATCTACATAACGACAGTAAATATCAAGTGATTGTGTACGCTCACACTGAATTCATTAATCTCTGAACCCCACCCCACCTTAAAAGAACTAATACAGTCGACGGTGGGTGGATATTCCGATCTTCCTCCCGAAATGCCCTCATGTGACCACATGTTCATAGCCTCTGTCACGTATGTTCTATTCCCCCACTGTGGTGTTCCTTACAAAAGTGGAAGGGAGAATGAAAACGTCTGGTTCTTACAATTGGACTGGTAGGCATGCTGGTCTGTTCAACTAAGGGAGCTAAGAAACCCGGATTCCAAACCTACGGTATGTTTGAGCTCCAAAATCCAAAATAACCGAATGGAGTATGAACATGTTTCGGTCACTGAGAACCAGGGAAAAGTAGCTGCGAACCCTGCTCTATTGTCTCGTGGATCAGACTTCAAGTCAGAAGTTCCGAGTGGAGATGGCCCTTTAAGACAACCATTTACCTTCGGTTTGGGCGTCCCGGTAGTATCTCAGCACTCATACATATTTTGATTGGACACTAGTCAGTGTCTAGTCCCTTCTTCGGTGCAGACTGAAATCTATCAGTCAGGTGTGCAATGTGGCCATCACCGTGTACATTAACTTGATGATATTAGATAGTTGGAGGCAATCGGTAGGAAGCCTTGGACCTAGGTTTCCTACTAACTAGCATGAGATCAATGTGCACCGGGATGGCGAGCTACCTAGAATAGTGAACACATTGCAAACTTTACTGAGTGATAGGATTCAGTCTGCACCAAAGAAAGAACCAGACACGTCACACTGGTTACCGACTAGTGTCCAATCAAAATACCCACTACAGTCCTGCAGGTGGTTAATCGCTAGCCCGAATATTTCAGTGGTAACGTCTCTGACTGCAGCTCTCACTGGGTAACACGGGTTCGAATCTCAGAAGGGACATGAGTTCCTTCAAGGCAGTTGCAGATACGCCTTGCTGACTGGTGAGTGCCAACTAGCACGAAACCTAAGTCCAAAACTTCCTGTGGCCGATTGCCTCCAACCATCAAATGTCATCAACTCATACGTACTACTGGATTTTGGTGTGGCACATTTCTTGTTGCCGACAATGTTCTAATTTTGCGTTTTAGTCAAATAATAATGATAATAAAATTGGGAAAGTAAAAATATTCAAAATATCTTCACTATGTTACTTCGTTGTGCGTCGGTGGCATAGCGGTTAGGACACTCACCGACCATGCACATGCTCCGGGGTTCGATCCCCAGCCACCGACGCACTCCTTTACCTCACCAAACCAGTAATAAAAAAGCCGGTAAAGAGAAAAGGTTGGGCATGAGGTTAGCAACCCCATCCTGTAAAATAAACACTGCTACAGAAACTTCAAGCCACTAGCTTGAAGCCCTATGTTCCACTGGGGAACGTAAACGAAAAAAATGTTACTTCGTTGATTGTGAATAACAGTGGAATAGAAGGCGCATGTACATAGTCCTCTCTGAGGACTCATCAGCTGAGTTGTTGTATTTCTTCCAACAAAAATGAAACCTGAAAATATTTAACTTCTTACTTACTTATTTTCAACTGCTTTACTTATTTTCAAGACAATTGACCTATGGATTTCACCGATTAAACCTTGACCAAGAATTAGTGGTGCAGAGAAGACATGACCAGTCCCTGTCATATGTGAAATATGCGCTTGAGGCCGCCAATCACCAAGAAACTATCAAAATTAAAGTACAGAGAAAACAACAACAAATCAAAAAATATGTGAAAGCTTATAACCAATTCAATTGTATAACAAAATACCAAAAGCATAAAATCTAGTTTGAAAGTACTCACTTATTCTCAAGTTTCTTTGTAGGGATCTGATTTGTCTCACCACGGGCTGATATCAGTTAGAGAACCACTGAAAACAAGTAGGGAGCACTGGGCAGCTGTTTCGTCTGCCTAGTCTGGGACTCATCAGATGTACGTACCCACACCGCCAGAGTTCGAACACACAACCTTCCAGTTACAAGGTGAGAGAGCTCGTAAACCATTCAGCCACTGAGACCCAACCTCAACAGACAACCAATGAATTGTAACTTCGAACAATTGGTGATTTTGGCACCAGCTCGCTACATTTGTCTAAGGCAATCGCCATCAAACGGATAAAACCAAATCTATGCAAGCAGAAAGAGACAGTGGTGAATTTCGCACTGCCTTAGTGATAACAAAATGCACAAATTTGAATACCTCATATTTTGTTCTGTTCAAAAAACTTGATTTTTCGTCTGTCTGGATTCAACATAGAACTTGGCACCGAAGTGCAGCAGTTCGAGTTGCCACGTTCCAAATACCACACAAAGGTAGACAAAAAAATGAGTGAAGAGAATCAATAGAGTTTTGACAGGTATAAGAGTGAAACAGAATGAGTAATGGTAGAAAGGAATATGAAAGTTTACAGAGACTGAATACATCTGCGTAAGCCATTGACAACGATTTTGAGCCATGTCAACTATTGTCTCCAGCCATTGATTCTTAGAGTCCCGAGGGCGGGCCCCAACCCGGAAGTCTGCATCTCCCTCCCTACCTGACTCAGTTTAACTGTCAAGGATTTCATGGGTTGATGAGGCCATGTTTTTGTTTGGCCACCACTTACTCTTTTCCAACCTGCACCTATATCAGCTAGTAATGCCCGTCGGGGGAGACGATGGTTAGGCATGCGCAGCACGTCACCTAGCCATCTCAATCTATGTAACTTCATAGCCTCTTCGATTGATTTTCCCTCTTTGCCCAACACTACGCCTAACGTCAACATTACTTACCTTATTATGCCACCTAACGTGAGAAAGAGATCGTAGACATCTATGATCAAAAACAGACAACCTTTTCATGTCTTCAACTCGTATTGGCCATGTTTCACAGCCATAGAGAAGGACGGAGCGAACTGGTGAGCAGTACACACGTCCCTTGGTTGATAGCCGGATGTCACGCCTACGCCAGAGATGGTGTAAGTTAGCGGAAGCAGCTCGACCTTTTTGGATCCGTGCTGATACAACTTTTTCGTCTAAACCTTACTCACCCTATTCCCCTCCTTTGGGGCTATCTTATAAAAACATATTTTCTGTGGTTGTGTAACCTATTATTTGTTATACTCTTTCTAGTTGGACTTTATTTCTAGCCACAAAAGTTCTTTTGAAATCTTTTCTTTTGTTTCCAAGCCTAGTCGTCTAATTTTCCTACAAATAGTCAATCCTTTTCACTCTTAATTATTTAACAGATTACTCCTTGTCCCAGTGACAAAAACGTATGTTCAAATTTTTAATGTAAGTTATATTTTATGTATTTATTCTTCAGGTTGTATCCAGTCAGTTGAGAAGATTCCTCAAAATAATAAACAACAGTAAGCTCATATTGTGGTGAGAGCTGTCTGCGAACAAGCCAAATTTGTAGACAACAATTTACGTCAATGTTTACATCCTGAATCAGGGTCATAAGAAAAAAAAACAAGGCTTAACCTTGAGGAACTCAACAACCAATCACAGAAGACTTAACATGTGGAAATACGATTCGCAGATATATGGTCTGACTTTCTAAGAAACGGTAACAAAGAGATGACAGAATAACCTTCAGCAAGAAAACAACCAATTAGGAGACGTTGCTTCTCTGCTAACAATAACGCCAATAATAATATACATAAAAATCTATAAATATCTGTTGATTTTCTCAATAAACGATCTGTTTCCTAGCCCTTGTCTTCTATTGTTACAATATTATCCTGGTTGGTGGCACAGCGTTGAATGCTCACCAACCACGTATGCGATTCGGGGTTCGATTCCCAGCCAACGACGCCCTCCTTTACCTCGCTAAGCCAGTAATAAGACTGGTAAAAAGGGAAGGCTGGGTGGGCATGAGACTAGCAACTCCATCCTGGCTGTCTGTTTTCGACATAGAAATTTGCACCGATGTGCTGCAGTTCAAGTCGCTACGCTCCCTCCATGTACCACACAAAGCAAGAGAAGAAAGTAGAAGAAATGCAAAATAGAAACAGTAGACAGGGATATGAGGCAGAAGGAATAGTAATAACGAAGAACAAAACAGTTTAATTGGAAATCATAAGTAACAAGGAGTGAATGCATCTGCGCCATCACTGAGAACGATTTTGAGTCACATCACCGATTGTTTCCAGCCATTGGTTTTTACCGTCCCAAGGAACCCAACCAGTCAGGAAGTCTACACCTTCCTACGTGACTGGCTGGTTGGCTGAAACTAACTGTTGCGGATTTGATCGACTGTTGCCATATTTTGGTTTGACCACCGCTAGCTCTTTACCAACCTGACCCTATGTAAGCTAACATTGCCTGTTGTCGAAAAAGACGATGGCTAGGGAGGCATGGGTAACACATGTCTTAACCGTCTCAGTGGATACAGCTGCTTCACAGCCTCGTCAATTGATTTCTCATACTTACCTAGCACTCAACCAAAGCCTAACCTCAATATTGCTCACCCTATTATACCACTTCACACGGGAGATAGAACGCAGGCACCTATGATCAAAGACAGCTAGCCAGGCTTTTCATGTCTTCCACTCTCAATGGCCAGGTCTCACAGCCATAGAGGAGGACGGAGCGGACTGATGAGCAGTACATACGCCCTTTGGTCGACACTTAGCTTGATATCACATCTACTAAGCCGGAGACGGCGTAAACTGGCATATGCGAAAAGAGCCCTCTGTATCCGTGCTGAGATTTCGTCAGCGATCAACCCACTGAGGCTGGCTGATGCAACTTCGCAAATAAGTCAAGCGGTCAACGTGCTCTACCACTACACTCCCTATTTCTAAATAAGAAGTCAATGTACTGCAGTCTTGTAACATCATCTTACATTTGACAGCAGGAGAGAATTGCATGCCAAACATTTGTCAGCCGCTTCACTCAGGTGAGAGGACTATATCATCTGCATATTCTAAGTCAACAAGGTTATTCCCTGGTAACAAATCAATCCCTGAGTCTCTAAAGTTTGTAGGGGTTAAATCCATTATTACATCTATGATGACATGAAAGAGAAATGGGTATAATGGGCTGGTATCCAAGATGGACACCACTAGTTGTCACTACCATGTATGAACTCCATCCCGTAAAAATAAAACACCACTGCTACCGAAACTTCACAAAAGCTCTAGCTGGAAGCCACCCTATGTTCCAGCACTGAGAACGTAAAAGGAATAAAATAATAAAGCAAATTTCTACTAACCTGTGGTAATTTTTGTAAACGCATAAGACAATGTGTTACAGCGACAATTTCACGTATCCAATCAGAATGAGACATACCGGTTTGTTGGTGGTGGTGTTGCTGGTGTTGTGGTTGTGGTTGTCCACTTTGACTGGTCGATGATTCATTGTTTGCAGCTGATGCAGCAGCAGCAGCAGCAGCAGCAACAGATTTAGCTACTGCACGTGGTTCTTTATATAGATTACTATCAACTATGGGTTCAACAACAGAAGCACTATGCCAATCTGATAGTGGTAGACTAACAAAGTGTGTAACAGCAGTTGTATTGATTGAGCCAGGTTCTCTTGAACTATGAATAATAATAATAAGCGGGGAAAAAAAGAGAATAGACAGTTTGAGGATATTAATAATCAGTGTAGATCATTATATGTAAGCTGATGTAAAATAATGAAATGAAGAATGGAGTACCAATTTTGAAAAGTATTCACTGAATCACTAGTTCAGTGACAGAATACTCGTCAATCAATAATGTGGTTCATGCTCGATGCCCCGCCAACGCACTCCTCACCCTCGCTTAGCCGATAATACTCACGGAAGACAGGTAAGGTTGCACATGAGGTTAACGAGGTTGGGTTAGAAACGGTCAACTCCAAAACTTGTACATTTTGACTGACTTTGCGGCCGTTCACAGCTGGCTGTTACATTTTATTACGGACACAAATCCAGAAATATGCACCACGATGGCAAGTTACCTCAAGTGGTGGCCACATTGCAAACCTGACTGAGTGATAAGATTCAGTCTGCACCAAAGAAAGGACTAGACACATCACACTAGTTACTAGTGTCCATTCAAAGTATCCACTACAGTCCTACAGGAGGTTAATCGCGAGCCTGAATAGACCAGTAGTAACGTCCCTGACTGGAGCTCTCACTGGGTGACGCGGGTTCGTATCTCAGAAGGGACATGAGCTTCTACAAGGTTGTAGATAAGCCTTTCTGACGAGTGCCAACTAGCACGAAACCTAGGTCCAAGGCTTCCTGCTGATTGCTTCCATCCATCTAATACCAACAATTCACAGTGCACCGTAGTGGCGAGCCACCTACAATGGTGGCCGCATTGCAAACCTGACTGGTTGAATTCAGTCTGCAGCAAAGAAAGGACTAGACACGTTGCACTAGTTACTAGTGTCCAATCAAAATCCAGAAATCGATTCAAATAGGCTATTTTAACCGACCTCAAGGCAGTTGTCTCCTAAGCTATGTGGTCACGACGTAACACTACAGCTCCTTCTGTTTTAAATATTTCAAGAAAAAATCAACTTCCACCGTGTGAGCAAGCAGGGAGTAACAACCGTCCACAAACTCCCCAAAACACACTCTCTCCTGTACAAGTGTACAAACCAAATTTACCTTCTATACCTGAAGGAAACCTTCCACATTCATTACACAAGAGTTCCCAGTTCTCACCTGTTAATATTGATGTACTAAAAATCTTAGTCAATTGTGTCCATTACCCCACTCATCTAGTCACAGGTTACAGGAATTAGACAACTGCAATCAGCCAGGTTTAGCAACCTCCTTTTTTAATATTTTGGGCTTAGCTTAACATGTATCAGTACCTATAATCTCAGTAGAAACATGAGATCCAATTAAACGAAGACAGTAGGATACAGAAGTTTTCTTAGCATATCGTAGTGAATACAGGAGTAAGACAGAGCTGCCTAGCTCAAATGGTAGAGCGCCGCTTAGCATGCGAGAGGTACTGGGATCGATGCCAAGGTACCCCACCTCCCTCGAGGCGGTGACAAGCATTTAACCTCGCCTAGATTTCTAGCTCGTTAATTTTCTAGCCGGTCCCAAGCCCGGATAAAGAGGGAGGGTTGGGGCGTGGTGCTAGCAACTCCACCCCGAAAACTTAACAAAATTGCTACAGAAACTTCAATGCCTATTATCACCAATGATATTCTTGATTGTAATGGACTGGATTATGCATCAGACTGTGCACAGGCAGTGAGAAGACAGAAATACGTTGGACTGACCGATAAGAAGAATCTAGAAGATCTGAATTTCGCTGATGACTTATGTTTGATGTCACACAAACTCGAAGATTCATAGGCGAAAACCAACAAACTGGCAGAAGTGGCAGACAGCGAAGACAGGACTGTAGGTGAACATAGAGAAGATGATGAGGATGAAGATAACCAACTAACATCAGCAACAACAACCAGCACCAATCGCCATCAACGGGAGAGATTTGACAGAGGTTACTTCCTTCACTTATCTAGGCAGTAAGCATTGTTTCAACCACAGGCATTTGACGTGGATGAAGATGTCAAAGCCAGGCAGAATCGGAAAGGCAAGATACGCATTCACTAACCTGAAATCAATTTGGAAATCTTCTACACTCAGCCAGTATAAAGAACAAGATTCGGATTTTCAACAAAAATGTGAAATCAGTCACTTCTTTTCACCTCTATATGGGTCATAAACGTGGAGTCCGCGTCAAAAAAGCATTTCCAACAGGCTACGGAAGAATTTTATCAATAGATGCCACCTTCTCTGGCTCCATACTGAAGATCAAATGGTTAACCAGAAAGAATTAGCAACAAGAAACTCTGCAGTGGAACAAACCAACCAAGAGCAAATTGCTCAACAATTACTCAAGAGAAAATGGAGATGGATTGAGCATACGTTAAGGAGACCATTGAATGACATCGCGCTCAATGCAGGCCATCGCCCGAGTGGAATTCCAATGAGAAGCGACGAATGGGTCGTCGGTGCAAGGGGGACATGGAGGAGATCGTGCGAAGAGATGACAGATTATAGACAACGTGGACCCTGCTAAAGAGGACGACAAAAAATCGAACAAAGTGGAGATGTGTTGTTGAAGCTGTATGTTCCACTCGGAATGCAAGGGGATAATAATAGAAAATAATAATCTTAGCATATCGAATATCATTATCAATGGGCATGATGGTAGCTATCAGCTAAGCATATTTACCTCTACCGTGTAGGTACTATTCACCGACTTCACCTGGATGGGGTGTTCTTCATAAACTGTGAAAGGGTAAATGTGAACGTCTAGCACTTATAACCCTACTGATGGTCATGCAGGTCTACCAAGCGGAGTTGGAATACTCTGATTCCAAACCTAAGGGTGTAAATGGGCTCAAGAATTCCAAAGGATCGAATTGCATATGAATCTGTTCAGGTCACCGGTAACTGTGGGAACGTATCTCTCTCCTGACCCTGCTCTACTGCCTTTTGAAACCGAATTCGAGCCAAACGTTCGGTGGGTAGCCTCTTAAAACAACTGCGTGCTTTGGTCTGGGTCACAAGATAGCATCTCAGCCGTCGCACAATCTATTAGATTTTATGAAGTGCATCTCCTGGTGCCCGTAGTTTACCGTTTGTGACTTGACATTTCTAACCTTCATGTCAATCAGTATTTCAGTTAAACTACCACCAAGCAGAACAGAAACAATCTTAAATATAGTTGGGAAACTGATAAATAGAAAAGAGAAAAGAAACTGGCAGAAATATTTATCACACACACACACTTACTCAAAATTAGAATATGATGACTTGTGGAGCTGAAGTGAATCCAAGTTACGTAAACGTGAATTCAAGGCTAAAGTACACGGTTTATCATAGAGTAGACGATTCAATTCTTTTTTCAATTCGTCTATTAGAAACTGAAATTGTGTAAAATAAATGTATATTGTTTTTTTAAAAACTTTTAAAACGTTTTACAAAAGTATTTTTGTATTAGAACTCAGATATTTATAAAAGATTTCCCAGGTACAAAGTCCATTTTTTAGGCTCAGTTAACCCCCCCCCCCCGAACAAACACTTAATGTGGCAGACGGTTGGGGATATTAACCAGTTGCCAAGGCAAAAGTAAGTGGAGTGGGACTCGATTGATCAAGTGTCGAAATAGAATTCTGCATGTAAGTGTACCAGTTCAAACTGCCACAACCCATGTAGCACACAAACACAAATGTGCAGGACTGACTGACTGGTTTCGAAATAGGACTACTTTTTACAGATATGCAGCCCTTTGAGTTGCCACACTCCCTCCATCTACCATACAAACCAACAGAAGAGATTAAAAGGAGGTTCAAAAGAGAGAGATAATAAACACAAGTGTGAGTGAGGGAGAAAGGAAGAGTGATATGGAAGAACAATAGAGTTTTATTGGATACGATAAATCACAAACAGTGAATGAATGCATCCGCAACATCCATTGACAACGAAGATTTTGAGCCAATTGTCTCCAGCCTTCATTGGTTTCCACCATTCCGTGTACCCCAACTGTGAAGTCTACACCTCCTTATGTGACTGGATGGCTCAAATTAACTGGTATGCATTTCACTGATTGATGAAACCACGTTCTGGTTTGACCATGACTATCTCTTTCCCAACCCAATCAATCTTATGTCAGCTAAGATTGACCGTCGAGGAAGGTGATGGCTAGGCAGGCATGCGTAATACACGCCTTAACCATCTCAATAGATGCAACTACTTCACAACATCGTTGATCGATTCTCCCTCCTTACCTAGCACTCGACCAATACCCAGCTTCAGTATTCCACACTCTGTTATACCACTTAACACGGGAGATAGAAAGAAGACACCTATGACCAAAGTCAGCTAGCCAGGCTTTTCATGTCTTCTACTTTCAATTGCCATGTCTCACTCACAGTTACAATAGAGGACGGGGCGAACTGCTGCTGTGTAGTAAACACGTCCTTTGATTGATAGCCAGCTGGACTCCACGTCTACCAAGCCAGAGATGGCGTAAGCTGGCTGACAAATACCACATGAGCCTTGTGTATCCGTTCTGTGATTTCATAGAGGTAGCCAAGTTCAAATGTGCAGGAGAAAGAATCGTAACATGGAAAAAAAATGAGGATTTAGTGAATATGAGACATCACACAGTGAATTCATCGGTAGCACTCTGAACAATTTTGAACCATATAACCAAGATATTCTCAAGATATTGGCTTTTATCATTCCGATGACAAGAACGTCTCAACGCAGCTGCTCAAGGACTGACAGATACCACGTTATGATTCAAACACCCAATTCTAAGTCAGCTAATGTTGTCCTCGTGTGCTAAATACATTATGTTATACGACTGAAGCATTTGTGAAGAGTGAGTTTGCAACAAACACACACAGAGAAAGGAATATTTAGCTATTTTAGGATATAAATTTTTACCGAGATAATTACATTTCCTTATTAACATTTTTATCTTAAATTGCATAGCTGTTCAATTTAGTATAGTATCACACACACAAACACACACATTTGATTCAAAAAATGCAGATAACCAGATAACTACTATCACCGATGATATTCTTAATAGTGGTGAACTGGATTATGCGTCGGACTGTACACAGGGAGTGAGGAGACAGGAATACTTTGGACCACAGATAAGAAGGCTCTAGAAAATCTGGATTTCGCGCGTGGATTATTTATGTTTAATGTCACACAAACTCGAAGACTTGCAGGCAGGCGAAAACCAACAAACTGGCAGAAGTGGCTGGTAGCGAAGACTGGAGTGCAGGTGAGTATAGAGAAGACGGAAGTGATGAAGGTAACCAACGAACCGCAGCAACAAGAATAAGCAGCACCAATCACCATCAGCTGGAGAGATTTGACAGAGGTTACCTCCTTCACTTATCTAGGAAGCATCGTTTCAACTACAGAGCAGTGGAACGGATAAAGATGTCAACGCCAGCCAGAATCGGAAGGGCAAGATATGCCTTCATCAACCTGAAACCAGTTTGGAAATCTTCTGCACTCAGTTAGCATAAAGAACAAGATTCGGATTTTCAACAAAAATGTTGAGGCAGTCATTTCTTCTATATGGGTCAGAAACTTGAACTGTGTGTCACACAAAGGATTTCCAACAGCCTGTTGCAGACTTTTATCAACAGCTTCCCCCTTCGCTGGCTCCATACTGAAGATCAAATGGCAGGCCAGAAAGAATTAGCAACAAGAAACTCTAGCTGGAAACAAACCAACCAAGAGCCGATCGCTTAACAAATATTTAGGAGGAAATGGAGATGAATTGGACATATGTTGAGGAGACCATCGAATGAAATCGCGCGTAATGCAGGCCATCACTTAAGTGGACCTCGAACAGGAGGTCGTGCGAAAAGGGGATGGGAAATTATGGGCAATCGTTGATCCATCTGAAGGGGACGGCAAAATATAGGACAAGGTGGAGATGTGTTGTTGAAGCCCACTGTTCCACTCGGAACCCAAGGGAAAATAATAATCAGTAAGTGTAATACTACTAGATCATTAATTATAGAATTCCCACTCTCGCATAGTTATCATCCCGTTGTTTTTGATGCAACATTACGGTCTCCTGAGTGAAGACTCTGACAGAATGCAGAGTTTTCTCAACACTTTGAGCAGAAATCTTCAAATTTTTGCCATACGGTTCGCTCCTTCTGTGGAATGTAAGATAATGCTACAGGACTGGACTACATCGACTCATTCCTACCTTAAAGAAAGGCAGGAATGAAGCAGTTGATGGGGCGTATTCACCACTTCACTTATTCGCATCAGCCAGTCCCAGCGAGTTGATAGCTAATGAAATGTCAGCATCTCCAACTTACCTCATCTCTAGCGTAGACGTAATATCCGGCTGTCGATCGGTACTTCACAGATAAAACTATCTTTGATTTTATATGACAGATTAACGTGTACCATTGTACATCAAAAAAGATACTCCTGTAACCCGAAAGAACAACTTCCTAGATGACATATAAGAAAAGCCTAGACACATATAATTTCTGGCTCCTGTTGCATGAAACGCAAGCGTACACGCCTACTTGAGAGGAGGCTTGTAGACGACGGATAGTTGTCAACATGTAACAAACCTAAATTAGACCATACTTCATTTAAATCAGCACTTGGTATCCGACACCAGGTTGAATCTTTTCCCAAAAAATAGCATGTAATATAATTTCTGCTTTCACTAGGTACTTTCTGTTTATCGATTTTATCCTCTGCAAAAGTCAATAACTGCCAACATACTCTATAAAACTTTATAAACAGAAGCCTGAAACAATGTGGCTGAAAAAAACTCAGAAAATTTAGGCAGCAGCTGACCTGTCACACTTAACGGTGACAAATTATTTTAAAAACTTGCATTTACCTTATTCTTTTGTGTTAGCTCCGTTTTCAATCCTTGAACTGCAGGGATTGAAGCAATCTCTGATTCAAGCATATAATTTGCATTAATCATGACAAATGTTGCTTCAGACCAAGCACGAGCAGCTACTAAACAATTCAATACATCTGGAGTAGAACGCAGTCGGTCCACTTGATCGACCAATTCTAAACATCTCCTTTGTTCAACAAGTTCCAACCACAACCTGCGTAACTCTTCTCTGTTACAGTATAACAAACTTTTACATTCCATAAGATCTCTTTGTATTTTAGTGACAGATGTTTTGTTATCTAATGGATGTTTGAGTTGAAAGAAATAATACACTGTCTACCTCTGATACGCTGTGAAACTATTCCATAAGTGCTTAAAATTTTATTCACATCAGGAAGCTTTTCTAAAAAAGGTTGAGTTAAAGAGAAAAACCTTCAAACAAACCAGTAAGACATATATTCAGCACGGCTCCTGTTTCTGTGAAATCCTTCTCCAGTTGACGTTTCTTCTTTTCTCGAATGTCCATGGAACTACTGCACACACACAAGAAAAGGATTGGCTTAGAAACAAAATATACAAAAATCTTACTTTTCCATTAGACTCCGGATAAAGGCCATCAAGTAGGATGATTGTGTCTACAGAAAGCCATAATATATAGAAGGATACTTACCATTTTTATTGAAATCAAAATCTAATAAACAAGTTGTGTACACCTTTAATCAAGCTCCCAAGTAATGAACACAGAAGTCTGTGTGAAGAGCTGATGGAGTAGCAGGAGCAGCAGCAGAAGTCCAACACTTCACCTATAAAGATGAAAAAAACATTCAAGTATTTATTGATTGTATTTAGGAGTGAAGATATGGTAAAAGTAATTCCTACGGACAGAAAAGCACAGTATTACTGGAAAACTAAACAATCTACGATGTAGAACGAATCTAGCCTACTACAGCAGAGTTGGTGCTGCCGTTATGTCAGCAGAATAATAGAACTATTCAACTATAAGTTGAGTCGCTACCTACAGTTTACACACCATTGGCAAATGAGTTTATTTCTTTCAAAAATTGATTAAAACAGTTAACTCCAACAATGGAGTACAACTTTTTTGTACAGTGTGTGAGCGTGAAGACACGATTGAATACCTTGAAGCAACTGAAAGACACACATTCTCAGCAGTCCAATTGTTTGTCAAATGGTTCACAGAGGAAATAAGAATACAACTAATAAATCACCGAGGTTTTTTAGTATTTGGCTGAAGCAATAACCATTAAATCAATAAAAACCAAACTTATGCTTACAGAAATTGTGTATCCAATTTTACCATGATAATTTTGCACATTTTATTGTTTGCCCCACTTCATGTTCCTTAGTCTAGTATAGCAAATTAAGGTAGATGGTGAGCAGGAGTATATCTCATACACTGCTATCCACTCAACATCTACATACACGAAGCCAAAGCTAATGACAGTTCTTGGAAAAATCCAACATTAAGATACAACATTCAGATAAACCAAAAGCCTCTGGATTCTAGAAGAAGTAATTCAATTGTGGTGGAAAAATAGTGGTCAAGGCTAATAATATACCAAATAACCAGCTTCAGCAAGAAAATAAAGCAAATTTATTGTTGGTAAATAGTCATTTTTACTTGCTTATAAATACTGGTGATTAACGTTTTTATGACTTTTAATCTCCGGACAGTCAGGTGGATTAATGAGACATCTGTTGCTTCAAATAAAATATTCAGTTGTTGACTATGAATGAGATTTTTAGAATTAATTTGACTGTGGGTCTCGCATGAAGATACGTACGAGACCTTAATGTACTAAACTGATATTTTCATAAGGACCGTTACGGTAAGCGTGCATCCGATAAAATATCGAGGATGAAAGAATGCATACATATTTGCTTAGAAAATAGGGCAAAGGTCAACAATAGAGTCCCTTCAGCCGACCAATGATAAAAATGAGGAATGTTTGCTCAAAAAGTGATGTATATTGACAAGAATATCCTTGAAAACGCATTAAACTGGTTATCTTTCTCTGACATGGCTTAAAAAGACCTCCTAGTTATAACGAGGAACATCAGTTGCCAAGTTAGACTAGTTTCTGTACGCATGTATTTACCGAGATGACTACAGATAAACTGTTTTTGTGAATCGTTTATCTCTCTCACCCTGCTTGCAGTCTTCAATAAAAGCCCTAAGTTGAATTATTATGGTTTCCAGCAAGAGGATAGGTGACTGCTTAGCAGGAAAACATGCATAATAAAACAAATTAAAATAAATGACATCAACTATAAATCTATCCCTAAACATAACCATGAGCTTAATTCAAACCGTAATTCTAACCCTAATAATAATTCTATCCCTGATCCTAACCCTAAATAGAAATAGATAGATAGACAGAAACAGATTATTGATCAGTGAAGTTAATTCTGAAAAAGCTTCGATGCAGACTATATCTCATTCTTACTTCACATATGTGCTCTATGTTACCTCAGGCAGCTCAAATATCACATCAGGGTATCATGCTAATTTATATGTTTAGGACCACGCAAATTTCTACACAGGCAGTGAGTAACAAGTGAGAAACATTAGCTTATAAAATTCTTATGTATGAAAACAAAACAACTCTAATTAGGAAAGCTGTATTATAGCGGCTGACCTTGAAATCAATTGCGAGGTTAGAATGACCTTCACACTGTATTAAATGTAAAGAAACCAGCACCTAACTTCTCTCATAAGTATTTCACTTCCTGCCACCCACTTCCCAGTGTTTTGGAAACGCCCAAGATATTGCACTGTTTCTTTACAAACTCAATAATCCTTTTGACTGCTGTAGCCCCAATGAAACCAGTAAGTGTGTGTTTATCAATTTTCTAGCGAACATCTGATGAAAGACTGAGAACGTATCTTTGACGTACAGTCCTTCAGATAATTCATATGCATTCTTTAAAATGCAGTACTTTTGGATTAGCAGGAAAATCTAGAGAATAAGCACACAAAACATTGATGACTGGTTATTGAAGATAGGTGGAGTGTGGAACAAGAGCAGTATCATGGGCAAAATCCCCAGCTCGATCAAACTTTTGGAAAGCCGATATTGAATGTGATCGTATCAGAAGCTAACTTAGTGAATTGGTACATAAACCCAGATTCACAAGTAGAAGCCACATGGAACCAGTTTAAATAACTGGCCCAGGTAACTGAACCTTTCAACCATTGATCTGTCCCAATTGGCTGGAAACATTGCCCTTCTTGGATAAACCGAAAGATCCATAAATTACTCAGACGTAAACACAAGTTTTGGAATCTGTTTACCACACTTGAGACTCCTGAGATTAGAAAATTTGGCAACACCACCAGGAACAAAGCTACTGAATAAATCCGCCAATCAAGGATGAAACTCGAAGCACATCTGGCTCAAAACGCAAGGGCACAACCTAAGTAAATTTTTCTCGTACATGAACTTCAGGAATAAAACATCCAGTGGTGCCCCGAAATTGACTGTTGATATCGACATAATCGAAGTGGACCAATAAAGAGAAGAAGCAATGGGAGGCTACTTCTTCCAAGTCTTCACAGAGGAGTCGTTACTCTCCATAGGATCAACTCTGGCTGCATCAGAGGAAAACAGTATAGACCTCGTTGACCACGAACAGGACAAATTGCTCAACTCCCTAAAGAAACTAGGCGCAGGTAAATCATTGGGTCCTGACCCTTTGACCACGATCTTCAAGCTGTCTTTCCTAAATGGAGTGTTTCCGCGTGACTAGAAAGACGCCATAGCAACCCATATCCACAACGTAGGATCACGACAAAGCCCTTCAAACTACAGGCCCACTGGTGTTACCAGCACCTTAATCAAGATACTGGAAAGAATCATCAAGGAAAGTATTATGGCATATCTTGAAAACAACAATTTGTTATCCAAAGCACAGCATGGCTAACGAAGAAACTTCTCATGCCTGTCTAATCAGCTTACAGCAAGAGAAAGCTAGGTCAAATCGAGGGACAAGAGAAGACCCGTTGACGTCATCTTCATAGACTTCAGCAAAGCCTTCGATAAAGCTCCTCACAAAGGACTACTCATGAAGCTGGAAAGTCTTGGTATCAAAGGCAACTTACTAAAATGAATTAGGAAATTCCTCATAGATATGAGGCAGAGGATTAGGATCAACCCGAAACCCTCCTCCTGAACAGCACTGAGTAGCGGACTGCTGCAAGGCACGGTACTCGAGCCTCATCTATTTACTTTGTATATCAATGAGTTATCTCTGCACTTTGATCCCTCAGTGGTTCCATACTCAGATGACGTAGTTTCAGATCCTTACGGGCAATTCACTGAGCCTTTACTAGAATCACCAGAGATATGTCCACCTCCTTATATACATCTCTGGTGAGGTTAAGACTGGAAATCTTTATCCAGGCAGTCTCTCGTCGTCTTAAACGGGACTCACATATTCCAGAAAGAGTTTGAAGTAAGGCAATATCTATGATTCAAGACATGAATGATCTGTCATACAAGGGACGACTAGACAGTTTAAATCTCTTCTCTCTATTATACTGCAGACAGAGAAGGGATCTAGTAACAATACTTATCAATGGCTACGGACCTGATCTATTCTCTCTTTTCCTCCCCACCAGGTCGAAACACCTTACAGGACATAGCAGGAGAGTTCAAAAGCCAAAAAGAAATCATATTGCTGTTGAGTACTGGTTCTCACACCGAGTCATAAACTCATGTAACCGACTCCCACCAGAAGTGGTGTCTGCAACCTAAAGTGTTTCATTCAAGAAGGGTTTGGACAATCACAGAAATTTATTGGAAAAGGATTAACATAGCCTCCAAGCTTTCTATCCTCAACCAGTAAATCTGAATCAGGATGAGTGAACAGCGTTTTGATAGATGTAACAAACGGAAACATTGTACATGACTTCTGTCTAAAATGATTTATTATAAAATAGACATAACTTTATAAACTAAAGCGTGCTACTTGTCTTTCAGTTTTCTTACTGTCTACTTGCTACACCACTAACCGTAGTGGTAGTGACTTTTGGTGGGTAGTTCTCCTCCTGTTACCCCAAGGTTTACTTGACTGTCACAACTTAATGATTCGGTGTGGGTCGAAATAAAAGTTCTCAGAAGTAAACCTATCCTTATAGGGTGTGTATACCGACCGCCATCATCCAACCGCGAATACGATAACGTACTCAGCAACGTATTTAGTGTTGCATCCAATCTTCCCTTCAGTTATAATATAATTGGAGGTGATTTCAATTTGCCTGATATATCATGGCGTACACTTCGTGGACCCTCGAGGTATGATAATCTTCTTAATTCCATCATTACAGGAGGATGGACACAACACATAAATGTACCCACTAGGTCCGATAACATCCTTGATCTTATATTCACGATCAACGTAGCACCATCTACAATTCATGTGGGACATGAATTCCCAGGTAGTGATCATAAAATAGTTGCATGTTCGTTTAATATTTCTCCAGAAACTATACACAGAAACAAAGTTATTCCGACACCTATAAGACTATACACGCAGGTTGACTGGGACTTGTATCAGGACTTGATTAGATACTCTAATTGGGATTCCTACTTTACCAATGACTCCTTAGAGGAAGTCCTTAAAAACTTCTATGACAATATACAGTCGGTTAATGATGTCATAGCGCCTGTGAAACTGATTAAATTCAAAATTCCTCAAGGTGATTTTATTCCAATATCAATAAGAAGAAGTATGCGGAAGCATTCATTAAGTTACTACAGACATCACGACTTATCGTCGTTAATAGCTATCAAAACAATCCTCATTAGAATCCATGAGTTAAAAAATCTAAGTCTAAGAAATAAAGAGACGCGGGCAATTCAGTCGCCACATAACACTGGAGAAATAGCCAAACTCTTCAAAAGTAGGTTAACTAACTCCAAATCAACATATCCAAAAATAATACACCTAGGTGGCATTACTCACGAAAGTGATGAGGATATATGTGAGGTGTTCAGCACGCACTTTGCCAAATTGTACACTCTAGAAAACGACCAGGATATAGATTTCCCTCGTAAAACAGAAAAGTGTCTAAGCGATGTAGTCTTTAACGCCCAAGAAATCGATAAAGCTACCACAACTCTTAAGCTTACTAATACTCCCGGCCCAGATGGAATGTCTTCTGTCCTCTTAAAAAAGGGTGGAAATGACATGAATCTACTTCTTCTCAAGATATTTTCAACTTCGATAAGGAGTGGAACATATCCGAATAGCTGGAAGAAATCTTACGTTGTACCCATTCACAAAACCGGGCCTATAGCGGACATAGATAATTACCGCCCCATCAACATTACTTCCGTAGTTTCACGTGTGATGGAAAAGATTATAAAGAAGCAAATTGTTCAGTTTTTGCTCTCGAATGACTTAATATCCGCCTTCCAATACGGTTTCCTAAATAGAAGATCGTGCATTACTTGCCAATTAGATTATTTCGACCACATTACTGAGTGTGTAGACAAAGGTCGTTCAGCAGCAACATTATTCCTAGACGTTAGGAAAGCTTTTGACAAGGTTCCACATAAGAGACTCATATTGAAACTCCTATCTTATGGAATAAGTGGAAGGCTACTTGAGTGGATAACTTCTTTTCTTAAAGGAAGAGAACAGTTAGTTAAAGTCAACCATCACTTATCAACATCCAAACCGATAACCAGCGGCGTAATACAAGGTAGTGTTCTTGGCCCTACCCTATTCATTGTATTCATAAATGATATTGTTTCTATGATCAAGTATGGCAAGCCATACCTCTTTGCAGACGACCTCAAAGTTGTCTATGATTTCGACTATAATGATATGAATATTGTTAGTAAAATCCAAGAAGACCTAAATAGTCTATGTAATTGGAGTGAAAAGTGGCAGTTAATGTTCAATCCAGCTAAATCTGGGATAACATACTTCGGACGTTGGAAACCTAGCATGTGTCTATACATGTACGGTGACCCTGTCTCAAACACGAACACAGTCACAGATCTCGGGGTAACATACTCAGATCTTACCTTTACTGAACATGCAAATAAGGTGGTATCTGATTGTAAACGTCTAACAGGCTTTGTGCTACGCAACTTTTACACCCCAGAAGCCAGATTAGCCATATATAAGATATTCATTCGCCCCAAACTTGAATACTGTGCCCACTTATACAGTAGCTTTAAATCAGCAGACAGAAAAAAAGTTGAAAGTGTCCAAAGATTCCTCACGAAACGCATATTAGGTTATGATCAGCAAATAGAATACCTTGACAGATGTATTCGACTGGACTTAGAACCCTTATGGTTAAGGAGAGTGAAGTGCAATTTATTTCTCTTATTCAAAGTTATAAGAAAGCACTGTAACAGTAACTCGTCTATAACCTGGGCTAATCCTAAATCGTATGGACTACGCAACCATAACTGCCTTCTCAAGGTTAACACCCATAAGCTCACCACTAGAGCTAACTTCTTCACCATTAAATATTGCAAACTTTGGAACCAACTACCCTCTGAGATTAGATCCTGTGAAAGGCCTGACAGTTTCAAAAGGAGCCTAGAAAAACATATTAACATGTCCACCCTAGCCCTTCTAAATGATCTCAACTGCTGGTAGAGTGGTGAAACCATGACATTTCAATATTTAACTACAGACAGTACACTAGTTCCTAGACTAACCTAATAATACTTAGTAATTATGCATGTTCAATACTTGAAATTAGATTATCATTAAAATACTTAAAATGATTACTTACGCAGCAAATGTTCTCTTAGTTTATCACTCTTATTTCCCTTATAACATTCAGTTTTTGAGCCTAATGTATTCTCTGATAATACGAATTATAACACTGATTACACTCTTATTGTATATAGATTGATTTACTTTACGGCTACCTGTAAGACTCACTAACTTTCTGTAGTATTGTTAACCAAATGTTGAAATTTTGTTGGTTCTGCTAATATCTTTTTATAATATATGTAGACAGGTTACTTTGCAATGTCAAATGTTTACTATATATAAAACTGTCATGATAATTTAGTACACTTGGTCCTGCCAACCGACCTTACCTTCAGTTCATACTACCTATATTGAACCCTAACTATATTGTTCTGCTGAATCTTGTTCCACTATTCACAAAACCTATTCTTGTTATTCTTCAAGGTTTTTGTCTTCTTATAAAGTAATCTGTTCATTAGGACGCATGCATACATATATAATATGTTCATAAAGATGTACGCGGGGACCTATTGGAAGCACTCATTAAGAAAGCTAGGGAGATGGAATATGGGGTACGAACATGTCTGGTACCAAGCAATATATATGCGGTAACCATAATAATCATAGTCTCAGAGCCTAACATCAAAAAAGGTGGGAGGGTGGAGTTAGCTGATCAGTAGATATGGTGGTGGACACTAAGGTGAATCGCCCCATTCTGCAGGAACAGCATTAAAAAAGTTGAAGGCTCGAGATATTTCTGGTTTTTATGAGGGCTTAAATCTTTATCTTGAAAAAGATAACAATGAACGCCTTGACAGATCATGCTTCTACCTTTAAATATATACCATTCACCCAGCCTATTGTTGAGATGCGACCATGTGGGATCTGCTCAGATTTATGGGGCATCTTATAAATTAACTTGCTGTCTATCGTCAGATCTTTTCATACCACTCCACAATGTCTTATCTCATTTATTTTCTGACAACGTCTTTACTTGATCCTCATTTTACTCCATTAAACTTAACATCTTATAGCTCTTCATTACTTATTATACTCCTACTCTCTGAAGGGTACGGTTGTGCACTAAATGCACAAAAAGGTATAAAATAAAAACAACTGGCATGAGGATAATTGTATTAAAACCAAAAGTGGATATCATGATAGTTTGTGATATATCTGTAGCATTATACATTGCAAATGAATGTTGTTACCCTAGGGTGTTTCCTTTATTAATGCATTTATTAATGATACTTGCACTTACCTATTTCATTACAATTTAATGATTCACCTCAGCACTTTAATTTTTCTAAAACAGATTCCAATCCCTTGTAAAAGGTGTACTTACCTCAATATCGGTTGGTTATCGTATGCCTACAACCACGGGATGAAAACGGAACGAAGTCGATTTTCCCGCTCAACCTGGAGGACAACTGTACAATTCAATAACTATACGGCCTAATTCAGAAAATGAGTGTATTATATGTATCGAATATTTAACAGTTGAAATACGATTAACTTGTAGACAATCTACGATTTGATATTATATCATACTTGATCGTGCCTGTAAAATTGGCATGCATTTTCATGTAAATTTGTAAATTTATATGAAATACATTATTATTATTATTATTAAACCATAGGCTCATTGTGGTAACTTAGGCTTCTCACTGTTTTGTGGGCAATTGTTAGGTCTCTCTTCTGTGAATGTTCACATCTTAGAAGTGGGTGTTTTAAGTATCCGAGCATGGCCATGAACACAATTCGCACAACAGTGTATGTATTGATAGTGTGAATGTGCAAGGTCTCCACACGAGTCAGGATGCTCTATAAACGTTACAGACACCAAGTAGGCTATTAGTAATTTAGGAATACGTGTAGGCGAGACGATGAATCAAATCTTGACCATATGTTTGATTGCTAACACATTTACTGTGACGTAGTATAACGGGATGGCCACTTCTCCCTGCAATTTAAGCAACAATTCCCACGGGTCTCCAAAACTTTACGTTATGAGGGTACAGATGAGGTGAACATTTTAAGTTGTATTTCAGATGATTCCTGGAAATCAGGCATTGCCGTGAACCATGAATCACTCTATGGAATATTCTAATGGATACTCTTAATGATAATGAGTTTATAGGATTCCTTTTTATACGAACTTTCTTAACCCTCAGATAGGCTACATTCCGGGATAGCAACTTGTTATAGTCTCCCGTTCAGAGAAGCGATTCGTTCGATGGAATATTCCGTTGAGTTTGGAGATAGCCGGGAACTGGAATGTTAAGGCCACAGTTTTCTACTCGAATGTTCCAAGTGCAAAAATATTTGACAGAAAAAAACCATGTTTTCTAGTGTGATCACCTAGCATTTTTTCCATTATTTTCGACACTTTTGTCAGTAATCAAACAGATCTGTAGCACTTAGAATTGTTTCCATACCTAGAATTGAAAAGGAGATAGAATAGCGTGCCTTAAATACATTGGATGCTTTGGCTTTGTTTTTTGTAGTGCTGACATGACTTACTGAGCCAAGTAGGACTTCATCGTTCTGTGTGACGAAAAGCGCTCTTCATATCCAGATTTTCATGGGCAGTGTTTCGTAGACTTTTCCAGTGCCGTGTGTGTGATTAATTAGAAGCGGAGTGATCTATAAGTTGTCAGACTGTGCAATGGACTTATGTTGTTTGCATATTTGTTACAAGGCCGTCTGTCAAATGCGTAGCTACAATCTTTACCCGTCGCAAGACCACTAGGAAGTCCTCCACCCAGGCTTCCAATAGCATACATCCCATGGCTAGTGCATTTGATCTACGCCATGAAACGGTAAACATGCTCGGTGCTTCTCTGAATTTTCTACTTTTGATTTATCTGCAGTTTACCTCTCAAACTTAGATACGTGATTACCATATGTTTTGGAACGACCACTAAGTACAGGGTATTCACATTCGCCAGACTCTTATTGTAGTTTCGGAAGATGACTGGTGCACCTTTTCAGTTGGTGAGTTTTTCTATTTCTTTTAGTAAGAGGACTATGATTTTAACAGGAGTAGAATCATTAGACAACCCTAATAACTGCCGCATGTATTTATCCACTGCCATTAGAAATCACTCAGTAGCTCGGAGGAGTAAAGCCAGACCGCTACTCGTCCGTGCAAAATTGTGGTTTCCCACAGAAAAGGAGTCGGGGAGAGTCGTTCTCGATTAGTTACCGTTTCCAAACTATAATATGTAATAGCTCTTGCTTTGGCTTTTTAATCCAACGTGGAAATTTCGCACTCTGCCCAGGAAGTGTTTCTCCCTTAGTGGTCTCGTAAAGGTCACCATTTTAATGGCATCTATTTATTATCCTCTTGGGTTCGGAGTGGAGAAATTTAGTGGCATTCAGTAGGACTTATTCAAAAGATTCTCTGTGTCCTTTTTTCAATTTTGATTTTTTGGGTATTGAAATTATTATGGTTCTCACACGCTGCTGCCTCACAAACTGCCAGTAGCAACTCAGTATTTGACGTGTGAGCAAGGTCAGTCCAATTTAATTAAACTTTTGCGAAACAGTAAGGCGACCACTGGAAATTTCTTCTATTTCAGAAGGCATGATAACAGGATACCGTCAGGCTTATTCTCTATCGGGAGCCAGCAACTAAATTTTTAACACTCAACAAATGGTTTGTAAAAGCTGAGGGAGTTGACTTTCACAGATAGTACGATTTATACTAACGCAAAATCTAATACCCGTAACTTCTATAGTATTCGTTCCACGTAGATTAAAGGCAAAGCAAAATACTAAAATTGACAGTCAAAATTACTAGGATGGTTGCTTAACTAGCCAGGGATCGTGCACGAACCAACAAACGTAACAAACGGCGTGTCAAATGTTGTGGATGCGTGACAATAAGCCTTCAGTTAAACAAATCGACTTAAATAGTGACGGTCAGCATCTAATGTTCAGTGATGAACGCTGAGATTAATAATTCTGGGAAATAACCTACATGTTATGTCTTAAACATCTCGGATAGCATCGTATGATAAAAATCATGACTTATCTATAGTAGATATTGGAAATACATAGAAGAGATAGCCTATTGTATGTTATAAAATGAGATTTAAAGGAAGAATCGGGTTTAACTCTCCCGAGTACTACGAAAATATCCTTAGGCTAGAAAGTGCTTTAATCTAACAATGCGTCTTTTGATTATTTTTAATATTACTGAGCAACACATCATTTATCCACCCACTTCCCATCCGTCACCTTCATTTTTGTTCAGAACTGCTCAAAAGCCTAAATTTCCCTACTGACATGATCTCTATAGTGTCATTCTCGAACGTCAAACTCATCACTTTTTAGTATGGTTCCACTAGACGCTCTGGTGTGTGACGTCTCTTGAGTGACTACCGATCGTCATGTGTTTAAACCATACTGATTTCCTACTGTATATAAATTTTGCAATATGTCGTCAGCTGATTTGTTCCCAGAGCTCATATTTGCGTTTCTCTACTAGTCATCTAGGCCCCAGTATCGACCACATGCACTTCATGATAAAAGTCCACAGTAGCCTGTTGGAAATGCTTTTGGCAATTAATGTCAAGTTTCTGAACCATACGGATACTGGTGTTGAAAATTCCACTCTTGTTGCTGGTGTTACGTTGTGTGGATCTTCACACTGCTTTCACAATGATGAATACCTGTCTTGCTTTTCCGAAAATGCCTGACTTTAACAACCTCAACTGTGGCTGAAATGTTGCTACATAGGCAATTGAAATAAGTTATTTCCTTTGGATATTAATTCTATTGATGGTGATTGACATCGAGCTAGTCCATGATGATATATAACCGATTCCTCAGCACAAATCATTACAGCTAGTGTATTTTTCCCAAGTATTTTGACCACCTATTTGGAATAAAACACAATGAACTTGTCCGAGGTGGATCCAACTAACCTACAGTGACCATATTGTGGGAATTCACCTCCATGATGCATGTCGGGTCATTCTGCACCTATTCAATATACACCACGGTACTGCAAGCATATTTTTAGGATGTGATTTATCTGATTCGACAAAACTTTAAATAAGTCACTCAGACAACACATCGCCTTTGTCGCTTCACATTCAATACTGAAATAGCATTCAAAAGTGATAGGGTCATGCAGGGAATAAATGGACCTAAACAAGATACGAATAGCGGAGGATAACTACTCAATATTTCGCATTCACTTTCCTCGCCTTATACTAATAGATCAGATTAGCTGCTACAATTATGCATTTCGATCAAAACAGCTGATTAAACACAACACAAAGATGAGAATACTTCAAGGAGTTTTATTACAATAAAAGTTTACCTCTAGCGCATTCACTGAGAGGAGTAAATTACAAAAACAAAATTAAAAAGAACAATGAGTTGTTATTATACTATCACATATACTATTGCCAAAGAGGCTCCATTTCCCTGAAATGTCCCGTTGTCATGGATTCTCAGATATTTGTATATATTTACCGTTACTAATTATTAGAAGGTAGAAAGAGAGAGAAAACAGTTAGTTGACAGGTTGAGCAAAACAGCAATTATGCCATTAAGAGGACTACAACACCTATAACTAATAATAGAATAGTAATAGGCATTACATATATAAGATCAGAAGCTTTAGGTTTTGGTACAATCACTGGGAAATGATCTTTATCATTCTTGCTGACAATATAACTGTTACTGCCATCTGGACAGTTAAGAGTAGGATGTTTGATTTCAGTAGTAGGTTCAGTGTTCTTAAGTTCTTCACTTTTTGTCAACGGTAGACTAGAAATGATAAACAAAAGAAGAGTTACAGAAGTTAACCGTGGCACATCAGAAAATATACATTCAGTAACAAAAGATACTACGAACAAATTTCTCAATTATGAAGTAATAAAATGATGACATAGCTTATTCCTTTTACGTTCCCAGTGCTGGAACATAGGGTGGCTTCAAGCTAGGGGCTTAAAGTTTCGGTAGCAGCGGTGTTTGTTTTTACGGGATGGGGATGCTAACCTCATGTCCAACCAACCTTCCCTCTCTACCAGTCTTAACTAGGTAAAGGACTGCGTCGCCGGGGATCGAACCCCGAACCGCATGGGTGGTTGGAGATCATTATACAGATGTACCACCTACATAATGGTATATGAAATGAATAAGGAAGATAGGTACGATTTAGTCGTCTCACTAGATTTAAAAAGGCTTCTTCAAGCCCCCTGTTAATTTCGTTTTCATTTCGTCAACTGGCTGTACCTACTGCTTCCAAGTGAGACTGAACTGACCACCATCGACCGCTTCAAACACCATTAGGTTATCCACTAGACGGCAACGGGAGCTACCTCTAGTTTAACGGGCAACTCTCGTTATTGATAAAAAAGTTATTTTGAATTCCTCTTTGATGATATACCAAAACGAATCGACCAGGTGATTTCTAATACATGGTCTCCATGAACAGAAACCTCACCAATATCAATAAGGGCTGATGAGCCTCAAGGCGGAAGGAACGCGAATCGCGGATTATTATCGTATTACCGAGGTGTCTGTTCAAGGAGCCCCCTCCACACACACACACACACACACCAAAAAAGGCTGATCAATAGGTTCCACATATAAAAACTGGGAATTACAAATATGAATAAAATTGTGTTGTAATGTATTTAAATTTTATTAGGTCAAGTTAATAAAATCTATAACATTTTAAACAGAAGATTTCTGTTTCTTCAATGCATTTTGCTCTTGAGCAGATTCCTATTTTGAATAAAACAGGTGGATGGCATACACCACCGAAGACGCATAAACAACAATGCTATCACTTTTAGAATGATTATTTATGTCCGATGATCATAAACTTTTTCTAGGACTGTTATTTTATTACATTATTGTTAGGACGGACAAGCTTCTGTGTTAGCTGTGAATTCGTGATTTACGCGTGTACTGACACGATCACCTGATTGGACAGTTTTTCATTCGCCTATTTATGGCTTAATTTCCTGAAGGGATTACGATGTCATGAAACCAATCAGATTTATCTCATTTATAGCTTAAATTCCTGAGGGTTTTTATCGTCAATCCTTCCGTATTAGTTTGTTTATTGGATGTATCACACACAGTCAGTGAAATAGTATTATTATTTACTGGATGACAAGGTTTCGAACAAAATTTATTATTGTTCATAATCATGTCATCAATTATAACCAGACGACTTGGAAACTTCACTTTTATAGTCTTCTCTGTTCTCTCCTATTTGTCGTCGTTGAGGTAGTAGAATCTTCCAGATATTTGAGTGGACAGGTGTTGAATCATTCCTTTACACGTATTTTAAGTTTTGGATTTAGTTTTCCGACCATCCCATCCTATGTCAGTGAAAATATGATTGGTGAAATGTTTAAGTGACAATAGAGCACAAAAACTAAGTAGTACCAAAGAAAATCTAAGACAGGAAGTGATACATATAAGAGAAGCCTTGAAACTTAATAATTATCCTGATAAATTAGTCAGAAAGTATGTAGGGAAATGTAAAAATAAAATAAATAATGATAGTAGTGATAGTGATAATAATAATAATAATGACGACATGCATGTCAAACATGCCTAAGATAATGACAAAACCAACAATAAGGAATGTAAGTCATCAGTAGTAATTCCATAAAAGGAAGGAACCTCGGAAACCACGTTACGGAGAATTCTTAACAATACAAGAAGGAATAAAAGTGACTGGCATTCAAACCACCCACAAACTCAATTAGAAACAAGCTTTGTCAGTTAAAGGATCAATCCTGTGGAGCCCATTAAACAAAAGAATTTAGTTTATCTGATACCCTGTCTGCAATGATTGGCAGGTCAAATACATAAGTCAAAGTGGTAGAACAGGTGCAGTCAGTGAGACTAGCCGAGCATAAAAACCTAGCAGCAAAATCTAGATTAGTTGACCCGAATAAGATAAGAAATCTAGAGAATAGTTCAGCTACACCACTCACTGCATGCAATCACACACAACCATACAATAGGATGGATGGGATAAGATGACAGTTTTAAAATCTAATGTCACAGGGTGAATAGAGAAAGAGATTGATGACAGAGGAAGCTTTGTTTATCGAATCAACTGAGAGAGAACACGTGTAATAGGAAAGATTCAACACCTATCCACCCAGATATCTGGAATATTCTACTACCGCGCCTACGAAGGCGAACAGGAGAGAACAAAGAAAACTATAAAAGTCAAGTTTCGAAGTCGTGTGATTATAATTGATGATATGATTATGAACCGCAATAAATTTTGTTCGAAACCTTGTCATCCAGTAAGCAATAATACTGTTTCACTCACTGCGTGGTGATACATCTAATAAACAAACTAATATGGAATTACTTACTACCACAGTGCCCAAGTTTTACACATATGCCGTCAATCATTTAAACTTACAAAACAGTCAAAACGTTTCCTACATAAAAGAAGAAAAAGGTAAACACTTACTGATAACGTAAATGAATAGGAATATCTAATGAATCAACTGCATTTTTCTTTTCTGATTTAGCTTTATCGTCTAAATGATTTGTATGAAATTTATACGTCAATGGTTGAGAAAGCCATTCTGGAGCTTCAATATCCACATGATTATAACTTAATACTTCATTATTATTCCCATTGGTTGAATCAGTTTTTTTATTTGCATTTGTCAACCATTTTACAAATCGATTAATTCGAGAGTTTTCATTATGATTGACTGATTTACTTATGGAAAAGTTCAATTTAGGCTGATTTGAGGCTAATTCATATGGATCAATATAAAAACCTAAACATAAAAGAGTATAAATGTGTATTCATTGAAACGAATTAAAAAGGTTAACTAAATAGTGCGCGCAATAAATAAATTTAAATTAATTAAATAACGCGCGAAAATGAGGTGATTTAAACAAATTTGAAATTTTCTATGTTTGGGAAGGAAATTCATAAAAGTAACAATGAATTTAGGAACTTTTTGGCGCTCGAAATATAAATTTAACACATTGCAAGTCATTTTTTATTGTAGCACAATATTTCAATATTTTTAAAATATCTTAATGGATATTTATTTTAATGAATGTACAGTCGAACACTGAACAATACAGAATTAATATTGTGATACATTTTAGAAAGGATTCATGTGCAAAAGTGATTCAGATTCAATTAGATGTTAACATTGACTGAATAATTTTCTTTCCTCAACTTTTTACTTTGATACTTTGACACATCATTCAAGATGATCATAATTATGGTAGTTAGAGAACCATTGAAAACCAGCGTGAAGTAATGGAAAGCTGTTTCGTCCCAGTTTGAGACTCCTCGACAGTACACACCCAGCGCCAGGGTTCAAACCTAGGATCCTCCAGTCAATGAAGAGTCCCAAACTAGGCAGACGAAACAGCTGTCCAGTAGTCCCAACTAGTTTTCCAATGGTTCTCTCTAAGTGATCTCAGCTCATGATGAAATCCTTCAACTAAATCATTTTTAAAAAGAATAATAATAAATACAAAAACAAAATCATTCTAATATACCTGACGGTAAATGTACATGAAGTTGACAAGTTTCTAATGATTTCTCAGGAAAATTATGGAAATCACAACGTAATCGAAGATGAAATCCTTGTTGAGTTATATTACAGTCAAGATGTGGACGTTGAATAGGATAATTTGAAGTTGGCGGTGTATTGTCAGCGTTGATAACCAACAGGATAGTAACAGCATAAATTACTATGTAGATCATCTAAAGAAAAACCCCAATAAAAGGCATGAAACGATTGATTTAATTAAAATTACTTCTGAATAAATTTAATAATAATAATAATACCAATGCTATATGCATCGGACAAACATCTCAAGAAGTCAAAGTCTGAAGAAATGAACACCGTAGAGCCGCATCTGTTCGACCACCGAGAAATCCAGCTTGATCAAATCATCAGCCAGCCATAGCTTGTCTACACGCTATAGAATCAGGCCACAAAATTGATTTTGACAATATTGAAATCATCATCCAGAAAAAGCATTTCAGAAATCACAAAGAACGTCTCATTTCATCAGAAGCACTTCATATCATCAAATGGAATCCAAATTGTCTGAATAGGAATGATGGACTAAAACAGAATTTGACCTGGTTACAACACCTCTCTCCCCCATGAATTGACAAAATCAATACGAATGTGATAAGCGATTTCATTATGCAAACACAAGCTGCTTTTATAATTTCGTACGGTTATCAAATCCAATAATCTACACCTGGTTTTGTTATCTTCACCAATTGGCCAATTTGACAACGCAAAAATGCCCTCATGCTGGGGAATGATGAATAAGTTGTTATATATATATAAGCTGAAATTTTGTAAATTCTAGTTTAATCTTACTACTTTGATAAAGCTATGAGCATCATTAAATAACGAAATGTCAGTAAACCCCACAATATCGACTTGTTTTTCATTAATTCATTGGGAAATACAATGAAACCTTTATCATAATGATTATGTTGGTGAAGGCTATACTGCCCTGAACATCCATACATTATATCGATTCTAAATGAAAGATTGGCAAACTTTTAAATAAAACCTGCGAAAACTTCGATATTTCGACAGCATTTAGAATAAGGTACTGTCTTAGTAATTTAAAACAATTAGTCCCTTGTATAAATTCGGATAGTGTTTTTATTAAAAGACGGAGATTATCTGGAAAAGTGATGTGAAGTATTTGCGCAATCAATTTTCACAGCTTTTGTCCACTACAATATACGAGAGGTTTGGTGAAGTGTTCATCAAAGAATATTCAGCATATTTAGGGAATGCAATACTGTTGGATACTCTTATTGAATACGGATAGTGTTTAAAATTTTTGAACCAGCGTAGCAGTCAGTTACTTTTAATACCTACAATCTATTCTATCTCCAATAAAGATGTTTTCATTAAATTACCATACAATGGGAAAGCAAATAGTAGGATTTTGAGACAGAGACTAAACCCGGTCATCCGCAGAACGTATTATGCAGCTCAGCTTATACGTATTGAAAAAGCCGAAAATGTACTCCACTACAAACCTCAAAAGTGCACAAGTGATTATTTCACATCCCACACAAAAAACTACTTTACATGCGTGTGTTTGTGGACTCATATACATAGAGAGGGATAATCCCGCTTTCTACGTGAGGGTGGGGGAGAGTACTGTAAAGTGGTTACGGAAAATTGACAGGTGCAGGTGGCAGATTATCAGCTTACTCTATAGCTAAACATCTAGTCGATATGATCCACACGATGGATGTCAAAACAGCTTCTAAGGTTTGATGATATTAGATGGTTGGAGGTTATCAGCAGGAAGCACAACCTGACCAAGGTTTCATGCTTGTTGGCACTCACCAGTCAGCAAGGTGTATCTACAACTACTGAAATAACCGATGTCCCTTCTGAGATTCAAAGCCGCGTCACCCAGTGCTTAAGTTAGAGACGTTACCACTGAGCTATTTGGGCTCGCGATTGACCTCCTGTAGGACTCTATTGGATTTGTTGATTGGACACTAGTAACTAGTGTGATGTGTCTAGTCCTTTGTTTGGTGCAGACTGAATTCTATCAGTCACGTTTGCAATGTGGCCATCATTCTAGGTAGCTCGCCATCAAGGCGCACATTGATTTGATATTAGATGGTTGGAGGCAATCAGAAGGAAGCCCAGCCTTGGAACTAGGTTTCGTGCTAGTTGGCACTCGTCAGAATTTAATCTGGACCAAAGAAAGGACTAGATACATCACACCAGTTACTAGTGTCCAATCAAAATTTTTAAAAATGGTCAGTAGCCTTTATTGAAATACGCTGAGGCGATAGCTATTCGTAAACACAAGCCCCCTACCCCTCCTCACCCCCGCCTGTGTGTAGAAAAACAATTCATATATTACTCTTAACCCACCTACCATGGTAATCCTTATCTGATTTCATGTATAACCAAACGTTGTATTAATTGTCCTTATTATTCTTAAATCCTTTTTGTCACCTTGTGTATTTTAACTGGCCTTTCTTTTTTCATATATAAATTGAGTTAACTGACAAGTCAATGTGTGAGGGATGAGACTGTTGTTCGAAATGTATTGCGAAAATAAGCCAAAATATTTTTCAGATAATCTCCGTCTTCTAATTACAACACTATCCACACTGCATTAGTAAGTTTTATATCAAGGAAAGGGATCTGAATGAAACCTTGTACACTATTCGGTGAAAAGCTCAGAATCTACATCTCTATCTGATAAGAACTGCTTGATGGTAGAGGAGGTAATTCTATAATAAAAGCCTCAGAACTATGTTCTATCCTTATTCGCATGAATCAATGCGACTACTAAATCTTAAATCTTGACGAAATGAGATGAATGAAGAAATATGATACTTTAACACTGTGATATTCCAGACTAGTCTTCCGTCAAGTTGAATTACTTACTCTGCTCACAATCACAAAGTCGAGTTGATTAGTAATAAATAAATAAGATTCACTTTCATGAAGTTTTCAATAACACTTGAGGTGTGAGACACTTCTCATAACAGTAAAATGTATCTACAACTCTTGTTATTATGCACTGCTATTACTGTTCCCTTGGGTTCCGAGTCGAACATGCGGCTTCAACAACACATCTACACTTTATTCTATTCTCTGCTGTCCTCCTTACTTGGGTCTACGATTGCCCATAACCTCTAATATCTTCCACCTCCTCGCACGACCTACTTCATGCCCCACTCGTCGTTTCCAATTCTGATTCCACTCGAACAGTGGCCTGGAGCGCGATGCCATTCGATGGTCTCCTCGGCGGTATGTGTCCGATCCATCACTATTTTCTCCCACATATTTGTTGAACGATAGATTCGTTGTTAGTCTGTTTCCATAGTTTCTTATTGCTAATTCGTTCTGGCCGACCATTTGATCATCAATATGGAACCAGCGGAGGGGGTAGATGTTGATAAAACTCAGCAGTAACCTGTTGGAAATGAGTTTCGTGACGCCTACTGCAAGTTCCTCATCCTTAGAGAGGAACGGATTGACCTAACATTTTTGTTGAACAGAATCCGGATCTTGTTCTTTATGCTAACTGAGTAGAGAAGAATTCCAAACCTATTTCAAATTGGTGAAGGCGTATCTTGCCTCTCCGATTCTGGCTGGCTTTGACATCATCATCCTTGCTGTCGTATGTGATTGAAACAATGTTTCTTAGAAAAGTGAAGGCAGCAACCTCTTTCAAATTCCTCCCGTTCATAGTGATTGATGCTGGTTGTTGTTTTTGCTGCTGTTGGTTGGTTCTCTTCATCATCTCCGTTTTGTCTATGTTCACCTAGAGTCCTGTCTTCTCCGCTAGCCTCTTCTGTCAGTTTGTTGGCTTTCCGCCTGCACGTCCTCGAGCTGTAATCATCTAGTGGAAGGTAACTGGCAGTGGAATTTAGGAAGCGAATTTCGTTCTATCTGGCGCTCATCAACTGGATGTTCCCGCAACCTTAGTAAGTGATGCTGTTCCTACTCACAACGGGTGCAATTAGATTACGATGACGAGTCCCAACACGGACGAAATTCCCATCCTGGAATCCAGTGGTAGTCACCATATCCACTTAATGACAATATGTTAATATGTCGATGAAATATAATCAATCAGCAGGAAATATTAAATTAAATTAAACAAATCTACAATTTTCCACAATAGATAGTTACCTTTTATCACTTGTCTTAGATTGCTTTTTTGTCTTTGCAACCTTTGTTCACTGAACGATACTCATAGTTCACTGGATAAGATTCGATGAAATTAGGACTGTCTCGCTGTTGAATGGACACTAACGTATAAAACATCGAAAAAAGCACAAGAGGTCAGTGGGGTGCCTTAAACCAATGCATATCAGTGTAAGTCAAGTGAATATTATTCAAACACTCAAAGTACCACTCATCAAATATACACATCCACCGTCATAAAGACTGAACTGTATGTGTACTGAAGTCGGTGAATTCCTCTTAGGTCAGAAATCAAGATGAATGCCATCAATTCAAAATCACAATACACAACTCACATGCAGATGACGAGTCCTAAATAGAACGAAATGCGCATCCTGGATTCCACTGCTAGTCACCATCAACTAATTAACATAACTCACGTGTTTAAAAGTGAAAAGTACAAGATCACAATTGCTTTTCAATTACTCCCTTCAATCAATAGTGTTCCACTACCACAAAAGTCATCACCATGCGATTATCTAACCTGCAGACGGTAGTGTGAGATTCAGACCTAGGCTCTACAAAGAGAAGTCAGGCGTGTTTAAGAAAATGAATTACGTCTCCCCTCTATACATGTTCATGGAATGCTCCACAAACCACATTTAGTGTGTGGAGGAAGATATTAGTAATTAGTTGACCGAATCAAAGTGAGGGGGGAACGTATATATGAGGTACTTCAAGAGCCAAGATTCGCTGCAGCACATGGACTATGAAGAAAACTACCTAGCCTGAATAAGGTAGTTACAGTAAATAACTATCCACGTAACTCCAGAAGAAGATACTTGTCAAAAGAGTGCAGAACAACACAATTACCGCAACTCAACAACAGGATAACTTCGTTCTGGATAAAAAAACAACATCTGGGTAGGCCTCAACCGATTACTTCATCCGTTCGAAACTGTAGTGAGTAGCGTACAAATTATTGAATTCACTAGAAAACCAACTCCAATTTCCCACGCTAAATGATCTATCATCGAAGGATAAAGGGAATGTAATTTAAAGAATTACACCGGTGAAAATTTCGCTCGATAATACTTTGGGCATATTTTTCATCAAACCGCCTACACATAGTGTGGTGACAGCTGTCTACAAGCAGAAATTGTAGACAGCAATTTACGTCAGTGTTTACATCCTCAATCGGAGTCATGAGGAAAACACAATAACAAAGCTTAACCTTGAGGAACCTCCTAACCAATCACAGCAGACTTAACGTGTGCAAATACGGTCCGCAGATATATGGCTTAACTTTCTGAGAAACGGTTACGAGCAGTACAGAATAACCTTCAGCACGAAGACAACCTCGACTAGTTAACCAGCTTGCTAGTTTTCTAGCCGGTCCAAAACCCGGGTAAAATGGGACGGTTGGACATGGGGTTAGCGACACTACCTTTGAAATTCAATCAAACTGCTACAAAAACTTCAACGCACAATAAATATATTAAAAAAACATAAAAGAATGTAAAAAATAAACTCATTCTTCTCTGGAACAGGAGAGTTGAAAAGACGCCGGCTGATGAAACCCTTCGGGAAGCCAGGCAGGCGATGAGTCTCCTTTCGGTGGAAGCGAGAATTGCAGGAGAAAACCAAAAAACTAACCAAAGAAGCAGCGAAAATAGGATAAGCTTCAAATGAACATAGAGAAAACGGAGGTGATGAAGATAACCAACCAACAGCAACAACAAATAGCACAAATCAATATGAACAGGGAGAATTTGTAGGAGGCTACTTCCTTCACTTTTCTAGGAAACATTATTTCAATTACAGGCGACAGCACGGATGAAGATGTCACAGCCAGCCAGAATCGAAAAGACAAGACAAAACTGCAACACTCTGAAATCATTTTGGAAATCTTCTACACTTCACCCCAGCTTAAAGAACAGGATTCGGAGTCTGTTCAACACAAATGTTATGTCAAGCAATCAGTCACTTCTTCTATGTGGATTAGGAACTTGCACTGCGTGTCACGACATGCATTTCGAACAGGTTGGAGACTTATTAGATGGTTGAAGGCAATCGGCAGGAAGCCTTGGACCTAGATTTCGTGCTAGTTGGAACTTATCTGTCAGCAAGGCAACCTTGAAGGAGCTCATGTCCCTCCTGAGGTTTGAACCCGCGTCACCCAGTGCTGCAGTCAAAGACGCTACCACTGAGTTATTCGAGCTCGCGTTTGGGGACAAACTAACCACGAATCTATCATTCAACAAATATGTAGAAGAAAATAGAGGTGCATCAGCGAATGCTAGGAAGACCGTTGAATGACATCGCACGCCAGCTAGACCAATATTCGAGTGGAACCAGAGTTAGAAAAGACGAATAGTGCTTGAGGTCGAGGGCGACATGAAGGAGGTCATGTGGCGAGGAAGAGATAAGAGATTGTGGGGAATCGTTGACCCAGTTAGAGATGACAGCACAAAATATAACAAAATAGAGATCTGCTGTTGAAGCCCTATGTTCGACTCCGAACCCAAGGTAATAATAATAATAAATATACTGTAAAATTATACAAATGGAACTCAACAAACATTGAATGCATCATTTTTCTTTCAAAAAAGTATATACACAGATGGCACAACGCAACACAAACGAAACAACAGCAGCAGCAGCAACAACAAAAAAGCCAGCTGTTTTTCTTCAAAAATTTATTTATTTATCAAAATTAATCGCTGCACTGTACAACAAATGTTTTTTTACACAATGATATGAGATGGCCATTGCTTTCTTTTCCTATTCCATCTCCATATGCACTTCTTTGCTATTCCCATTCTCCTTCCTCTGCTGCTTAGCTTTTTTCTTGTTCTCCTCGTTGTGAAATCGACTTTCTGAAAGGCTCTTTTTATTTTCATTTCCATGTTTTACAGTAAGAGCATCTGGCAGTGATGTCAGGGACGAGGAAGTTTTGCCTAAAGACTTTAGGGAAAAATACGTAGGTGTAGATATAATTAGGACATCTTGACATTATAAAGTAAAACACAAAAATTAACAATTCAAGGTGAGACAATTTGCTACAGTGATACCCTTTTGGAAACCAAAATTATTGAGCTTATATTGTGGTGACAGATGGCTGCGAACAAGCCAAAATTGTAGACAACAATTTACGTCAATGTTACGTCCCGAATCAGGGTCATGAAGAAAACAATAACAATGCTTAACCTTGAGAAACTCACTCACCAACCAATCACGATAGACTTAACGTGTGCAAATACGATTCGCAGATATATGGCTTAACTTTCTGAGAAACGGTCACAAGCAGTACAGAATGACCTTCTGCAAGAAAATAGCCAATCAGAAGACGCTGCTTCTCCGCTGACAATAACGCATATATATATATATATATATATATATATATATATACAGAGTTTCTGTCTAGCATTTCCACTGTTGTTTGAGACAGTAAAAGCTCTCTTATTGACGTCCAGTCTTTTCTCTTGTCTTTGCGTGCCGGTGGTGTTATTGTTGTTGTTGACGTGCGATTAGGACAGATTAGCCAACGCATTAAGTCAGTATTCGTTCATAGTCTATTAGGTCGTAGTCCCAATCATAACACCGCCAAAAAGGCAAACAAATTTCCCTGTGTCATAATTACCCACCATTCAAATGGAATCAGAAACTAACTGGTTTCAACGTAGAACTTTGCACCGATGTGCAAAAGTTCGAGTCGCCACACTCCCTCCATGTAGCACACAAAGCAAGAGAAGAAAGTAAAACGAAATGCACAGTAGAGACAATATACAGGGATATGAGACAAAGGAATAGTAATATGGAAGAACAATATAGTTTCATTGGATATTATAAGTCACAAAGAGTGGATGCATCTGAGCCATCACAGAACGATTTTGAGTAATATCACCAATTGTTTCCAGCCATTGGTGTTAACCGCCCTGAGGACCCCAATCAGGAAGTCTACACCTTCCTAAGTGGCTGGAACTAACTGTTGTAGATTTCATTGACTGATGAAACCATGTTTTCGTTTGACCACCAACCTGATCAATCTTATGTCAGCGGAAACTGCCCATTAAGGAAGGCGATGGCTAGGAATGGATGCCTACACATATTGCTCAATATTGCTCACCCTATTATACCACTTCATACGGGAGATAGAAAACAAAAACATATACAATATGTGTTATGACCGGAACTATGACCTAGTAGACTTTGAGAAAATACTAACTTTACGCGCTGGCTAATTTGCTCTAATTGCACGTCAACAACAACAACAACAATAACAACGCCGCGGAGCCGCAAAATAACAATAATAATAATAATCTACTTTATTCCAAAAACAGTACTTATAATACAGACTGGAATCCTCAGCATTTGTCACAATATCTCGCATCTGATTTACTTAAAATATAAATAAAATTAACCAGAGGAATTTGTCCACATTTACGATATAAAGTCAAAAATATTCGAAGTACGAATTGAGAATATCAAATACAATAATAATAATAATAACAGTGAGTTTGTTTCAAACAGTATTGTCGACACAATTTGGAAATTTTAACATGTTATAGAGTATTGAATCTAATGTTCTTTTGATATAGTATGGTGAGGGGAAATACAAAATTAACAGTTATAACACAGCTTAAATGATGTTCACACTTATGAAAAAATAAACAAATAAAAACAAAAATTGAGAGGATTATAAATATAAGAAGTACAATAACAATAAAGTTTGATGTTGTAAGGGTGGAAATAAATTTTTATTAAAGTTTATATTACTACACATAAGCCTTCTGAAAAGACTTCTTGTTTTACTTGAGGAGACACAAGGTTGGAGCTGCGGATAAAGTGGATGCTCACAGTCTGAAAAAAATCCCTTTAGCAAATTTGTTGCATGAAATCAAATGCCTATCAGTGACGATGTCAACGAAACGGCCCGATGGGATACCACTCGCCTTGCTGGCAGTCTGCAGAGTTCTAAGAAGTATAACATAGTCTTTTTTTAAGCAATCCAAGAAAGAAAAGATGAATAGGTAAGATGCACGAGTTGACAAACTGTAAGAGGAGGAGGGGTTGAGTTATGCCTGAGTGCCTTAACTTCTTAATGTAAAAAGTCAGACGAAATATTCTTTTAGAAATCGCTAAGATATGGGAAGACCAGGATAGGTCAGAAGAAAGAATTAATCCAAGATACTTAACTTCAGACTTGATTTCTATATCACTATCATCAATTTTGCAACGGTCATAGAAACTAACAGCTTCATTTAACTTTCGTTTACATCGGAAACTGAAATTAACAGTCTGATATTTGGAAGGATTTAGTTTAAGGCCGTTAGACGAAGACCATTTGCTAATTTCTGATAGAAAGTTGTTTATCTTATTACAGTCAAGCTGAGAGTTAACAGACATTGAAATAGATCATCGGCATACTTAACAAAGTTCATTTCATCAGAGTGAGGCAAGTCATGCAAGAAGAAAAAAACAGAAAAGGAGGAAGGACAGCGCCTTGAGGGACAGAAGAGAAGACTGGACATTGGTAAGAGAGCTTTTACTGTCTCAAAACAAGTCAAAAAAAGGTTAACAGGGCTTCCACATATTTAGTTTTAAAATGACCTTGAGAAGCGCTAATATCATTGATAAATTAAGACAGTGAACAACCAATAGGATTTTAAAGGCCATAAGTAGGGTGAGAGAAAATCAGGTCATAAATCAATAAGTGGACAGACATGTAAAAATGACATATAGAAAATGAGGTCTATATATCACTGTGCTTTTCTGTGATTTTATCCATTTATCAGTGCACTGGAGAAGAGGTGCCAAACCAAGAAGGAAATAAGCTATCGAGTGGGCCTTAATCTCTAACAAACGTTTGTGTAACTGAGATCGGTTCATTATGTGGGATCTATTTATTTTCAAATCACACTTCTGTACAATCATACGACAACAAAAAAACTGAAAATTCTTTTCAAAATATACTTACTTTCATAAGATTTTCATAATTTCTTAATGCAACTTTATATTCAGTATTGAATTGTGACCATTGACTTTGATGGAATTGTAGTTGTTTTATCTTTTTACGACCAACACGTTTCAAGTCTTTTTTAAAATGGTAGAACTAGAGACAACAGAGAAGAAAGAGAAAATATACACAAACACATACACGCATACATACAAACATATAAATAAACAGACAAACATTTAAATGAACAAATTAAATGACAAGAGAGGCGGTAAAGATCCCCGCGGTTGATGATGACGTAAACTACAGATATGTGAATACCGACACATAAATGAACTCGTAAGCCGGAAAACTAATCGAATCGCTAGAAAAATTTCAAAGCACAGCATCGTTCCAACTATAGGCAGTTAGCACGGATGAGGATGTCGAAACTAGGATAGGAAAGGCGAAAGAAAACCTTCATCACTTTGAAATCAGTTTGGAAATCTTCTACACTTCCCCTTGGCATAAAGAACAAGATTCGAATTTTCAACACAAATGTTAAGTCAGTAAATCAGTCACTTCTTCTGTATGGGTCTGAAATTTGGCGCCAGCATCACGAAAAGCATTTCCAACACGCTGATGCAGAATTTTATCAACAACTGCCTTCGCAGGCTCTATACTGAAGATCAACTGGTCAGAAAGGATTACCGATAGGAAACTCTGAGAACGAACCAATCGAGAACCTGTTGTCCAACGAATAAGTCGAATGAAATGGAGATGGATAGGACATACGCTGCGCAGACAGTTGAGTGACATCACAGCCTAAGCCAACCCTCAAATGGAAAGCGAATGGGAAACGATGAGTTGGGCGTGAATCAGAGGGAGATCATGCGAGGAGGGGAAGAGAGACTATAGGTCACTGTGGAGACAGGCTAAAGATGACTGCGGTGAACAGGATGAAATGCAGATACGCTGTTGGAGCTCTATGTTCTACTCGTAACCAAAGGGAATAATAATAATAATGTCGTATTTTACTGTATCAGTTAAAGGTGTGAAGACACTTACACTCTTTTCCCTTTTTTTCCAGGTGTCATGTCGTATCAGTTGCATATGTTCAAGCTTATGATACAGTACAGTCAAGCACTCCCACCTTAAGGAAAATTGAAGAAAGATATCTCATGGACGTCTTTCAAAAGAATGGATGCCCGTGGAATTCCACCAAAAGACATCTACCCCCATGCCAACCTACCAAATCAAAGGTCCCCAAGGAAAGCACAAAGAAAATCGCACTACCATATATAAGAAACATTTCAGAAATCACTGCAAGACTCTTCAAACCTTTAGGAATTGATGTAGCACACAAACCAATAAAATCACTTCACTCAGCTGGCTGGCTCTATGTCAATCAAAAGACTTAACAACGAAAAAAGATTACACTAACATCATCTACAAGATAAATTGTAACAACTTCCCAAAGCACTACATTAGCCAAAGTGGACATCCCCATCGTCTTCGTATCCATGAATATAAGCTAACCGTCTAAAGACATGACATTCACTCCCTCATATCACTACATACAGACAACCACGGACATCAATTCGACTGGGACAACGTTGAAATATTAGATAGAGGAAACAACAAGAGTGCTACAGCATTTTTAGATGCTTGGCATTCCAGTGAATCATCAATCAATAGACACATCGAGATTGACAAAATTTATCAACCGATAAGAAAGAAACCTTACACACAAAGGGTCAAAGTTCAAGTCAAAGAAACAATGAGTTACAATACAAGTAACCTAGAAGGTGTGAAAAACACAAAAACAACCAATCACGTCCAAGGTTACCAGGAGAGATGAATAATAAACTCGTGGAGAAATCTAAAAGCTCACTTCAATTCAAATTGAAGTATGCATTGAAGATGTTGCCTAGTAGGATAAGGAATGCTTCGCAAATAAACTATCCAGCTCAGAGAACACAACTACATCAAAATCATCCACCTGAGCTGCAAATCTTCACCATATCTACAGTCAACATAAAATAACACCATTTACCGTTAAGAATAACATATGCCTCACAACTAAACACAAGTATATAGACAGTTTCCTCCAGGTAGCACACAACGCGAGAATACAGAGTAAAAATAGGTTCAAAGAGGAGTAGTAAGCAGAAATATGAGGGAGAAGGGATAGTAACATAGAAAAACCATAGGTGTTTTTTTGGATATGGCAGATTGTACAAAGAGTGAATGTATCTTCACCGTTAAGAACGATTTTGAGCCACATCACCAATTGTCTCCAGCCACTTGTTCCTGAAGACCCCCCTCCATCCAAGCAGTCTACATCTCCGTACGTCGCTTTAACCAACTATCAAAGACTACATAGATGGATACCAGGTTTTGGTTTGAACATCCGTAACTCCTTTCCAACTGAATCCTATGTCAGCCAGTAATTCCCGCAGAGGAAGGCAATAGCCATGGTTGCATGAGTTACACATGTCCTAACCGTCTCAGTCGATGTAACTTCACAACCTCATCGATTGATTTTCCCTCCCACCTACCTCAATATTACTCAACCTATTATACCATAGGAGATAGAATGCCGACACATATGATTAAAGAGAGCTAGCCGGCCTTTTCAAGTCTTCTGTTTTCAGTGGCCATGCCTCACTACTCACAGCCATGAAGGAGGTGGGGGTAGCTAACTTCTGATGAGCAGTACACACATGTCCTTTGATCAATAGCCAGACGGATATCACGTCTACGCTAGAGTTGACTGACAAATGCCAAACGAGCCTTCTGTATTCGTGAGGAGATTTCGTTAGCGACTAACCGGCTGGGGCTGGCTAATGCAACTTCCCAAATAAGTGAAGTGGTCACCACGCTCCAACAACCATTTCACTCCTTGTGGTTAAAATTTATTTTGTTAAAGTCTCACAGTGTTATACAGTAATATTTACTGATGGCCACCTTTCGAGCACAATTTATTGCTCATAATCACATCACGGCACTATTCACACAACTTTCCGACTTCGTTTATATAATTCTATGATTTTCATTGCTTGACTTGATTGGTAGTAATACGTCATCAGTAAACATTACTGTATAACGAACACTGTGAGACTTTATCAAAATAAATTTTACCCACAATGGAATTATACTCTACCACAGTGCACAAGTTTTATTCTTATATCAACCACTTCACTCCTGCCTATCTTCAAGTTAGGAATGAGTTGATGTCGTCCTGTCCTGTAGCATTATTTTACACATGACAGGAGCGAAACATGCCAAACATTCGAAGATTGCTGCACAGCTCAAGATGTTCAGAAGACTCTATATTTTGCCAGCATGTTCACCACCTACGAGGACTACATCATCCCTATAATCTAAGTGAACAAGATTAATCCCTGGTAATAAGTCAATCTTTGAGTCACTGAAGTTGGTTATTTTTAAGTCCATTAGTACATCTATGGTGAAATTAAACACAAATAGAGACAGTAGTCATCCCTGACAGACAGCACTGGTTGTCATCACTTCAAATGACAACCCTCCTTAGGCTCTTACCTGGCTGCATGATTTCAAGCAGAGTGCCTTGATCAGTGCGATATATTTTCTCAGCATTCTCCTCCTTTACAATCAAACATTACCATAGTACCTCTTGTTCGACAGAATCGAATACCGCTTTCAGGTCAAGAAAGACGACAATGAAACCACCACCCAGCTTAGACAACACAAGTACATCGGACTACGTATTCAGTAATATAAACAATAATACAATACAACAACATTAACAATAACAATAACAAAAGACAATTTACTTGATTTGTAGATAGCAAAGTGTAAGCGACACCTTTTTTCCCGGCTCTAGCTGTCCGACCGATACGATGTATATACGTTTTAATACTAGACGGTATATCATAGGAGACAACACATTCAACATCTTCAATATCCATACCACGTGCCATAGAATCTGTACAAACTAGAATCTAGATTCCATAACACAAGTAAGAAAGAAAAAACAAAAAATACATTTGAGATAAACAGGAAACAGTAAATAGTTGATAAATTGATGGATGGTGACTAGTAATAGAATTCATCAGAATGCGCATCTTGTCCCAATTGAGACTCGTCATCCGGATATATCTGCACTCCTCAGTGAGTGAGTGATGCTTCTCCCCTCACTGAAGCTCTAATCCAGTATCCATAGTCCCAAACGTCAAAGCGTTAGCCACTAGACCGCTTGGACCACGAGAACCACCTCTTTATTGTGCAGCGGGTATTAGTAATTATTCAATTCAATTTGGAATTTACGGTTAACCGACTGGACCTTAGTGTTCGGCCTCAGTTTGACACACAGGCTCCTTGTGTAAGGTGAACAGATACGCAGCTTAACAAAACGCATTACTAAGCATCTTTCTTCTTGGTTTCCTAGTGGGACATTGGGGGAGGGGCTTCAGCAGCACGTCTCCACTTTGTCCTGTTCTCTGAGGTCCTCTTCAGATGACCCTACGATTACCCAAAAGCTTTCACCTCTTCACACGATCTCCTCCATGTCACCCTCAGACTGACTTCTGACTCATCGTTTCTCACTCAAGAGATTTCCTGGCGAGCGACATCATTTGACGGTGTCCTCAGCATGTACCCAATCCATCTTCATCCTCTTCGGAATATTTGTTGAGCAACAAGTTCTTGGTTGATTTCTTCCCTGAGTTTCTCGTCGCTAATTCTTTCTGACCAGCTGTTGACAAAATTCGGCAGTAGCCTGTTGGAAACGCCTCTCGTGACGAGCTTAGTCTCTGACCCATATATAGAAGAACTAACCGACTTAACATTGGTGTTGAAAATCCAAATTTCGTTCTTTATGTTGAGTGCAGAAGAATTCCAGACTGATTTCAGAATGATGAAGGTCTGCCTTACCTTTCCGACGCTGGGTGTAATATCTTCATCCGTTCCGCCTATAGTCGAAACGATTCTACCTTCCTTTTAGATTACTCCCGTTGATAGTGATTGGTGCTTGTAGTTGATGTTGGTTGGTTAGTTATCTTCATCACCTCGCCTGCCTCTTCTGCCAAATTGTTGGTTTTCCCTTGAAAGTCTTCAAGTATGTGCAACATTCAGCATAAATCAACCGTGAAATCCTTATCTTCTAAAGTCTTCTTATCGGTCCAGCGTATTCCTACCTTGTCGCTCCCACGCACAGTCCGCCAGACAATTCAGTCTACGACAATCAGAAATATCGTCGATGGTAGTATGAAGCCTTGTGTCACTCCTACCTTCACTTCAAACGCCTCAATGAGTGTGATATTGTTATACAGCAGTTGAATGAGGTTGATAAAGATTCCGTGCACTCCAAATTATTTCCGAATTACTTCAAGGTCAGCACTATTGAAGGTCATTTGAAAGTCGATGAAGTTGAGCTAGAGAGAAGTTTGACCGCCATTCTATGCTCTGTTCAATGATTATGCGTAGCGCTGCTGTTTGATCAGAACATATTATATGCTTTTCCTGAATCCAGCTAGTTCTCCGTGACGGAGTTCTTCATCGAGTACACCTTTTATTCTCTCCAGGGTTTACTTGACGTGGACAAGACCATGATGTTATCGTACCAACTTTATTCAGATCTCATTTCAAGGTTATCAAGGTTGCATTCCATAGCACTTTTCGAACAAAATTAAAACCCATGCAACCCTGGACAGCTGATTCCCCCTAGAGTGTGGATGGGATTCATTATTAATGCTCACCCATAACCCAACCAAGATCGCTATTACCATCCCGCCCTCAGTGGTTAAGTCTTTTTATCAATCAAGCTACGTACATTAAGGTAAAGCCTGAAGATCTAATTGAAACACAACACAATTCACTTGTTTACAGGATATCATCATGAGCTGACATTGATTAGAGAACCATTGGAAAACCTGAGAGTACTGGACAGCTGTTTCATCAGCCTAGTTTGGGAGTCTTCATCAGTACGCACCCACCAACAAAGTTCGAACCCAGGACCTTCTGGTTACAAGGCGAGCTAGGTCGTAGACCATTAGGCCACTGAGACCCCATCCAATGGCCAACCCATGAATTCTAACTTCTGCCACTTCACGACATAGCGCGATAGCTAGCCAATATCTTCGGCGAGTATCTGTTCTCATACCCGACCTGTTGCACCCTACTGGTCACGACTTCCCACTAGAAACCAGATAACTACCTACCTGAATAGATCGAGTCACCAGTGAACATCTCATCAATATTCAAGTATTATTTTGTAGGGATTTGAAATCCTGTAAGCAATCAATCAAATCCCTATAAACCGAATACTTGAACAATTCACTTGTATTGTCCAGTAAATACTTTGAAAAACTGCTTACACTTACTTGACACATTCCAGTACTGAATGAATTCAGTATACGTTGACGTTTATTTGGGTGCAGATTACTCGACAGAAATTTACTGTGTATATTTTGAAAATTAGACAACAGCAGATTTAAGCGCTTGGCACAATTCACTGTATTTGTAAAGCATAGAATACGTGATTTGTGTTTTTGACGTATTAAATAGACAAGAAATAGCACACGTATATCCGGTTTCGCTGTGATTAGATATTCCTTTAAAATAATAATAATAATAATAATAATAATAATAATAATAAGGGGTTAGGGGGAAACACAACACAGTAAACGATTACACACTAATAAAACTAAGATTGATTAGCATAACTGAATCCAGTTAGAGAATCGTTGAAAACCAGGCAGCACTACACAAGTGTTTCGTCCTTTCTCGGGACTCTTCAATAGTACGTACCTATGAACTCAGGACCTTCCAGTTACAAAGCGAGCTTGTAGACCATTGACAGCTACTGGGACGGAGTCTAGTAGTCTATTAATTCTCGATTCTGCAAATTCACAATATATAGATAGCGCAACCACCAGTCAACGTCATCGGTGAGTATTTGTCCACACAACCAACTGTTGCTTACTCATATAAAATGATCTTTTGTCAGTACCATAACCCTAACTGGTTTCATTATTATTACTATTATTATAATTCAGATTTGATATGACCGTTAATACACTTGGTAGCTGCTCTACCTAATTTCCTATCTAGTGGATTCGCGAGCCTACTGTTCTAAACACTATTAGCAACAACAAAGACACGTTATCACCGAAACTGCAACGCGAGAAGACAAGAAGAGAACGGCAAAAATGATTCACAGCACTTGCATATACACATAAATATGCTTCAAGTGACCTTGGAGCACCAATTATTATTATTGTTTCCTTTAATTCCTAGAGGAACATACGGCTTCAGCCGTGCGTCTCCATTGCGTTCGGTTCTCTGCTAGAGTCTTCACCTGGCTCCAAGTCTGCCTATACGTTTTCATCTCCTCTTCACATGACCTCCTCCAAGTCACCCTCACACTGACGACCAACTCGCCGCTTCCCTTTCGGGTTCCACTCGAGCAATGGCTTGTCTAGTGATGTCACTTGATGATTTCCTCAGAGTGTGGCCAATCCATCTCCATTTCTTCCTGCCTATTTTTTTCATAATTGGAGCACCAATGGCATTAATAAATTGAGGCAGTCAACAACCAATAGTATCCTAAGGTCATAAGTGAGGAGAGGGAAATACAACCAGCAATATAGAGAGAGATAAATGTAGTAATTTAGGGAAGTTAAGTCTATATAACAAGTTTGCACTTTCTAACATTTTCAAGTTCTCTCTCACTCTCCCTGATAACTAACTGTTTATTTTGGTGGTGAAACTTAACAGTAATCCATTGCTATTTTAATTTTAATCTCTCATACCACCTTCCCTTTTATCTATCTGAACATGATCTGAAAAACATTTACATCAGTCGATTTGCATGACTGATCCAACGCAGTTTATCTATTTATCAGTCATACATATCGGAAAGTAATTCTAATGATATATATATATATATATCTTGTCATTTCTTCGGCAACCTGGGCAGCCTTCCCAGAGTCGTACATTGTACGAATATTCCACGTCCCAATCGCTTAATTTTACTTTGATCGAAAGTATACACATCGGCTGACTGATTGGCTTTCCGAAGGCTTTCACCACCAGCCCGCACCATTTCGCTTCTCCAATTCCAGAAAACAAAAAGTTTTTGTTTTTCATATTTTCTCCTTGTGCTTTAAAGTGTCTGTGTAGCGACTGGACTGATCTTCCGGGGTAGGGTGGCTAGCCCCAGGCCGGGACTTATTGGTTAATAGAAAACTACCGAACTAGTAAATAATAATAATAAATTCGTTGTAGAGTCTTTTCGCTGAATCAATTGTTTCAATTTTCTATATATCTTAATGGGAATTATACATGACTTAAAATATTCAGCGAAATTTGGTATTTAAAGATGAGCTATGAGGAAAAAGAATGGTATAAAACCAATTGGGAGGTTGATGTTCAGGAGGGCTTCGTGTCGATATAAGTATAAGACTTGGGCACTGTGGTAGAGTATAACTCCATTATGGATAAGATTTTATTTTGATAAATCACACAGTGTTGTACAGGAATATTTACTGATGGCGACGTTTCGAGCATAAAATAATTGCTCATAATAATATGAGAAGGAGAATGATGCTCAAGAAGGCGCCCTGTGCTCTTGGAGGTGTGTGGGCGGTTGTTACTTCCCGGCTGCCCACACCGTGGAAGTTGATTGAGTATTCGGGTGGTTGAAATATAAAGAGGGTTAGTGTTGTGTGACCACAGAGCCCAAGGGACAACTGCTTGACGCCGGTCACACACACCCTGTATGAACTGGTTTCTTGATTCGGTTCCCTATTAGTAAACTTACCGCCGGTTACGGACCACCGTAGGGTAAGTCGGGATGTACAGTTTTCGGGGTCGACCTTTTCTAACGCTTCTCTCGAGTGAAGAGGCAGCACAGCTACCATGGTGGTCATCTGAGGGAAACACCTTCCTACTGTTAAATCCCTTTTCTCCAGAAGTATGTCTTCGCCCACAGACCCCCAGCATAGTGTAAAAAATCCCACACAACGCCAGTAACTGCTCCTAGTCTAATCGCTATCTTAACAATCTTCTTGAAATGGTAGGACCTGCAAGGAACAATAGTTCCAGCCAGTGTAGCTTGTTGGGTCATTGTGAAGTGCAAGCCCAACCACCACGTCAAGGTAGCAGCTATCAACTCGAACTGCTGCACATGCTGAAAACAGTCAGTCACAAAAGCAATTATACACTAGTGAAAATACGCATATTTGATTGCACTCAGAAAAAATAATTACCTCCAAGTTCTGTGGAATAAAAAATTGACCAACACCGCCATCATCATCAACAACAACATAATTAGAAAGTGTAGTATCTATTGCTGTGTGCTTATTGTCTTTTGTCTCCACCAAATCGATACCATTCATTGTTGTTTCTTCACCGTCTTTGAGTGATTTGGACTTCTTCTTTTTCTTCTTCTTATTTTCCGTTGTGTAACTTCCATCATGTACTTCTTCTTCTTCCAGTGTAGACTGAATGATCTTATTTTCTACAAGCGAAGAATCTGTTTGACTTGATCGAAATAAAATAGGAAAGTATAGATTGAATTGTTTCAATGGTTCTGGATCATGCGTCAATGTGGCTGAAACAAGGATCTAAAGTTGGTGTTGTTGTTTTTTTGAAAAGCGAGAAAGAAGAAGAGAGAAATAAGACACAGTTGAATGTACCTCCCCTACACATCACCTTCTTCTTACAAGAAAACCAGATGGTAGCATAGAAAAAGTACATAGACAGGACAATATACACACATTTTCACAGCTTCATTCCTCTGCAGTACAAAAGAAATTTAGTAAGGAATGACCCTCAGACACAGATTTAGAGCTATATGCTCAGAAGAAGTAAATGAAGGTGAATAAGGCATTGTATATGATACCTTGATTGAAAATAGCTATCCCGAAAAATTTATCAAGAAACACATGACAAAGAAAGCTGAGAAGGCCAACTCACTATCCGGAAGCAAGAAGCCTCTTTATATACGACTGCAATTCAAGGGCGATGTACCAAGTGAAATAATTACGAGGAAGTTAAGAAAGTCAGTTCAAAGAACTTTCAATGCTGACGAACTACACCTCTGATTCTCTACACGACCGATGGTGATTCCTCGACTGAAAGATAAAGTACCCAGACTAGCCACTTTACATTGTATCTACCAATTCAACTGCGCTTATGGAGCGAGTTATATCGGCCGTTGCTCTAGGAACTTGATTTTTCGTGCTCACTCGAGAACATCTCCCAGTGCAACTAAATAAAGGTGTGGCGAAAGCCATCAACAGTTCGATATCGGACCATCTGGTGCAAACCGATCACAAAACCAGCGTTGAAGAAAACGTCGCTATCATCTACCGAGTGCCTAATAAATTGCCAAAATCATGGAAGCACAGCATACTCCAAACAGCAAAGGCTATTGTAATTCGCCTCAAACAACCAGTGCTCTGTGAGCAAAAGAAACAAGTCCAGCCCCTAGTACTGTCCTCACCCGCCTTCAGTAGAGACTATAAATTCATGAAATTGTGCTATTATCTTTCCTAATTTTTCTGACATTCAGTTTATTGTTATGTTGATGCTATTTAACCGTAATCTATTGATATTATTGATTCGATGTTATTTAAACAACATTAATGTTGTTTCATAACACTAATTCATTCATTGACTATAATGTATATATAACTGTAGAGCCTGATGATGAATTTATCGAAAAGAGTACTCTTTGTTCCGTGTCTATCCTTTTGAAAAAAGAAACCTTAATATAGCTAGGGTGACTTGGTTGTGCAATCTGATGCTCGCTAGCGAGGGACTGGCCCTATTTAGGTAGGTAGTTACCTGGGTTCTAGTGGGAAGTCGTAACCAGTGGGGTGCAGCACGTTAGGTGTGAGGACGAATACTCGCACCCTATAACACTGGCTAGTGATCGCATTATGTCCTGAATTGGCAAAAGTTGGAATTCAGGTGCTGTTCATTGGGCCGGGTCCCAGTGGTTTGATGGTCTACGAGCTCGCCTTGTAACCAGGAGGTACTGGATTGGAACCCTGTTGGTGGGTGTGTGCTGCTAGAGAGCCCAGTACTCTCAGCTGGTTTTGTAATGTTTCTCTAATTGATGTGCGTCCATGATGAAATCCTGTAACCAATCAAATCCATGCATACCAAAATTTGAATATTAAGTATCATTATAATTGTCCGTCCCTTGGGTTCCCAGTGGAACGGTAGGCTTCAAAAGCACATCTTCATTCCACCGTACCCTGTGTAGTTTTTATTAGATGGCGGCTCTATGATTGCCTACAATCTTTCATTCCCCCCTCCTCCTCACATGATCTTCTCCATGTCACCCATGAACACCAAATTCATCGCAGCAGTTTGCTTACAAGTGCAGTAGAAGCACTTTGGATGCTGTCGTTGTACTCCACTACAATACTGTTTTAAATCTTGACTAGAAGGCGCAAAGTTTGTTCTAGTCTCCTTTTTAGACTACACTGATGCTTTTCACTCTATGCCTAGGCCACTTTTACTAAGCAAGTCGCTTTCAGCATACACCGAGTCTTGGGTCGCAAAGTGGCCGGCTGGCTTCCTATTTTTCAGGTAGAAAACAACATACTGTTTTAAATGGAAAGTGCTCCACTTCGTTGCTAACGGAAACTAGTGTGCCTCAGTGGTGCTTTACTCTCTGTATTCCTTTTTTCATTCTTTTTGCATGACCTTCCATATTCCTCCAAAGCTGATTGCATAAAATATACTCATGATCTAACAATTTCTGAATCAGTAGTTTCTGCTTTGGATTGTTCTCATTTACATAGATTCATACCTGAAGTTAACGAATGGTATCACCGAAATGGTCTTAAAATGAATCCATCTAAATGTCATATTGTTGATTTTAGTTCCAGATGCGTACAAGGCTTGCGTGGACTGATTCAGTCGCATGATTCCTGTAAATCGATTATCTCTCATCTGGGCATCAGTTTCTCTTCGAATCTCTGCTGGTCGTTGATTTTTAAGGAAATCTTTCGTTTAACTTATTACATAAAAAAGTTGAGACTTCCTACTGCATAACTTAACCTTACCTGTTCTCTTACAATTTATTAATTCATGTATTCTGCCTATTCTTCTTTATTGTTCTTCCCTCCCCCCACGGCTCATTATTCCCTGGACTTCTCAAAAAAGAGCATATCATATTATGTAGAACACTGGAGACTGTAAGTGGGCTTAGTGGTGTGCCTTTGACTCAGCTAACTGACTAATTACTGTTGATAGGCTTTTCAATTCTTGCAAGCAGTTAGCTTAAGTTTTTTTGTGGTCTTTTTAAAAAAATTTTTCACAATTTTATGTATTTATTATATATTTATGAAAGGAGCCAAATTGTTGCAATATGTATAAAAACGCTGAAAATTCCATTCTGTATAATTATTATTATTGTTTCGAATAAAGTGATTATTATTATTATTATTCAGTGGTACACATATATTGATCGGTAGAGGGTAGGTGAGTAATGGATTTGCATTATTAAGTCAGAATCTATAAGAAGTTCTATTTTGTCCCATTTGATTGGTAGCGGTCACCAAGTGTGGACAGAAGAAGTGCTTTCAAAGTTATCCATTGCATTCCATCGAACGCTTTGAACCCGCCTTATACATATAACCGAAGCTATGGAAACTCGAGAGAACAATCCTAACCTTTGTATACGAAAGGCGTTTTATTCTATCTTCGTCTCTCTGTCTACACCTAAACGAATCCTCATTTAAAACTTTCCACGTTCTATATCGTCCCTTTGACACTAATGTACAACTTTGAAATGAAGTTAGGGAAAGAGGAGGTCTCTCTGCAATTGACTCATGTGTGCTTAATTAATTACAATCGGTATTTGTTAATGACGACACGGTAGTTTTGATTTTAAAATAATCTTTACTAATCTTTACGCCGTCTCAGAAGTAGACACGATATCTGACTGGCCGTCAATCAAAGAGCATGTGTACTGCTCAGCATTTCGCTCCATTCTCCTTTATAACTGTGAGACATGGCTATTGAAAACGGAAGACATGGAAAAGCGGGAGAGTTGTCTTTCATCATAGGTGCCTGCGTTTTATCTCCTAGGTTAGGTGGCGAAATACGGTGAGTAATATTGAGGTCGACCTTCAATCAAGTGCTAGGTAGGTGGGAGGGAACATCAAAGAGGTTGTGAAGCAGCTATATTGATTCAGATGGCTAAGACATATGTTAGACATGCCTGCCTAGCCACTACCTTCCTCGACAGCAGGCAATGTTAGCTAACACAGGATCAGGTTGGAAAAGAACCAGTGGTGGTCGAACCAAAAACGTGGCTTCATCAGTCAATCAAATCATAACAGTTAGTTTCAGCCAGCCAGTCACGTAGGGAGGTAAAGACTTCCTGACTGGTTGGTGTGCTCGGGATGGTAAACACCAATGGGTGGAGACAATTGGTGATATGGCTCAAAATCTTCGTTGTCAATGGTGCAGAAGCATCCACTCCTTGTGACTTATGGTACCCAATTAAATTATATAGTTCTTCGATATTACTATTCTTTTTGCCTTATATCTCTGTTTACTGTCTCTATTTTGCATTTTATTTTTACTTTCTTCTCTGGCTTTGTGTGCTACATGGAGGGAGTGTGGCGACTCGAACTGATGCACATCGGTGCAAAGTTCTCTGTTGAAACCAGTCAGTCATTCAGTCAGTCAAAGAAAAAATCAAAAAGTGTACACACTGTAAGTCCAGAGTCCACAAGAGAAATGTAAATATAGACCAAGTCGCATACACTAACCTTTTGTAGTGTAATATCAGTACTTCTATCGTAATGATAACCAATCGTTGGAATTGGTCGGCATCGTTTACGACCAGTGATACTGGAGGTCGAGTTAGTGTGACTATTCAATGATGTATAATAATATAAGGCGTCTTCTAGTGTACGATACCAATTTTGTTTCTCCTCCACAATAACACGATCGGCTTCATCAATCACCTAAAGTACATAATAATAGTAATAATAATAATCGTCTTTGTTGAACAAACGGATATTTTTCAATTACAGGAATAAATACTAACAATATCATGTATGAATAGTATTAAAAACAAAAACTTAACGGATTATAGACATCAAGAAAGTGTGCCACACAAACTAGTGGGACGAAACAGCTGGCTGTCCAGTACTTTAGTGCTGATTTTCCAATGGTTCTCTAACCGATGCCACCTCATGATGAAATCCTGTCACTAGTTAAATCCCTGCAAAGCGACAATTGAATATTAATCTGTTTATCCACTAGTGACTGGCTCTCTATGTAGGTAGGCAGTTACCTGGGTTCTGCTGAGAAATCGTGACCAGCGCAGTCAACCGATCCGGTCGGGAGTGAGGACAAATACTCGCCAGCGATGACATTGACTAGCGACAGCTGCGATATATCGTGAATTGGCACGAGTTGGAATTGATGGGGTGGCCATTGAATCGGGTCCCAAGGAGTTACCAAAAGGTCGTGGATTCGAATGTCGGTAGGTTTTGCGAGGGCTAGGATACTGCTGGGCCGCCCAAATCGAAGCCAATGGTGGTCTTATGGAACCACCTCTCCCCTGAACCTTTGACTTTAAGTCTAATCTAAAAGTCAGTGTCAGGAGCTCCGTCCCCATGGACCTCGGTGACCTATTTGATAGGTTTGGATTCTAGAGCCCATGTACATGTAGGTTTTGAATTATGTCCCCCAGGTAGACCTACATATTCACCAATCCGGTTGCAAGCGTCAAACGTTTTTATTTGCCCTTTCACTTTTGTGAAGAACACCCGTACCGTGTGAAAGCAGTGAGTGGGATTTAATCTAACAGAGGCTACAGACGCAGGGGTACATGAGGACATTTCGACAAGAAGACCAAAGTTTACCGATCCTCGGCCGAACCAATGTCTTTAATAGGACTGTATGATGTTTATCACAAGGAACAGATACAATTGCATCAAAAAGTGTTTCAACTCATTAAAGAGACCACAAGAAAATCCACTCTACCATATATACCAAGAGTATCACTGAAACAACTGACGGCTAGAATACTAACACCGTTTGAAATAAGTACAGAACACAAACCAACCAACACAATCACTTCATTCAATATTGTGTACACCAAAAGACCCACAGAACAACAAAACATAAGAACGATACCATTTACAAAATAAATTACATGAATTGCGATAAACACTACATAGGTCAAAGTGGGAGTCCCCATTTCGAATCAGAATCCAAGAACGGAAGTTAGCTGTGATGAAGGCATACGATATGCATTCTTTCATGTCAATGAATGTGTAGACAATCACGGATACCAATTCGACTGGGAGAATGTACACATTTTCAACAGAGGCAACACCAAAAGTACTACCAGGGAATTTCTAGAAGCCTGGTACTCAGAAGAATTAGCAATTAACAAACACATTACTATAGACGAAATTTACCAGCTAATAAATAGTAAATCACATGTGACAAAAAAGTTCGAATTCCAAGTCAATAAAAATGATCAACAAAGATGTAAATCAGTAACGACAATGGTTGTCTGTCGGAAGATACAGTTATATCATTCATGGGGAATTCAAATAAGTTCATCTCATACAAAAACCTGCGCTGAAGACGTGGTCAAAAAAAGCTTTGCAATAAAATTAACCAGCCCAAAGAACACAACTAAATCAAAAACAGATACGCAGCCTCACATCTATTGGTATGAATTCATTGAATATCGCCTAATTAACCCTTAAACTATCCTTTGTTGATGGTTTGTCAACATCGCTGTAGATTTTACCACGAGGTATCATCAGTTAGAAAACCAATGAAAATCAAGAAGCACTGCTGGACGTCTATTTCACTCTAGTATGGAACTCTTCAGTAGTGCGTAGTGGTGACATCACCAACCGTTGGATCTGGGACCTACACGTTACGAAGTCTGTCTGTCGATCACACATTCACTGTATTCGATGGAATTCAGTGATCGGAGAAGACAAGAGACTTGGTAACGGGACTTCTTTATTAACGAAGGACACAATGTTTATACATTTTAGCCATATTTAAGGTCGGTGGCTACGTCAGAGGATAATTAACTGTTCTGATTGGTTGCCGATTTTCTAAGGGTTAAATCTTGAGATAAAAAAATTTGTCCAATGAGATTATTTCGGGGCCACAACGTAAACTAAATTCGGATTTGAGGAATAAATACATACTGCTAACTTTACAGCCATTGGATTAAAATGTTGTTTACAATTTTGGCTACTTCCTGTCAGTCTGCGTCTACATACTACTGATAAATCTTGTCAGTAGCACAGGTCACAATAGATCTAAGAGATTTCACTACATGTATTCAACCATTCCTTCTTTCGTGTTAAATTTATACCACTTATATTTAGTAAGTAGTGTAAGTTGTATTTGCTAATTCTTAACCATGTTTTGGTATCGAGGTTTAACTCACACGATTTATTACCAATCTATTGGATGTATAATAATTATTTTCTTATAATCAAACATTATTTGCTGTATATGAGTCACTCGCGTACCCATCGCTGCTGAACATTGTTTATCCGCAGACCTTTATTTTGTTTCTGGCATTCGTGCACTGTTTAAATAACTCGTGGATCGTCTTTTTAGACAAATCTGCTGTTTTTACCTATTGACGCACATTGACTGTGCTTTTTGAAGGCAATCAGCCACAGACACCTCACAATTTAGGTTTGTATAACATATTTCATATTTAATGTTTAATATAGTACAATATTTTAGAAAAATTCTGTGTTCTCGGATTAAACGCGTCACTCAGCGTTTGGTTTTATTAATTGTTCGATTAACGTCCTGAATTTCTTTTGGAATAAATTCATACAGAGCTTTGAAGTTCCAGCAAATTTGAAGTTTTCCTTTACGGGATGATGTGGTAGCTAACCTCATGCCCAAATTATCCTCTTTGCCGGAATTACTACCGACGAAGAGAGATTTCGGAGTGTAACTCCATTATGGATAAGATTTGTTATTTTGATAAATCACAGTGTGTTGTACAGTAATATTAACTGATGACCACGCTTCGAGCACAATTTATCATTGCTACTCATAATCATATCAAGTCACTCACACAACTTTTTTCTTTCATTCATAAACATGAGTGGAATTGATTAGATATTTGAATAAAAATCAGTATAAGATAGTGTACATTCAGAAATAATAATAATAATTTGCTTTATTCGAAAACAGTACTTGCGATACAGAATGGAATTCTCAGCATTTTTACTACAGTATTGCATCCAGTTAGTACATCATCAATAAATAGAATTCCACTTAGATTAAGGAAATCTCAGTTCATTATGACAACAACATATTGGCATGTCAGTAGCAAGGCCAAAGTTGAACAGTGTTTGAAGGTGTTAGAAGAAGTAGGTGCTGTCATATTTACTGGCGTAAGCGGAAGAAAGAAACAAAGTAGCACATAACGGAAAAAGAGAGAGAGAATAGGAAAAGAAAGAAAGAAAATGTTGTACCTATAAATGGTATGAGTTGGAAAGACGAGGTCCAGTTGTACTACTGACTAATGCTATCAATAAAATACAATCAGATGGGAAATAATGTTTTTATAGTAAAATAAATAAGTAACTTGTTAGAATGTTATAATGTGAATTGAGACACATTTTAACATTATTTATTATCCTCTGATTTGACTGGTTGTAATAATATCTTCCATATCTCTGGTATTTGCATTGAGTCATTTCTGTTGCATGTGTTGTGTTGGGTGTAGACTCGATGAACCAGGCAGAATTCAGTAATCAACCTCTCTCTCCACCTACCTATATTACTTCTTAGAATTTTAACTCTCTTCCACCTTATTGTGTGTTAATGCGTGCAGTGCCATGTAGTGCTAAGCTCCTTTCTAAATTATTCATCTTCGTGGAATCAATCATTCTAACCTTAGTTAAATTCTTATGTTCTGATAATCTCACTACTTCTGATCTACTATTTTGGCCTATGTAGTTGACTTAACTCACAGTCATTGCGAGGTATTTTGTAAATTATATTATTTTGTTTAATTGGGTCAACTGAATCCTTTAACCTACAGAGTTTGTCGTCCCTGAGTGAGTTTGTAGGTTTAAGTGTCACCCTAATTCCTGCTTTGTTGAAAATCCTACGTAGGGCCTCAGGTGTGCCCTCCTTATATGGTATAACTGTAGATGCCTTAGATTGTATCTTTACTTATGCTGTTGTTGTTAGTTCCACAATTAATTTTATTTTGCTTTTTGACCTTTTTTGATATTCCCATCTAACTGTATTTGATTGATAACACTAATATTATTATATAAGTAGAAAACTTGGGCACTGTGGTAGAGTATAACTCCATTATAGATAAGATTTTATTTTGATAAATCAACTTGATATGATTATGAGCAATAGTTCGTGCTCGAAACGTCATCAATTGATACTACTGTACACTGTGTGCTTAATATTATTGTTTCTGAATGTACACTATCTTATACTGGTTTATATTCAAATGTCTAGTCGCATCAATGTTTACTCATGTATATAAATGAAGCAAGAAAGGTGTGTGAGTAGTGCCTTGATATGATTATGAGTGGCAATAATTTGTGTTCGAAAGGTGGTCATCAGTTAATATTACTGTACAACACTGTGTGAGCCTTTATCAAAATAAAATCTTATCTATAATTGAGTTATACTCTACCACAGTGGCCAAGTTTTATACTTAGATTTAGGAGTGCTTCGATCGGGGATTAAACCCCAAGACACGTCCATGATTGGTGAATATATATATATATAAAAACCTATATTCTTATAACATCTAAACCTACCAAAATTCGTAAACGTTCCATACTAAAACCCGAAGTATTATACAAATGATCCACTAAACGTCCAGGTGTTGCGACAACAATATCCACTTTAACAATAGGATTATCCGTTGACCTATAAAATACAAAAAATAAACAGATTTACATAAAATTACAAAATTTGGAAAATTTTTTTAAACCTTACGAATCAATAATCTCTTCTTGTTCTTTAGTAAAACTTTGAATACCAGCGAGAAGAGCAACCTAAAGTAGTTAATTTATTTGAATAATATATAAAATATTTTTTTAACAAACCTTGATATGTGTTCCTTCAATAAGTTGATTAAGTGTTTTATACACTTGTACAGCCAAATCTCTTACTGGAACAATGATTAGTGCTCGAATGAATTGATGTACTCTGTGCATAAGTAACTAACAATGAACAGAGGGTAAATAAATAAAATATCAACTGCCTACTTGAACAATTGGAATTGCATACGCCAGGGTTTTACCACTTCCGGTTGGTGCACATATACATATATCTCTTGGACGACATAATGGTCGGCAGTTAGATGTGAAATAACTGTTCATTATGTAAGGAATCACTGCGTATTGAACTATGATTAAATAAAAGAGGTGAAATAAGCTTTAGATATAATAATAATAATAATAATAATAATAATAATAATAATAATAATAATAATAATGATTTACTTTATTCCAAAAACAGTACTTGTGATACAGAATGGAATTTACAGCATTAATCACAATAATATTGCATCTAATTTCCTCAAATTATAAATAAAATTAATCACACAGAAAATTTTCTACATTTACAATAGGGGTAATGTCAAAAACATCCAGCATATAAAATGGAAATAATAATGATAACAGCTAAGGTAATATTTATAGTTTGGTTTGTAAGGATTAGTTATGTTTTACGAGTTGATCACGGACTGATATCAGTTAGAGAACCATTGAAAACCAGGGAGTACTGGACAGCTGCTGTTTCATCCCGGTTTGGGAATCATCGGCAGTACGCACCCACTGGGATTCGAACCCGTGACCTTCCGGTTACAAGGCAAGCTCGTATACCATTCAGCCACTGGGACCCGATTCAATGGCTCATGAATTCTAACTTCTACCAATTCGTGATTTTAGCGCGACCCCAACTAATGTCGTCGGTGGAAATCCATCCACACGTGACTTCTAATTGGACCTCACTGGTCACGACTTCTCACTAGAACTCCAGGAAACTCCAACCTGTAGCAAGTCACTAGCGAGCATCAGAATAATTTTCTATAGTTTGGTTTGTAAGGATTAGTTATGTTTTACGAGTTGATCACGGACTGATATCAGTTAGAGAACCATTGAAAACCAGGGAGTACTGGACAGCTGCTGTTTCATCCTAGTTTGGGAATCATCGGCAGTACGCACCCACTGGGATTCGAACCCGTGACCTTCCGGTTACAAGGCAAGCTCGTAGAAGTTAGAATTCATGAGCCATTGAATCGGGTCCCAGTGGCTGAATGGTATACGAGCTTGCCTTGTAACCGGAAGGTCACGGGTTCGAATCCCAGTGGGTGCGTACTGCCGATGATTCCCAAACTAGGATGAAACAGCAGCTGTCCAGTACTCCCTGGTTTTCAATGGTTCTCTAGCTAAGGTAATAATAATAATACAAGTGCAAAATCGCACACACAGTATTGTCGATGCGGTATAGAAATCCTAGCATGTTTAAAAATATTGAATATAATGTTCTCTTTACATGATATGGTGAGGGAAAAAAACAAAGATTACAGCAGTCATAGAGATAAGTTGGTGTTTGCAATTATGAAAGTAAAACAAACAAGCAGCAACAGGACCATAAATATAATAGAAGTAATAAAAGTAAAACTTGAAGGTATATAAGGATGGATGGATGGAGGAGATTGTTTATTTACTAGATGAAAAAAGGTTGGTCACTTCTTGCCTGACGCTATTTTCATCACATAAAATACGTACCAAGTATGGTATCATAGAATTTCTACACTTAGATGTGCGAGTATACAGTTTTCTGAAGTTAATTCTTGTTCTACCTGAGGAGATGCAAGGTAAAAGCTGAGGGTGAAGTGGATGCTCCAAGTCAGACAAAATCCCTTTAGCAAATTTATTGCACGAAGTCAAATGCCTATTGACGACGTTAACTATGTGGTCCACTGAGACACCACTCATCCTACTGACAGTCTTCAGCATTCTACGAATTGTGACATAGTCCTTTTTAAGCAAACCAGGAAAGAATAAGGGTGAAAAATAAAGAAGAATAGGTACGATGCAAGAGTTTATGAACTGTAAGAGGAGGAGGGGTTGAATTATACCCGAGTGCCTTAACTTCTTAATGTAAAATGTCAGGCGGAATATTTTACTGGAGATCGCTGAGACATGGGAAGACCAGGAGAGATCAAAAGAGAGAATAAGTCCAAGATACTTACCAGGAAATAATTGACTAATGCCCATTTCATAAAGACGCGATTGTATAGCTGAATTAATCTTTAATACTTTATCACTGATAGGATGACTGTGCTGTAAATCAGCTGGAAATTTTTCTGAATTTGTAATCCAATATGGGAGGACTTCTTTGACCTTTAACAGGAAAAAAATAAGCAAACAAACCAAAAAATACGTACAATAATTGAATAATTCTCAGTGAAACATTATAAGAATACAATATTCAATGAAAAGATTCTTTCCTTTACAATAACGAATTTATTATCAAGCTGGACGAAGTGCATTCCCTTTCTTGATGTGTGTGCGCCTCTCCTCAGTAGACGCAATATAACGAATGATCTTTGAAAGGATCCATCCACACCGGAAATGTACATGGAATGGATAAGTAACTAATTTTTATAGTTGGGTGCCACTTATCTCCAGGATGAAAAAGGAACTTAATTCACTGACTGTGTTTGAGGATAGGAAACATTTGTAGTAGTTCTGACTGCGTTGACTTAGAACATTCCTTCCCAAAAAGCCACGGTCGCATAAAAAACGGTTACCCCAACCAATTTGTTTATAAAAACGCGATAGATAAGCGGTTCAGATAGGTCACTGATTCACTTTCAAAGAAAAGCATATTCATGAATTTGAAATTATAAATGACCTTCACCAGCCGTAAGTTGTTCTCCATCTCTGTAAAAGATAAGGTCCCTTGTCTGACCGCCTTTTTGTGCACCTATCAGTTCATCTGCTTTTGTCGAACAAGGGACACTGGCAGTAGCCAGAGAACGCTTTCCACCCACGGATGCGCGGACATATTCCAGCATGGGATAACAAAGGAGAAAGGAAGTGTGTGCGAAGCGCTATTCTAGAACACCTGATCGACTCCTGTCACTCTACCAACTCTGACCATGGTTTTAAGATCATCTACCGAATCCATGCTAACTTGACGCGTTTTCTTCGATACAGACTTCTGAAGACAGTGGAGGCCTTGGTAATTCATGAATTTAAGCCAGACATTTGTGTACAAAAGAAGTATCTACAATCCCTACTTCTGCCTTGGCCGTAGAGGGATAGACACTTTTTTATTTATTTTGTTTATTTAGCTATTCTATGTACCTTACCCTCATTAGTACGATTATTATTATTATTGTTATTACTATTATTACTATTCTCACTCTGAATTGTTTCCGCTCGTCCCACTTGTCATTCTAAATGCAAAATATTTTTACAGTATTGAATACTATCTTATCAAATCTCACACCATGTTAGGTAACAATTTTTATTCGCCTACTAATCCTATAATTGTGTACCCCTTTCCAACATCTATACAGCTTATGTATTATTTTATATATGACATTAATTGTTTTGCTATTTGACATTTAACTATGATTATAATCACAAACATTTTAATTTCAATTGCATTTCATACTACTATTATTATGTTGAGTATTCACACCTTTGTTCAAATTTCCTCACGAGATATAATTTCTTAATATATTAAAAAATATACATATACGATTGTACAGCTTGGTAATATATTCCTTGAGCATTTGCCAACTCACTCCATCTCTGGATTTGTAGATGTGATATTCAGCTGATTATCAATCGGACATGTGTGCACACCAGTTCACTCCGTCCTCCTAATTTATGGCTGTGAGTGAGACATGGCCGTTGAAAGTGGAAGATATGAAAGGGCCGGAGAGCCGTCTTTTATCATCTCCCATGTTAAGCGGCATGATGGGGTGAGAAATATTCAGGTCAGCCTTCGGTCGAGTGGGAGAGTAAATCAACAAACGAGGTTGTGAAGCAGCTACATTGATGGAGACGTTTACGACATGTGTTACACATACCTGCCTAGCCAAGTTGCAAAAGAGTTAGCTAGTGGGGATCAAACCAAAACATGGCTTCGTCAGTCATTCAGTCAAATCCACAACAGTTAGTTTAAGCCACGTGGGGAGGTGTAGGCTTCTTGACTGGTTGGGGTCCTTGGGATAGTAAACATCAGCGACTGGAGACAATCGGTGATATGGTTCAAAATCGTTCTCAGTGGCGCAGATACATTCATTCATTGTTTTTGATTTATCATATCTAAGAAAATTCCATTGTTCTTCGACATTTCTATTCTTTTTTCCTTACACTATTGCTTGTTATCTATCTTCTGGTGTTACTCTCTTTACTTTCTCCTCTTACTCTGTGTGCTACATGGAGGAAGAGTGACAACTCGACCTGCTGCACATCTGTACAAAGTTCTAAGTTGAAGCCAGTCAGTTAATCAATCAGATAATAAATTCGTTGAAAAAAGTCTCTTAGCTGAATATTGTGTTCTTAAAAAAATACAAATCCAGGTCAAAATAAAAAAAAATTAGTGCTCTACTTACATTTGATACTTTTGATTTGGTCTTCTCACCGATTATTGTAAAGCCACCAATCACGTTATCCACAGTTGGATTAGCATCATCACTAGGAGTTTCAATAATATCACAAGACATGATCAAGAAGGCGTTGAAATTATCGACGTCAGCATATGCGTACAACCTAGGGGTTAAAAATAACACAGGCAGACAAAAATCGTTAAAGGAATTTAGTGTGCAAAAATCGGCAACAGTACATAATAGATATCGAGGTCAATTGATCTTGAGAACCAACCAATTAGATCAATCAGCGTTACAAGTCAATACTGCTCATAATCTTCGTTGCAGGTTTCACCCAGATTTGGTTTTTGACTTCTGTGTGGAAAATGTGTTGATAGAGAGGACTAAAACATACATATGTGGAGGAGGGATAATGACTCTTCGGAAGCATTGCCGGAGTATTCATGGTTATGTATTCAAATGCAATCAATCACTGTCATAGGAGGAAGTAGTCTGTAAGAGTTGGTAAGTTGTACAGTATGGTGATTTTTTAGATACTTTCTTCTCGAAATCGAAACTGTGCCTTACTAAAACTGTGTATTTGCCACAACTGGCTACTGAGACTACCAGTACCATCTGCTACAGCTGCGGAAACAGAGAATACTAAAATATTAACAGTGCAGTGGTATCAGTACTGTCAGGATACTGCCTCACAAAAGGTTATTGGAATTACTTCTGTGCTTGGAATAACTGCTGTCGTCGTTCATACTGATGACGCAGTACTTATTAAACGAAAAATTAATGGCCGCAGTAGGAGAAGAGCAAAGCATGTTTGGGTGCTGGGACTGTACGATACAAATCTTCGAAAAGGGTTGGGAGGACGCATCCCAAACAGAAGTGCTGATGTTTTATTACCAATAAAACAACGACTAGTCCTCCCAGGCACTACACACTATTCACACAGACGAGTGGAGAAGTTATTCGCAGCTATCATTATTAGGCTATATTCATCATAAAGTTAATCTTTCTTCTGAATTAGTGAAAAATTCTGACCCCATCTAAAAACCGAATTGGGATGGTAAATGGCTCCCAATATGATATAACATACAGCCACTTAGGTGAATTTCTGCACTGATATTAGTTTGATGTCTATAGACATTAATATGAGAAACTGGGACCAATTTTTCCAGCATATTAGAGATATATGCCCTATATAATTCATTTTTATTATATATATATATATCTTATAAATACACATTTTATACAATAAATGCCACCTTTCATCTAGAAGGATATGATTGATTGGTCCGAGGTCGTTTGATTTTTGTGCCTATTCTTCTTTACTGTTGCCCAAAAATCTTTATTAGAGAAGTGGTTAGAAAATTATACCAAGGAAATGGTAATAACACAGTTCAGTAGCCCAGTGTGACGCTGAGATTCCATCTTCCTCTCAAACTGATCTCACGTGACTATGCACATTCATAGTCTCTGATAGGTAAATCCTATTCACTAACTTCACATGGTGTTCCTTATAAAAGTGGAAAGGCAATTGAAAACTGACGCTTACAACCGCATTGGTGGACATGCAGATCTACCTAGGGGAACTGGGAAACCTTGATTCCAAGCCTATGGTTTACATAGGTTCCAGAATCCAAAAGAATCGAATGATTTATGAATTTGCATTAGACACCACCAATCACGGGGACGTAGCTGACGATGCTGCTCCACTCACTTTTGGATCAGACTTGAAGTTAAAGGTTCCCGGAGGGGGTGGCTCCTAAAGAAAACCAAATGCTTCTGTCCAGTCATCTAGACAGTAGCCCAGCCCTGGCATAAACTGTGAGACTCTGTGTGTGGAGCATCTCTTGGTGCCCATAATGTACCAAGGCTGTTTTAATGGCAATAATAATAGGTAGGTTTCGTACCTAGACAGGGAGGGACAAATCGATTGACAAAATCTTTACTTTGCAGCTTCAGAAACACAAACGTATCGGTTGTTTTCTCATACTTTTCATACTATTCGAACTGAGAGCAGAACTTGTTTAGGTTGACTGGCAAGTGTTGAAGAAATCTAGTTGTGAAGACATCAATGAAAAAGTAAGTTAAGCTAATTAAGCCAACCTGCTCGAACTCATCGTAAGACATAAGAACTCACAGTGTGTAATCTAATATGATAACATTCGGTGGTGTTTGTCGGAAAAGTATTTAACTATTCTCACTCATCAAGAATTCGGTCTTTACTAGTTAATAAGCTGTTCAATTTTGAGTACACTGAAAAAAATGCTCGTTTGGTTGAAGATGCTGAATGTTCCAAGGGGAACTAAACATAAGTTTAGCATGCTTGGAAGGTACTGACTTCCAACTAGAAAAAATATAGTGATGTGATCTCTCACTTACATTAGTTCTAATTACTTCTGTTCGCTAACGAAATCTCAGCACAAATGCAGAACTTTCACTTGACCTACTGAAAAGCATATATATCGAGCAAAAATCTACTCTCTCTCAAATTCATGGTTGTAAGACTGACTAAATGAACAACACAAGACACCACTCAAAAGTGTGCCTATTCAAGCTGCCATAATTTGGAGGAACATATACTAAACTAGAGATGAGGAGTGTAATGAAAGTAGAAAAGTTGAGGATGAAAAGAGATAGACAATAGTGACATGAAGACTCGTGAAGAGTTTAAAAATAGGCATGATGACACAGTAGGCCGTTGATCCTACTACTCCGAGATCCCGTAATACTGACAGTGTATCTTATAACCCCACCCGACCACTCACAATTCACCTGATGCATTTAAAAAGTTTTACGCCTTCTAAACTTTCGGTGGAACTATTCTTGAAGACATTTAGATTTAATCTCCTTTCCCTCTATACTTATTAAGACATTAGATGAAATGCTGAGAAAGATGATAAGTATTACCTAAGCTTCCAGAAAGGATGACCAACTATTGTAATGGTGAGCAGGTAGGCAGTCAAAGTAAATGGGAACACGATTCGTGGATTAATGCGTAGGAAATTCTATTAATTATGAAGTGTACATAGTAGGCAAACAAATGTTTGTTTTGAACAAGGGATAAACAGAATGTTCCGAAAAAAGTTAATTTTATCTTGACTTTTAACAAGAAACTAAACTAAAATTGTATTTGTTTTCCACAGTATCTTCAAACGCAATGTCTATATCACGCTCATCAATTTTTCCAGCTGTATCATGAATAAAACGAAGATACTACGCTAAAGTTGCTCAAATCTTGCACTCATGACCATAAATTAAATTCAGTAAACAGTAATATATATATATATATACGTATATATAGCATGTTATATTTCTGAAACATAGTTACCAGTTTCTTAAAAGTTTGTTGACTCACAAGTCAAGTCACTTGATTTACATGAACTCACTGTAGTTCACAAGAAGATAATTAGGTCATTTCAATTAAGCAGGAATGGAAATAGAACTGAGAAAATAATCGGATAGGACTTAGTGCGTATATCGTGATCAGTCTTTAAACTAATATTAATCCTTGTTGTGCATGTGTAAATGCCTTCTTACTTAAGCCTATTTGGACTGATTAATTTTATAATTCATGCATAGTACCCTTTTACCATAAATGCTTTGAAGAATAGTAAGTGTTAACACTAGTTAACAAAAAACATTAGCAAATTTGAGTTGAAATTGGTGTGTTCCAGGATAATTTTAGGATGAACTTCGTCGAAGTACATCAAAAACGGAATTTTTCATATATTCTAAAAACAATTGCACAATATAATCCCAAAATATATTTCGTGGGTGGATCTATTGCATACTACCCTATACCACTTCTGACAAATATGTGCAACACCAGGGTAGAATAAAATACCAAAAATGTCCGAAATCGCTTACTAATGTAAACTGTCAAAATGTACAGAATATGAGTCAAAGCTTACAGTAAACAACTGATCACTTACCAGATTGGCGTGTCTAAGGTCTTGACCTTGGAAAACAAAACTCCCACCAGATTGTCCAATATCCAATATCCAATATCTTTTTACGAGCTAGTATAAACCAATTTGATTTCTTTGCGCTCGCCTCTTGATTGTAAGGTAGAGGTTCCGTATCTTTGGTAAACGTCTGTGTAGCTCGTCCCGCCACTCGACTGCCGTAGCTTTGGTTGACTCCAACAGGAGTAGTGCTGGGATTAATTATATGGCGTCTGTAGTATGAAGTGTGTTAAGACTGTTACTACTGTGAATGGAGTTGATCCTTTCACCAGTTAGTCTTTCGGTATCGTCGTCAATGGAAAAGAGATAATAATAATAATAATAGATATAATTAGTAAAGGTATTCAGACTAACAGACAGAGAGAAAAAAAAATAAGAAAACGTAACAACAGTCAGTCAACCGGTATACATATAAATAAATAAATAAATAAATAAATTTATTCTCATAGTACAGTACATGAGGGACGCCAGTTTACAGGCATCATCAAATTGTTACAGAAATAGAACCATATAATTTAATCACAATTTACAGCCAGTAGCAAGATATGCTTTACATGTTCGATAGAGATTATACATACACTTGATAAATGTTAATTCCAGTAGTATAAAACAGCCTTTTCACTTATATACAATCATTTCTGTGCAAAGTTGGAAAAATCTGCTAGTTTATAAGAGATTAACAGTTTGGAGATACGGAGAGAGCTCCACTTTTTCAGACAGAACATCTTCCACCTGTATTACAGGGGTCAGAGTTATGTTCGAGTCTTTTCTGTTGGGTGAACTACTAATAATAAGGGGTGGTAATGTGTTATTAGATGAGCTGGTGCTATTTTCTAAATTACTGGTGTTCACACGAACACTCTTTTTAGAATTTCGGCCCATCGTTATTAAAGATTGATCAACAGTAAGCAATAAATGAATATAAACGAAAACACGTGCAAAAAGCGTCACCTGGTTCGAACGTACCGGGCTTTATATATTATATATATATAATACATACCAGTAATAATGATAATAATAATAATAACAATAATAATAATAAGTGTAGTTAAAGCTGTCAGGAGAGTAAGACTGAAGGGAATGTGAAGAAGTAAAACGACCAGTTTAATTGTCTATCTTTGAATGGTATATGCGATTTTAAGGGGATAGGCCATTTGGATACAGTCCTTGTGTCACTGCAAGGTTGTCCAGCCTTCGCTTAAAGGCGTCCACAGATGGTGCCATAGCTACATCTGCCGGTAAGGAATTCCAGGGACGGCAAACCCGCAGGGAAAAGAAGTGGGAGCGCACCCGGGGCCTTGCCCTCTGATGAGCTATCCTTCTGGGATTTCCACGAGGGAGCCTATACCTACTCAATGGCAGAACACCTTTGTTCGGGTGATTCTGATCATTTGTTATTTTGTAGGCAGTAATTAAATCCCCCCTCAGGCGACGGTAACTGAGTGTGAATAGGCCTAATTTCTTCGTATCCAGAACAATATTTTCATGCACTTGTACTCTAATAGTTAACAAAAGTCCTCAGTGGTGAAAATCTAACGACTAGGTCGTAGGGTAATTGATTTCTAGATCACGAGTGAGCTGAAGAGATAGGTTATTACCGTCTGACTAGTATTTTGGCAGGGTGAGCCTTCTTAAAGTCATTTTTAACTCAAAATCCTGAAGGGATGCAACTCTAGGAAACTTTCGAACTCCTAAATGCTCAGGAATCTACGTCCGTGTTAAATTACTCCTGTCAGATCTTATTAAAAGGCCGTCTACGCCACTGTTTTCGAGTTAACTGCGCCTCAAAGGTGATAGGAACCTCGTAATTGAGGATATTTCAGTCCTAAAAAATCGAAGTCTGATGGTTCCCAAGTCTCTATGGAAGGGCCATGGAAGCATCAAGCTAATCTGTAAGTATGCCACACTAATGCCTAAAATTTGTTGAACAGACGGACTGAGCAGTATTGTATGGTAGACTGAAAACCCGAATGTCACCGCCGTTGTCGAATTATGGCTTATGATATCAGGAAGAATGAAGTTAACACCCCAAACTTCACACTATATAAGGCAGACAGTATGCAGCAAAGGAGGCGAAGTGATCATCAGCCTTGAGAAGTGCCTAGGCTTGCGAAGCATTGAAGCTCACATGAAAGATGATCATGAAAACTTCTACGCTAAGCCTTGGGGATCTTTACTCATTGGGAAGTTTCTTCTTGATTCTGAGTTACTTTATGCAGTTTAACTATGGAAAACTATTTTTCCGACAGTTCCCGGAACGCTTTGCGAAAGAGCGGGTTTCAGCGAAGTTGGCCTTACGGTAGAACGTAGAAGTCATTTTATTGTGTTCAGACCATAATCGAATAATTTGGTCTTTACAGAGGATGCGAACCCTATATAACATATTCCACTCTACATTGTGTACTGTCAAGTCCACAGCCACGACGGTGTCTTTGGCCTGAAGACCAGCACGACTAAACGCCTGTGAAGCCGGCATAATGGCTGTCCTTTCACAGTACCGGCACTTAAACCCAGAGTCTCACTTGGTAGCTGCGTGGAGCATGTCCAAGCAAATTCATGCATGAATAATCCAGCTCTTCACCACATAGTACTTCTCAAGTGGTCGAAAACATTGTCCCCCAAGGATCAACCAAGAGATTCTTAAACTAATCAGGTGTGAGTATATATGCTGGAATATGTTAATCACACTGGGACCTCTGACGTCAGAGAGTTATACACGGTCACCAGGAACAAAGCTGTTGAAAGAACTCGTCAATCATTGATGGAGTTCGGAAGGCTTCTAGCTCAAAATGCAACAGCACAACCCAAAAAATATTTTTAGTACATGAGCCTTCGGAATGAGGCATCCAAAGGGGTCCCAAACATGATTATTGACATATTAGTTTGTTTATTAGATGTATCACACAGTAAAACCGTATTATTTACTGGATGACGTTTCGAACAAAATTTATTGTTCATAATCATATCAATTGTAATCACACGACTTTGACACTTGAGTGTCAAAGTGTGTGTCAAGTGTCAAAGTCGTGTGATTACAATTGATATGATTATGAACAATAAATTTTGTCCGAAACGTCATCCAGTAAATAATACGGTTTCACTGTGTGATATATCTAGTAGACAAACTAATATGGAATTACTTGCTACCACAGTGTCCAGGTTTTACACATATATTAATAGGATTTTTTGAGTTTGTACTGAAATCTGTGAGAGGTTTTTGGGAGTTTTCGAAACGCTAAGTTTCAAAGCCTCTCTTATATGTATCACTTCCTTTCTTAGATTCTCCTTGGTGCTACCTAGTTCTTGTGCTCTATCACTTAATTATTTCACCAATGCTATTTTCACTTACATAAGATGGGATGATCGGAAGTCCAAATATCTGTTTGAATGTGTGGGTTTCCTGTAAACACTAGTGTTTAACTTCCCATCTTCTTTCCTTTTTACGTTGCAATCTAACATTGGAAGCTCCCCTTCCTGACTTTCCAATTCAACTCGAAGCTAGAGGCAATTCAATTCACTTACGACCGACTTTCCAATTCATAAGCGAATTGAAAGAATTGCCAAGAAGTCTACCTTGGAAAATCTGGCAAATATCAACGTGATGTCCATAGCACAGTATGGCATCTATTACTTGCAAAACGTCTCACGGAAGGGGGAGGCTGAATTAAGTAAAGGGATAACAGATAACCCACTGACGTCTTTCTGATAGACTGCAGTAGGACCTCATTTTGTTTACATGAGGGACGCCAGTTTACAGGCATCATCAAAATGACAAATAATATATTCATGGAGCATGCACATTTACACACTCACTCACACAGGCTATATATACACAAGGAAATGTGATGGAATGATGTCAGCAAGCACACTTTACATAGGAAAAACAATTTATATTATATAATCTATATGATATAATCCTAGGTACTATTACTGTTTGAAGTTGTCGAAAACGCGCGCAACAATTGAAGGCTGCCTTACATGTGGTCGATATGGTGTATAAAAGTGGCTTGTTAAACGTCTTAAGTTTGTCGGCAGCGATGTTTTCAGCAATATAATCTGCAAGAGGCGCAACAAAGCAGTTAGTATCCAGTTAAACATGTGAAGAAGCATTGATAAATCGCCATAATCGATAACAGGTGAATTCCTAAGCTCACTTCGGTCAGCGACCAGAATGACTGTGAAGTAATCCATGCAAAATGATGAATGAAGCATGCAGGAGCAGAATATTGCAATCGAATGGCTCAGTGAGGTTTAAAACGCAACTGTCAGCATATCTACATTATTTCCCAAGTATCCAGATTCATTGGCATCGCACGTAGTGGTCTGGATTCGTCAGCATGACCAACGTATGGATGAATATCCAGTGTGTGTTACACCTTGTTCGTCGTGCAGATTTTGTTAATTCAATTTAATATGGAGTTCGATCATTCTACGATTTCAATAGATTCCGTAAAGTGCCTCTGTGATCAAGGGAAGTATACGTATGCTGCAAACGCATTATTTTGTGGACTTCTACTACCACTGAGTATATACTCAATACTGAGAAATTTGAGGAATTTGAATCGTACCAAAGGGAAGTGTAGATTTACGTGACGCACACAAGACTCCTGATGAACTTGGAAACTCCTGGAATCAATGACAGCATGCTAAACTGGATCGGGGAACTTCACATATGCAGGAGACGGAGTCAGCTCGAAATTCTCCGCATGGATAAAGGTACATGACGAAGTACCACAGGATACCGTACCTGGTCCACTGTTAATAATATTTTACATGAACGAATTGCTTAGGTCCACCGAATCTCCAATGGTTCTCTACGCAGACGGCACGTTCAGGTCGCGAGCAGATTTCAATATATTGTAGGGGTCGCTCGAAGACTGGAAGCCCCTAATTAACATGATGAGGTGCACAATTATAGCCACAAGAGATGCAAGTATCGGCTGTAACGAGCTAGAGGAAATAACACTACCATCACTCCTGACCCATACGAATTTAGGTGCCGTAATAAGTCGGTACCAAACCGCTACAAAATATTGTCGCAAAATGGCAGCTCGAACCTTCAGATCATTACTGGTAACACACAAAGCGCTTATTAGAATCCTTGTTAATGTGCTGAATCCTTATATAAGTCTTTGGTGAGTTCAAAGCTGGCAAAATGCATCGGGACAGCCATTCCTAGTCTCAGGAGGGACTTGCACATTCTAGAAAGGGCTCAAGGGAAGGCCAAGTATGTGATTCTAGAAGTGACCAACTTACCACGCAAGGGGAAACTTAACAGTTTTAATCCCGTCTGTCTGATATACCGTTGGCAGAGAAGAGGTCCCATTGCAGTGGTTAAAATCTACTACAATGAATTTGGACCTGACTAATCCTTAGTTTTCCTTCCAACCAGGCTGGAATTGACAAAGGATACAGCAGGAGAGTTCAAAAGTAGAGAAGAAATTTTACAGCTGTAGAATACTAGAAAGGAAGCTAAGTATTTTATCCGTATAATTAAAAATTGCCGAATTTCAGCTTGTATTGTTTGGGGAAACAAATTCAGGTAGTGAGTATTTACCTTCCAAAGGGCAGCGGTGAACAAGTAAATGGGAGACCTAGTCACACACATAAGGGAATGCATCATTCAATAAAAAAGCTTTACAAATCATAAATAGTACAGTCCTTACTTAGCTGCTCATCTCATCTCTCCAAATTCCCCAGCAACTAACTATATCTGGTTGGCTATAGCGTACTGTGTTGTACCGACCCTACGATAGTTCTCCCTTAAGAAAATGACTTCACCAAAATAATTACAGAAATCACTGACGGGATTTCATTGACTCCATACACTCCTAACGAGTCATAAAATCCTGAGGCCTAGGAGAAGAGGTGTTAGCATCCTCAACTGACAATGTCCAAGAAGGGTCTAGGCGAGTACTGAAGCGTACTAGAAAATGACTAACATAGACTTTAGGATTTCTATCTCCAATCACTAAGTCCGAATCTAAATCTAAATCCAAATGGTTAATACTATTGTGGATAGACATATAATGTCATGTAAGAAACTAGCGAATACTGAATTGTCAGACCCCGAGCATCCTCTCAATACGCAGCTCTCTCCCAGCATTTCATCTGGTAGAACTAGAAGCAGCTATTGGAGGCTATATGCTAGGACTACCAAGTACAAAACTCCACAATACCTTATCTGGCACAGCTGTTATGTGATGAGAAATCTGTTAGGTATGACACGATCAACTTACTGTGGCACTCTAACAATTAGTCCCATTAGTTTTGTTTACCTTTCTTCGTTACTATTATATTGTTGTTCACATCTTCTATTACACATTAATTTTATATTTCATATCCTGTGGTACATTGTTTAAAAACTTAAGCACAACGCTGTACTTTTTTATTTATTTTGGCTGTTGCTTTTTGATTTTAAAATCTTAGAAAATTTATGAGGTAATTAGATGCAATATTGTAATGCACGCTGAAAATTCCATACCTGTACCACAATACATTTTGGAATAAAGCTGTTATTATTATTATATTTTATCTGTGCGCTGGTTCCATACTTTCTTTTTATGAGGTGTGGATAATATGATTTAGTCCCTGCAGTGGACATGATTGAAAGAAAAAAGTATCTTAAGTGACATGGGGACCTGACAATTAGTTTGTGAGTCGGCGATTCAACGGTAGAATGGTCGCAGACAGCACTCACGTGGTCCAGAATCCGACTGCTAGCCAATGCATTCCCAAACCTAACTTGGCTGGTAATAGTTCCGAGAAAGGGAAAAGGGTGGGCGTAAAGCTGGTAACCTCAAACCGTTAAAGTGCGCCGCTATTACGAAAACTTCAAAGCTCAAGCTAGAAGTCCTACTTTCCACTCGGAAAGCAATGGGAAAGAATATTTACGTAGTATACGGATCCAGGCGATGTTTAGATATGAGAAATCAGAACCTCGTGAAAGCCTACTGGATGAACTGTAGTATTCATAAATCATTACTTGATGAGCTTGGTCACCAGCGTGATATATATACGCCACTCTGAGTTGACAAATGCACGTACGAAATTAACGTTTGCACTATCAGTATACAGGGTATAGTATTCAACTACTTTTTTCGCATTTCGATAGCAGATTAGGTTGCGAAAGGGGCAATTCTCATTCTTCGCCGATTGTTAAATTGAAGTTAACCGTAATAAATTTTCAGAATTTTCTTCTCTTATTCATGAGTACGGTTTGTTTTATCGTTATGTTATATATTTCACCGGGCGTGTAATCTGATATAAAATCTCTGTCTCTCGGCACATAGTTTCCTTAGTGTCCATGGAAGCTGGGAAACTTGACTTAGTCATAAACGATGCTTAGTAATAGTGTTCTCAGTCAAAGTGCTGCTCTTAAAGATGCAATGTTAGGTCCAGGAATGGAGATATTTGTTTTCCTCCATCTCAACAGTAAGGAGTTACTTGAACTCACACATTCTTTACTCAAGCATGAAGTGACGGACCGTTTCTCGAGCATACTGTTGTTGTTCTACAGAGACTATGGGAGAGAAATCCTTATTCCAATTATTGTCCCTATGGGTGGAGCTGTAATAAAGGGAGCCTGAGTGCATGCCTTCCCTGGGTTTAATGCAACATTCACCAGGTGCCCAGTAATCTGACTGAAACCTATAGTGATCAGCACGCACCTCAGATCAAATGTTATCGAGAAGTTCCTACGCAGAAGGAAGTGTACCGTTAATGACCCAGAAGTATCGGAACTTGTGACCAAAGTTAGATTACTAGCTAATCAATACCGGGAATACAGGTGACATGGGACCATTGGGGTAGATCTACCAACAGTCGACGTCCTAAGTCAATGAGGCGGAATCAGAAAAGCAAGGTCAAACAATTCCACACAGCCATGCGACTCGCTTGAACGACCTCACAAGCAGTGGCGAATAAGAAACCCTAGTCGGAAACCAGCGAAACAGGCCACCAGCACGGTAAATTACTCCACTTCAAGGATAAAAGTGACATTACTAACTCATTGGTTGATGCAGCGGCTCCATTCTGTATCAGAGCAAAAATTAATACAGACGATGGTAGAGAGACGCCCCTCACCGTTCTGGAGGCCACCAATAAAACTTAAACACGAGTGAGATTTGGCAACTGTCTATATAGGCTTCCTAGAAATTCAATAGCCGTCGGTCAAAACACGGGGGAGGTAACTAACAATCAAAGAAACAAAGATTTGCAAGTGGTAGACGAACGGATAACATTCATCAAACTTTGTTCAGTCTCCGCCAGTAACATCCGAAATTTTCTAGCAAATGACAGCCGAGTTCCGAAATACAACAGCAACCTGCGCCCACATTTCCAGGGATGGTCCGAAACATTTCCCATAATATAAGGACACATGAACCCCCAGTTTTCGCCAACTATGGGGGTTGGACACGAATAAACTGAGAAAGGCTAGAGAGAAATTTGAAGTGGTGCCACAGTATTTACTAGGATAAACCGATTTCGCACTTATCACAAAGTTTTTGTAGCTGAAGAAGATATACCTTAAGCAGTCATGACCAACCATTCCACATCGCGTGAGTTGACATGGATGCAATTTGGCCTTCGTTAAACTGGTCACACTTTTAAAGAACTTATGGGTGACTTGTCGTGTGAAATGCTATCCGCGCAGGCAAGGGCAGATGGCTTAATCAGCACTATTCTAGACTAAAACACACATGAAGACAACCCTTACCCAGTGTTGTGACGACTGGAAGACAATGGCATAACAATTTTGGGACAGAAAAAACGGAGTTTTCGGGATATGACAGTGACAACTGCGGAACCGCAACAGTGGCCGAAGAGGCGGATGACATCAGGCAGTATCCAATACTATCTGACAAATATGCGGCTCCTGTACTAATTTTTGATGCATCCAACAGGGCGACGGGAAAGCAATAAACCAGTAAGTTATCAATAGCTGGAGACTAGTTGCGACCTCCTGTAAACGTTTAACTTCCGCAAAAAGCAGGTATTCTGCCTTTGACAGAGAGTTACCAGGAGCCTACCAAGCCATTAAGCTTATTCACCACATGGTAGAAGACAGAAAGTTCGCGGCCTACAAAAATCGTAAATCCCTCACCTATGTACTTAATGCGAAAACAGATTAGTACTCGCCTCACCAGATTCTTCAGCTTGATTTTATACCATAGTTTATCGGTGACACAAGAAACACGAATGGTCGGAGAAAAACATAATTGATGCACTGTTCAAAATACACAAGAACACAGTGCAACAAACCACTTGAAACTTTAAAGTGCTTGTTGGGGATAAAAGAAGCCACAAATGGTTTAAGTGTATTCTCACTCCAAACTGCTCTGGCCTCAAACCCTAGTAATTATCAAAACATGCTGATAAAAACTTAATGCACGGTGCCATGATTGAAGATTTACCGAGACCATTCGTCGATAAGCTTACGACAAAACTCATATTCAGTAAGCTCCACTCATCATAGCGCCATGTGGTGAAAATTTCAGCTAAAATGATTTCCGCAAGATACATTTGACAGAACCTGGAACACAACGTCTGGAACTGGATAAGAGAGTTTGCACCACACCTGAAGGTGAAAGTTAAAAGATGCAATATTGCCCCTGGGAGAAATATCAAACCCAGACCCCACATTTTGCCAAGTTCACTTGGAACTAGCAGTCTTTTAAGCTCTAATAGACTCACATGTTCGCAAGAATTGATAGGTTCACTTGAGCCGCACCACTCTCTGATATCAGAGCGATGATGATAGTAATCGCTTTTTTTCATACTGAGTATCCACGGTTCATGTTATTACTATAATACCGGCGGATATGTGAACTCATTTTGGGTCGGGGATCTGCAGCAACTTGTTAGACAGAATCTACTACACTTCAGACTATACTTAAGTCAAAGAAGCAGGGGAAGGCTTCCATCGACGGAGTTGATATCCTACTCCTAACTAAATCACTGGATAAAGTTTCTCACAATGATAATACTCGGTGTCCTGACATTTATCAGTGCCGATGCCAAATGCTAATCAGAGAAAGTGGTGTTCAAAACTAGCCCTATAAATCCTTGCGATCCTGTCAGTCTAAATGCGGGTAATAACACTCTTTGTCAGGCCACACAAGTTGATATTTTATACTTGCTAATGACTGGCTCAAGGCTAATTCAATTACATTCAAAATCAAGAGCTGTACGCCTCTTTAATTAGTTCCCACATATAGATTAGCTTTGACAAGATGTGGCCACCTCTTGTTCCCCTATTCTAAGGGGCTTTTGGAGCAGCTACACAGCTTTCGAAACGCTGTGATTTGACGAGATATTGCCATGAATAGACAAACCAGTACCTGTCTATTTAGACAGCAGCACACTCTAAGTGAATGCAGAAATATATCCACAAGTAACAGTCAATAACTCAGACACCAATGCACAAAGTGAGTCAGCAAGTGGGCGCATTAAATGACCCAAGCTTGGAAGTTTGCTAGAAACAAACTACAGAGTGAATAACTGAAGAACTAGATACAGCTGCAGATAGGCTGTAGGCGTGACTTTCAACCTGAAAAAGTGCAAAGTAGTGAAATTACGCACCTGTAGACTGCAGAATGCAAGGTACACCCTGTGCAATGAAAGCTTGTCCCGCACAACGCCGGAGCGCGACTTAGGTCTAGTTCTAACGGAATAAATGGACACAAGCGTAGCGATGGACGTAGCGACGGCATATGCGGTCATACACTTTACACATAGACAGTTAGGTGCACTCACTCCTGAGGTCTTTCTAAGGTTGTACAAAACATACGTCAGACCACACCTTGAAGTGCATAGTATTATTGCACGCGCAATGCTTAGAAGAGACGCTAACCTCTTGGACAGAGTCCAAAGACGGGCAACAAATGGGTTGGTTGGTCTGCAAAATAAACCATATGATGAAAGGCTGAAGAAATTAGGCCTATTCACACTTAGTTACCGTCGTCTTAGGGGGGATCTAATTACTGCCTACAAAATAACAAATGATCAGAATCACCCAACCAAATGTGTTCTGCCATTGAGTAGGTATAGGCTCCCTCGTGGAAATCCTAGAAGGATAGCTCATCAGAGGGCAAGGCCCCGGGTGCGCTCCCACTTCTTTTCCCTGCGGGTTTGCCGTCCCTGGAATTCCTCACCGGCAGACGTAGCTGTGGCACCATCTGTGGACGCCTTTAAGCGAAGGATGGAAAATCATGCAGCGACACAGGGACTGCATCCAAATGGCCTATCCTCTTAAAATCGCATACACCATTCAAGGGTAGACAATTAAACTTATCGTTTTACTTCTTTACATTCTCTTCCGTCTTACTCTCCTGATAGCTTTAACTACACCTATTTTCATTATCATTATTACCGGTATGTATATATATATACCGGTTGACTGACTGTTGTTACGTTTTCTTATTCTTTTTCTGTCTGTTAGTATGAATACCTTCACTAATTATATCTATTATTATTATTATCTCTTTTCTATTGACGACGATACCGAAGGACCAACTGGTGAAAGGATCAACTCCATTCACAGTAGTAACAGTCTTAACACACCTCATACTACAAACCACATATAATTAATCCCAGCACTACTCCTTTTGGAGTCAACCAAAGCTACGACAGTCGAGTGGCGGGACGAGCTACGCAGACGTTTACCGAAGATCAGGAACCTCTACCTCACAATCAAGAGGCGAGCACAAAGAAATCAAACTGGTTTATACTAGCTCGTAAAAATGATATTGGATACACAAATATGTATATATACAGGTTGTGGAGGGCTTAGAAACATTACAAATTCTTCTGAGGGCCATTGAAGGTGATATCATGTTAGCATTATATCCTAATGATCATAATGCCGGCTCATCCTTATTGTTTCTTCCATCCAGAGACGAAAAAAATGGGAGGATTTCACCCTAAATCTTCAGAATTACGGTCTAATCGGCCGCATATCTAATTTATTCCTTGCACAGTAACCGCTAAATTTGGTGCCTCCTGGTGATTCACTCAAACCATATTTAAACCTTCATTATGTGGCTTATGGAAAGGATTAATAAGGCTTTGAAATATACTATCACTTAACATACAGAAGCAATATTGAAATTGGTATCTGAGTCGGTATAGTAACAGTAAGTTTGGTGGGAATTCGAAGCCGAACACAAATTGATAGGAAGGACGTTGTTGAGTCAGAGGCATACCATTTTGCCGGTTGAGAAATATACGCCGAAAATTTTTCAATGCTTTCGACTACAGTGATCAACACAAGAAGTCCAGTCTCATTCTCAGAAGAGATAAGAGGTAAATTTAATTTGTGTAATGAAGGTCCAGGTAGAAGACATTTTAATCAAGCACATAGAAGAACCTCTTTATTCGGTTCAGAAAATGAACCACAGTATTTTGAGGAGCATATTAAGAATCCCGTAAATGGCAGTTATATTGTACATAATGGAATGAATAATGGCCGTGAAACTCCGAAAATTCACCAAAACCATGTACGTAATTTGTGAAGTACTGTATTAGTTAATCCAGAATGAAAAGGAAGTTGATCGGCTTGTGGGAGAACGCAGTAGTCAAGATGTCCGAAAAGTGATAAGATACAACACTTTATAGATATTTTAGGCCCCCATAGAAAACCACGCAGTAGACAATAAATATTCAATTTGTAATGGCAACGGAAGCAGAGAAGAACCCGTGAATGGTTCAAAAGTTGAAAAAAGTTAGTCATTTCTTTCACGGAAAAAATTACATCTGTTCTATCTGCAGATGGTGAAGCAGATAATTACAGGACGGATGAAAGCTTAGATTCAAATTTCCACGAAAGACATAACGAAGTGAGTGGTTATTATATGCACACAGACTGTTTCTTTATCTTTTGTTGTGATGTAATTTATAGACCACTTTTATTTGACTAGAAATTTCAAAGTTGGTGTAAGTATAATTTATTATCGGATGCCTAATGTAAACTTTAATATTGAAATGATTGTGATTATCACTAGATACAAAACGTTAGGCGAACACTATCTGAATTTATATGCATAAACTCAGAGAATAAATTGATTATTTGGCATCTTTTGAATCAAGGTAGGTAATTAGCTTGCTTGAACAAACTCAAATTGACAGTACATCACGTGGTGAAACAAATGTCTTGAACTAAACATGCTCACTTAAGCCGTGGAGATTAACAGTTATTGTGGAATATTGATCTCACCACAGGTTATTCATCTAGTATATATGTTAACCTCCAAAACTCATTTCAACCTGATATAGGCATGAATATTTTGAGCAGTTACTAACCCAAGAGTACAAGCCCTTATAATAGGTCCGCTTAGAGGACTCTTCCGACAGGCATTTTAGCAATTAGTAGGTCGTGGTTTTGTTTTGTGTAAAAAAATTATTGAAATAATTGCACAAAACGAATGTATGTCTGTTCTTCTTATTCAGTGGCTTCTCACTCATCACTGCCTTCACACAGAAGTTAAAAGTCAGAAAGATAAGAACTCTTCAAAATATGATTTAGAAATCCAGCACGATAGAGTGGAACATAGTCAGAATATTAGTGGCGATAAATAACACAATAAAAATTATGAAAACAAATAAACAGATAAGTTTCTAAAATGGTGATTAATAATCACTTTCCTCCATTCATACTTTGAGTTTAATGTAATAACAAATTTAATTTCGCAACTCATATAGATTGGCTGATAGGAGACCAAAGGTATACACTGCTAGGTGCGTCTTGCCTCCCCTAAGTATATCTTCTGTTCATACATTTACTTGACTTCAGAAACATTCCAAAAGCTTCAATACAGTGTAGTGTGTCTTAACATAATTTCGGCTTTTAGTTTGTCATCATTTATTCACAGGTCATCTTTGCAAGATTATATTTACTTGTATGAAACAAGTTTGATAAGACAGCTAGAAATCCAAGGAGAAATGTCTAACTTTTTTCATAATTTCATATCATTTGTGAATTACAAACAATGACTTAAAACTCTGAAAAAGTAAGGTATTTTATTTGTTATTCTAGAGACTTTTAGTATAGATGAGAAGTAAAGGTGAATTTACATTCATGGTGATAAAATTAGATAGTTTCATCTGATTAACAGAACTTAATTGTGGAGTACATGCAGTAAGATCATTGTATGGATGCTATTCTGAACAATTAACGTTCGACTCAACAAATACAGTTGTTAGATGGATTATTTATAAACTTGACTATGCGGCAAATTGTTCTAATTAACCACTCTAACTTCAGATAAAGCTTCCTGTGTTTGAGTTCCACCTCATTTAAAATTAAGCCTAGGTAACTGGTTACTTTCATACCGTTTTGGGTGTAGTTCCGAAAGAAGTCATGATAGGGGCCTAATTAGAAATTTGACTCGTGATTTCACTGTTTTTGGGTTTCATATTATACTACTAGCGCTGTTGATACTGTTTTTCTAGACCGTATGCTTATCTATGTTTTGAGTAAATTACCAGGAGTGAGGTTATATTTTGGAATCAGTAATGCTGTCAACGACGAAAAAGGTTTAAACTACTCACTATGCTCCAATAGATGGAAGTTAACAATGACACTGAGGCACAGATATCAAACGGTTCATAGACGTTCATGTCGATTTCGAAGAACCCAAGCGAGAGACAAAGTGACAAGAGTGACTAAAGTTTATTTGTCACTTTTCAAGAATTTATATAATTTCACATATACAATAGACAATTACTTGCGACAGTTTTGCCTTATAGTTAAGGGAAAGCCATCCACTTTAAAAAGTAAGTTGAATACAAGACAGTTACTTATGATTTGACATTATTATGACTATGTTCAAAGAGAATAAAGTTAATTCTTTAACAATAAATTTAAATAATGTTAAGAATTTGAAGGATACCAGTGGAGTAGAACACCTGATTCAAGCGGCTAAAGAAAGAGCTAGAAAAAGAGAATTGGATAGATATAAAACTGATGAAGACTCATTTCTCCTTGAAACACCAGAAAAGCCGAAAAGTAGCAAAGAACATAGAAGAGGAATGATCAATGCACCATGGCATACAGATCCAGATGAAGGAATTGGCTCAGAAAAGTACCATAGGCGAAATGGAAGAATTGTAGACGAAACACCCAACGTACAACGTTTAAAGTCAAGATCTCAAAGCATCACTCAACAGGATTTCCCAAGATACTCTGCTCAAGAATTAAAAGTAAGTAAATATATATGAGTATTTTTTGATATTTCGTAAAAGTTTATTAGTGTTAATAATAAAAAACAAACTTGGTACATTGTGGGCATCGAGAGATAAGCCACACAAAAAATATTTAAACAACAGTATATAAGAAAAATAAGGATAGAATAAATGTGGGACTTCGCTTAGAAAGCAAGTGGGCATACTTTTGCAGATCACTCAAAGGATGGTTCACATTACTTCATGTTGCAGCATGTTCAACACTGATTACAATTCTCGTCCATATGTGATAACACTTAGAGCCACTGGCTTGAATTATCTCTCCGATCTTACCCAGGAGTTCGTGATGCACCAGTGGATGCTAATATGACACAAGTATCCTTCATCCCTCGGTTCCACGTCATAGGCTGACTACCTCTCCGCTTTGCCATCCATTCGCAAGCCTAGTGAATAGTGAGAGGAATGGCAACCTGTAGGATGACATTCATAGGACATGTTCTAGCAAACAAAGCAGTTGTCGCAAGATGATAACGTTCAATATAAGATGATCTCTTCTGTGTAGATTGTCTAACCTAGGCTCTTTGACTTTATGCTTGTGTAATTCAGCCTTAGCAACTTAAATTGTAATTTCTGAGGAAACCAGCTTTAACTATCACTAGAATTCCATCTCATGTGGCAGCTTTTCCTTGTGTTTCGAGTGGAAAATAAGTCATCAGTGGCACGTTCACACTAGGCTTGGCTGCTCGTCTTTATTTTCAATCGGCTCTATAACAGCCCTCTACACATTAATCTCCTCTATTTAACCCTCATACAACCAACTCATCACTCTCAATTTGAGTTCCACTTGGGGATTTGGAGGACTTCAAAAGCACGGAAAAGGTAGAACCAGGTACAGATTGTGTGTTTGTGCACTGTGAGTTAAACTATGTGTAAATTTAACAATCAATGTTAGCTGATGTAGGGTCAGGCTGGAAAAGAGCTAGCGGCTGTCAAACCAAAACATGGCACCAGTCAATGAAATCTACAACAGTTAGTCTAAGCCACGTAGGAAGATGCAGACTTCCTGGTTGGGCTCCTCGGGACGGTAAAAACCAGTGGTTGGAAACGATTGGTGACATGATTCAAAATCGTTCTCAGTGATGGCACAGATGCATCGGCTCCTTGTGACTTATGATTTCCAATGAAACTGTTTTGTTCTCCGTTATTACTATACTTTTGTCTCACACCTCTGTTTACTGTCTGTAATATGCATATCTCCTACTTTCTTCTCTTCCTTTGTGTGGTACATGGAGTGTGGCGACTTGAACTGCCGCACATATGTGCAAAGTTCTATGTCGAAAACAGACAGACAGACAGAAATTCAACAATCTGTCTACATTTTAATGCTATCTACCATTCAGAATAACATACTTCAGTGTCAGCAAAACGCGGTTTCGAATCTCAGAAGACACATGAGTTCCTTCAAGGTTGCAGATACGCCTTGCTGACTGGTCAATACCAACTAGCACGAAACCTAGGTCTAAGGCTTCCTGCCGATTGCCTCCAACTATCTACTACCAAAGATTCAGAGTGCACGGTGATGGCTAGCCACCTAGCATGGTGGCCATATTGCAAACTTGACTAAAAGAATTCAGTCTGCACCCAAGATAGGACTAGACATACACCATACACTAGCTACTGACTAGTGTTCAATCGAAAAAATATTTTCCACTTAGCTTCCTATGAGGTACAGATCTCATTACTATCTTCATGATAATTATCCATCTGTTGGTTAAATAAAGCACAATGTCGCCACCATGTTATGCATTTGGTAATATTCTAGGTGTCAGTCGAAGAAAATGAGCTAATACATAATTTCATTTTATAACAAAGTTTGGAATGCAAATATATGCTTAGGTATTTATCGCTTAATGGAGTAGATTTTTAGCCCAGTATTCTGTCCTTTGAGCTGGGTGATGTCTTGATGCCTAAGTTCTTATTATCTTTCTGGACAACAACTTCAGTTCTAAATTCGCTGTGAATTTTAGAGAATACAGCAAAAGCGGACACACTTTGTTCAGTTCATAATAAATTCTATCAATATCCAAATGATATTCTGTTAACTTCAACTGTGTTAACTTGGCCTTATATGCGATAAAGTATTATATGATACATCCATGAAGCTGTTGGCTATTTGTTTGACCCACACAATGAGGGTGTGTAAACCACCTATTTGGGTTCCTGAAGTTACTAAGATCCAGTGATTAAAGACTGTCTGTTTATGGAATTGCTCAAAATTCCCCAAAAGTGACTCAGACGTATTCACTCCTTAATGTTTTATATTCTTTAAAACAGTTAGTTTCCCTTATGAATTTAGTTAAACAAAACAATAAGAAGACGTAATTTATCTGAATCGTGCTGTGATGTATTTGCGTACAACACATTTCGAACAAACTGATCACACGAGGACTTGTCATAGGAAGAGCTAGGAGGTGAGAAAACAGACTTAAGTCAAGTTAAAAAGACATATTGAAGGTCAAAATAACAAGGAAAACCACTAAACCAAATAAGAGAGGTAATAGTACGTCTGCTATGATATCAAAACAAAGTTTACCAAGCAAGGTTTATTGTGATGACGAATTGTTGCTATGAACGCTAAGAGGTGGTTTGAACTTTCTAAATGCGTGCTAGGACTTCGGCAAACTTTAGTATACGCCCAAAACACGTTTTATACATAAGTTTAAAAGACGTGTAAACATCAATTTTATGTCCTGTCTCTATAGTATATGTTTCGCAATAGAGGAGCTAGGTCTCCTGTTCCCACCATTAATAGGTTCTGGTGATTCTATTTGCTTCTGGAGCCATCTAGGAATATGCTCTAAAAATGCACATTATATTCATTGTCACTACTTTCTTATGTGCTTTTATCAAGCGTATCAACTTGAAGTGATGCTATTTTTTTGCAAATTTCTATGCTGATAGATAAGTCGCTTAATCCGATGATCCATGGGCTATGTACTCTGAACTGAATTTTGATTTTTAAAAATATCTTTGATTTCTTAAATATACAATATACGCAAATGATTGCCTTTAGTAGTGAACATCTATATTATTGAACAGTTTGTTGCGTAATCCCACATTCGAACCCAATACTTGATGATTTTTCAGGTATTGATTTTTGTCGGGATTTAGTTTGATTTGTTGGAGGATTTCATCATGAACTGACATCAGTTAGTGAACCATTGGAGATTCATCTGATGCTCACTAGTGACTGGCCCTATTCAGGCTGTGACCGGGGATTCTAATGGGAGGCCGTGACCAGTAGGGTGCAACAAGTTGAAGGTGAGGCAGTAACTCACCGGAGAAGACATTGAGAAATGGTCACGCTGTGTAATGAATTGGCAGAAGTTAGAATTCATGGGCTGGCCATTGGATCGGGTCCCAGTGGCTCAATTGTGTACGAGCTCGCTAGCTTAGTAACTAGCAGGTCCTGGGTTCGAACCTTGTTGGTGGGTGCGTATTGCTGAAGGGTCCCAAACTAGGACGAAACAGCTGGCTGTCCAGTACACCCTGGTTGTTTTCCAATAGTTCTCTAACCAATTTCAGCTCATGATGAAATCCTGTGTTAAATTGTTGAAAAATCGGGACATCCTATAAGTGCTGCTCTCAAGACAGTATAACCAACTGACGACTCACATCCAAGGCAAACATCTAGTGGTAAACGTACGAATAGATGCTTAAGACATGCCTTTATAAGTCTTATCCAATAAGCTTCTTGTATTGTCTGAATTCCGAGGGAAACACAGAACTTCAAGCTTTGAAGTGTCATTAGTGATGCCTCATACGCAACCTTCTCTCTTTCCTAGGCTTAATACTGTGGTTAGACGAGGTTAAGAGGCTAGTCGGCTGAAAATCAGACCCGCATCCCTTACCCTTACTGCTGGTGAACATCCCACCATTACACCGCATAAACACTCCAAAAAAGAGTAAAATTGTTATTTCCATGTGTCCTAAGTGGAACGTCGGGCTTCAGTAGCACACATGCACTTCACTCTGTTCTCTTCAGCCCATACACTTTCACTTCCACTTCACATGTTCTCCTCCGTGTTTATATTCATGAACTAACGCCCAACTCGTCATCTTTCATTCAGTCCCCACTTGACAGCCTGTAGTGTGTCGTCACTCAGATATCTCTTCAGCATGTGTCTAATCCATTTCCATATGCATATTTGTCAGGCGATAGGCTCTTGGTTGATTTATTGCTCATCCTTTCTGGACGGCTATGTAATCTTCAGCATGGAGTCAGAGAAGGCGGCTGTTGATGAAAGTTCGAAACCTACTGAAATTGGTGATGGTTACGTGCGAAGTCTGTAAGCCATTTAGAAGTACTGGCTTGATTGACATTAGTGTGGAAGATGTCACAGAGTCACGTAAGTAAAAGGAGTGACTTCCTTCAGATTTCTTCCGCTGAGGCGGCATATTTTACGAAATAATACTCGCCTGCACCTTAAATGAATTGAAGAATGTCTAAAGAACATTACCCTCTCTCACACAGTGTTTTTAGTATTTCATACTGCATAAACCAGTACTATTGTTCAACGGAAAATGCCTACTAGTCTGCTTTCTTAATAGAAACTACTAAAATAATTATTTAAATAAAGGAGGAACAACAGTGGTTTGTGCAGAATAATATGGTACCATCATTTATTTCGTTGGCTTCTCATCAGCTGCTTACAGTCTAAATAAATTGTGAGGTTTACGTACAGAAAAGTTTTAACATACTTGCAAATTTTACATGTTGTCAGTTGACAGAAAGTTCCACAATTAGTGAAAAAAGTTCAGAAAATTGTGCTTATATAGTTTTTACACAGGCAGCTCAAGTCAAAATAAATGTATGCATACAATGGTAAAGGAGTTACGTAATAAAAACGAGAAATGAGTAAGATGATGAGTAACTAACAAATTTGGTAACGATGTACTGAGTTCAAATCACGTCACAGAAACAAGAGACAAGCAGTATTACAGATTATAAAAAAAGGAGGGGTGAGGTTAAAGATAAAGATTACGTAATCAGAGTAGAGAATAAAGACATCCAGTTATCATGGCAAGGAAAGACTAATAATTACGTCTTTCTGAACACATAAATCTGGTTTCAAGTGTTTGATAGAAATTGCTTCGGCAAACTTGAGGAGAATGGAGCTCCTTTGTCTATTGATAATTTTAAAGGATTTCTCGATTTCCACCTCATGACCTGCCTGGCGATGGCACTGTTTAAAGAATTTGTTCCCTTTAGACGTAAGCTTTTTGGTACATGTTCAGAATTTATTTAGGTTGTAAGCAGCTGATGAGAAGCCGACGAAATAAATGATGGTACCATATTATTCTGCACAAACCACTGTTGTTCCTCCTTTATTTAAATTCATCAAAGGGAATAAATGCGTGAAAACTAATTATTCGTAATGATAATAGCTTTATTCCAAACAGTATTTTATGGTACAAATATGGAATTTTCAGCATGCAGTAGGAGAGTATTGCACCTAACTTACTCAATACAGGAGTGATAATTAAAACAGGGTTTATAGGCTGATAATATTGTTCAATATGAATATGAATATAAAATTAGATTAAGTGACAGTATCAACAACAATATTACAATGAAAGAATAAAGAGGTCCGTTTACTGAATGTCTCGCAGTGAGTTGGTAGTGTCCTCCCTTACATACTTTTCTCATCACAAAATGTGTCCCGGCCGAGTAAGGTAATGCAGAGTTTTTATACTTAGTCGTCCGAGCATATTGTCTTCTATAGATGCTTCTAGTTCCCGTACCTGATGAGATGCAGCTAGAAGAGAGTTGTGTATGAAGAGGATGTATTCTCAGAGTCCGACAAGATATCATTTGCCTACACACTTCTTACATGAGTTCATGTGTCTGTCTACAACAGTATTAACGAGTTGGTTTAGTGACACCTCACTCACCGTACTAATGGCTTTTAATACCCTTCGGAGACAAACAAAGTCTTTCTTAAGTAGCCCAGGAGAGAGAAAGGGGGAGCGGTAAAGAAGAATTAATAGAATACAAGAATTTACAAATTTCGAAAGTAGAGACTGACTGATACCAGACTGTTTTAACTTTCTAACGTAGATCGTCAACAGGAATATCTTTGTAGACACTGACATAATGTGTGTACGCATTCCAGTGTATTTAACATTCGATTCAGTTTTATCTTCTGTGCCAATTATGATAATGGAACCATGCGAACTAACCACTTCATGTAAGTCACCCTTCAGTATAAAAGTGAAATAGAATTATAATACTGTAGAAAATATCTTCAACTGAAAGCATTTCTTAATGCCTAAAATAATTTGATGCTTCTGTTTTTTGGAGGGGTTTACGTCTAAATATTCATATCCCTCATGCTTTTTAAGATTGCAGTACATGTAACTATGGTATTTTGAATGACACCGAACAGCATTACTACAAATAAGTAAAAGACTTTTAATCACCTACTCGGTGTTTCAACGCTAGAAACGGTCGCCAGTGACGCCTCACGTAGTCCGGGATTCGATTCCCGTCCGACGCATTGCTAAACCTCGCTAAACTAATAGTGAGGCTGGTGTAAAGAGCGAAGATTAAGTGTGAAACTAGTAGTCCCACGTCGTGAAAATGCAGCCTCTACCACCGAAACTTCAAATCTCTAACCTGAAGCTATATGTTCCTTTCGGAAGGTAAAAGAATGAAATAAAATAAGTGATAAATAAAAATAACTCACTCAAATATTATGTATTAAGAACACAATATTCAGCGAAGAGACTCTTTTCAACAAGGAATTTATTATCAAGCTGTACAATCGTATATATATGGTTTTTTTTTAAGAAATTATATCCGGTGAGGGAATTAGGTCAAAGGTGTGAATACATGAAATAATAATAATAGTATGAAATGCAATTAAAATATTTGTGATTATAATCATAGTTTAATGTCAAGTGGCAAAATAATTAATGCCACATATAGTGTAATTCATAAGATGTATAGATGTTGGAAAGGGGTGCATAATTAAAGGATTAGTAGGCGAATATAAAATGTTACTTAATATGGTGTTAAATTTGATAAGATAAAACTCAATATTGTTAAAAAAATAATTATTTTGGATTTAGAATGACAAGTGGGACAAGAGGAAACAATTCAGAGTGAGAATAATAATAATAATCGTAGTAATGAGGGTAAGGTACATAGAATAACTAAATAAACAAAATAAATAAAAAAGTGTCTATCCCTCTACGGCCAAGGCAGAACTAGGGATTGTACATACTTCTTTTGTACACAAAGGTCTGGCTTAAAGTCATGAATTGCCAAGGCCTCCGCTGTCTTTAGAATTTTATAACAAAGAAAACGCGGGAAGTTAGCATGGGTTCTATATTATTATTATTTTTTATTTTTTTTATTATTTTTGATTACAGCTTGATTCCACACCGTATTTTCAGTACAAGTATGGAATTTTCAGCATGGATATCGGTAGCCCAAATTTTGCAGGCCGACCATAGATATCGGGTGTGCGCCGGCAGGGGATCGAACCACGGACCATGTGCATGGTCGGCGAGAGTCCTAACCACTGTGCCACCGACGCACATGATCATGATCAGGGTTGACAGAGTGACAGGAGTCGATCAAGTGTTCTAGAATACAGCTCCTCACACACTTCCATTCTCTCTTGTAAAACCATGCTCGAATATGTTCTCGTATCCGTGTGGAAAGCGTCCTCTGGCTACGGCCAATATACCTTGATCCACAAGAGCAGGTGAACTAACAGATGCACACGGAAGCGGCCAGACGGGGGAGTTTATCTTTTACAGAGATGCAGAACAACTTACGGCTGGTGAACGTGATTTGTAATTTTGCTGTAAAGAACGTCCTACTGATTGCTTTAGAGAGACGGTTTTTGGGTATACCTGAAGCATGATCACCTTCGAATTCCCATTTCGTGAATGAGGTTTTCTTTGGAACTGAGTCGGTGACTAGTTTAAACTACTTATATTTCGTATTGCTGCCAATAAATTGGTTGCGGTAACCGTTTTCTGTGAGCTTGGCTTTTAGGAAGTCAATTTCTGAGTCAACGCAATCAGAACTACAAATGTTTTTTATCCTAAAGCAGAGCGAATGCATTAGGTTCCTTTTCTTAGAGATAGGCACCCAAACATAAAAATTAGTCAGTTGTCCGTTCCATTTAGGTTTCCGATGGATAGATCTTTTGAGAGATCCGTCATTACGTCTGTTAAGGCACACACCAAGAAAAGGAATATTTGTTTCAGATTCCTTTTCTATGGTGAATTGTAAAGAAGGATGCCAGTTGTTGAAAGCAAACTAGACATCATCAACGATTACGTTATTATCGCAGATAACGAAAGTGTCGTCTACGTATCTCTTATAAATTGTAAAGTTATGGGTGCTTTGACTAAGTTAGGAGTTTTCAAGGTTTGCCATAAAACAATCAGCCAGCAGGGGACCCAGTGGTGATCCCATGGCAATGCCATCTCTCTGTCTAAAAATCTCATTATTCAAGGTGGACTGAACATTCAACGTGCATCTCAATAAAAGTTCTTTGAGGTGGATTGTCAGCAACACTATTTCTAAACTATGTGTATCAATATAATCACATAAATAGCAAACAGTTTCCACAAGAGGTACATTGGTAAATGGCAAATTCACATCTAATGAGAGCATGACTTTGTCTGAGACATTAAAATCTTTAATACTCTCAGTAAATTTAAACGTATCATCAATGGAATACTATGTAATCGAGAAATATTTATTTATTTATTTTAGGAGTGTAGACAAAAAGGAAGTTATTACGGGAATAAAGAGTCAATGGAATGGTCGCTTAATCAACAAGATGATGCAAATAATGGAACAGGTGAAAATGGATCCAATTATCATAGATCGTCTGCAGTTATTGGTCAAGGTTTTATTGAAAGATATGGATTAAAAACGCCATCATTATATAAGAAGAAAAATGTAAGTCAGTATTTGCTTTTTAATTTAAATTCGGGTCTCATTGGCTTAATGGTCAATCGTGGACCCAGCTGAAGAGAAAGGCAGAAAACAGGACAAAGTAGAGATGTGTTGTTGAAGCCATCCTATGTTCCATTCGGAACGCAAGGGAATAATAAGAATAATAATAGTAACAGTGATAATTTCCTATAGTTTGGTTTGTAAGGATTAGTTACGTTTTACGAGTTGATCACGGACTGATATCAGTTAGAGAACCACTGAAAACCAGGGAGTACTGGAAAGTTGCTGTTTCATCCTAGTTTGGGAATGATCGACAGTACGCACCCAATGAGATTCGAACCCAGGACCTTCCGGTTACAAGGCAAGCTCGTATACCATTCAGCCACTGGGACCCGATTCAATTGCCAATCCATGAATTCTAACTTCTAGGAATTCGTGATGCATTTAGCGTGACCCCAACCATTGTCGTTGGTGGAAAATCCATCCACACACGTGACATCTAATTGGACCTCACTGGTCACGACTTCTCACTAGAACTCCAGGAAGCTCCATCCTGTAGCAAGTCACTAGCGAGCATCAGATTAATTTTGTATAGTTTGGTTTGTAAGGATTAGTTATGTTTTACGAGTTGATCACGGACTGATATCAGTTAGAGATTATGCTCGCTAGTGACTTGCTACAGGATGGAGCTTCCTGGAGTTCTAGTGAGAAGTCGTGACCAGTGAGGTCCAATTAGATGTCACGTGTGTGGATGGATTTTCCACCAACGACAATGGTTGGGGTCACGCTAAATGCATCACGAATTCCTAGAAGTTAGAATTCATGGATTGGCAATTGAATCGGGTCCCAGTGGCTGAATGGTATACGAGCTTGCCTTGTAACCGGAAGGTCCTGGGTTCGAATCTCATTGGGTGCGTACTGTCGATCATTCCCAAACTAGGATGAAACAGCAGCTGTCCAGTACTCCCTGGTTTTCAATGGTTCTCTAACTGATATCAGTCCGTGATCAACTCGTAAAAACAATGATAATGATAATATGGAACCCAACAGTTTTGCCTTATCACCAACTGCATGGGACTGTAAAGTGCCTGTTTAGTTGACATTTTTTTCTACAAGGTTATCAGTGATTCTTCATTTTTTCCCCACTGAGTTTCAATCACCCTAATGCTCTTTCATTCCCAGACATTTTTTCTCTTATCTCTCTCTCTTTCTCTTTTGCATTTCAGAATGATGAGCCGGTAGCTGCATCTGCTCTACGCAACAGTCCATATGCGTTTCATGGTTAATTAAAGTAATAGATGGTCAAAATTGATCGCTGGATCAATAAATCAATGGATGAATATAAAATCATACAACAGTGGGTTAGGATAACCCTTATTGTTAATTGACCAAAGTATACTCACTCCCACGTCGTTACACCACATATTATAAAATGTTATACATAGTTTGAAATATTCATTACTACTGTTATTATTATTACTACTGATAAAATAATTGATCGTTCGGTTGAGTTTATGAGTTTGACTGCTTTCTCATTCTTTACCTCATTATTGTTATTATTATTACTATCATTATTAATTACCCTTATAATTTCAGTTTTACACGTTTAAAACACACCTTAATTTGCTTTGATATACGTATATGTTGATGATGGTCGACCACTATGGTTACCATCATTGTATGAAAGTACTGCCCGAAGATACCGGTTGGAATCAATCAGCCGATCAGTCAACCAAATCAAACGGTGAATAATCTCAAAAAGCAACAACAAAACCTGTAAAAAAAGGCATCTTGTTTCTCTTCTACTTACAATGATAATAATAATAACAATAACTATTTATTATTATTATTATGTTTACTGCATATTTATGATATATAACAAAAAATTGAAAACATAAACTATGCTTGTTGACTTTATTTTGGTGTAATGAGCGTTTGTTTGTCGGGTACATCTGTAATAACAGAAGACAAGGGCAAAGCAATAGATCGTTTATTGAGAAAATCAACAGATATTTATAGATTTTTATGTACATTATTATTAGCAGAGAAACGGCGTCTTCTGATTGGTTGTTTTCCTGCTGAAGGTTATTCTGTCATCTCTTAGTGGCTGTTTCTTTGAAGGTCAGACTATATATCTGCTAATCGTATCCACCCACGCAAACAAAGTCTGCTGTGATTGGTTGTTGATTTAGTCTTTGTCCTTGTTTTTTTCTCATGACCAAGATTTGGGACGTAAACATTGACGTAAATTGCTGTCTAACAATTTTGGCTAGCAGACACCTCTCGCCACAAGACAACTTGAAGAGATGAAATTTTGTACAGATTGTAGGTCATACACATATCACTACACACACACTTTGAAATATTCTCAAACATGTGATGAAACATCCGATGAACATAATGGCAGCGGATAATTACCTGTCGTAGATTGCATGCTCGCCTCTTTAATCTACTCATGTGATACACCCTTCGAACTTGTTTCTCTATCTAAAACAGAGAATGCCTAACACGTCAACCTCTCATAACACGGAAATATCAAATATCAAGACGCCTGAAACGCCATCGTGAGTATGCGGGTTTATTATTATTATTGTTTCCTTTAATTCCTAGAGGAACATAGGACTTCAGCCGCACGTCTCCATTGCGTTCGGTTCTCTGCCAACGTTTTCACCTGGCTCCACGTCTGCCCACAAGCTCTCATCTCCTCTTTACATGACTTCCTACATGTCAGTCTCGCACTGACGACCAACTCGCCGCTTCCCATTCAGGTTCCACTCGAGCGATGGCTTGGTGCGTGATATTACTCACTTCATGGTTTCCTCAGAGTATGGTCAATCCACCTCCATTTCTTCTTGCATATTTGTTGTACAATCGGTTCCTGCTGGGTTGGTTCGCTCATTGCCAGAGATCCCTGTTGCTGATTTTCTCTGTCCGGCCTTCTGATCTTGAGCGAAGACAGCTGTTGATGAAGGTCTGTAGTTTGTTCGAAATGGCCTTCGTAACGCTGCGCTGTGCCAAGTCTCTGATCCATATAGTGAGTAGCACTAACTTCAGATTGGAGTTGAAAATCCGGATCTTATTTTCATTTTCATTCTGAGTGTTGTTGATCTCCACACAGACTTGAGAGTAATGAAAACTTGCCTTGCTTTCCCGATCTTTGCTTTGATGTCCTCATCAATTCCGTCCGCCTGTAGTTAAAACGATACTTCCCAGGTAGTTTGGTGAAGGAGGTTGCTTCTTTCAGATTTCTCCCATTTATGCTGGCTGATTGTTGTTGCTGTTGGTCAGGAATTTTCATCACCTCTGTTTTCTCTACGTTCACCTGAAGTCCTATCTTCTCTGGATGCTTCTTCTGCCAACTTGTTGCTTTTCACTTGCATCTCGTCCAGTTTGTGGGAAATCAGACATATATCATCGGCGACGTCCGGATCCTTCAAGCTTTTTGTGTGGGTCATTTTATGCCTGTTTCCTCGCTGCCCGGCCTACTGTCTGTCGCATTATGCAGTCTACCGCAATCAAGTATTCATTGGGGAAAGTAGGCAGCCGGCCACGTCTTACTCCCGTCTTCACTTCGAAGGATTCCATGAGTTTCTCGTCGTGGATTATACGACATACAGCATTATTGTAAAAGTGTTGGATAAGATGTATAACTATTGGCAGCACCCCTTGGTAGTAGTGAAGTAGTTTCCAAATCACCTCTCGATCGACACTGTACTACTGTCTTGGAATAAAGCAAATTAATACTATTACTGTTATTATTAACCACTGGTGATCTAAGATTATTTGACACTTACTTTTCTTGCTGTGTATATTCTAATAGAAATATACATCTCGTATCTCAAGCTGTCTAATGAATAATACTTTGGCGTTTGAGTCTCAGTGGGAACATCATCAATGTCACTTGGAGGGGGGATTACAGATACACTGAGGTGACGAGTCCAAATAGGACGAAATGCGCATCCTGGGTTCTAATGCTGGTCAACACCCACCAAATGACGTGAATATTAATCCCTTAGACATTGTCGACGTGTTGGTTATAGGAGCCAACATGTCAACAGAAGATAAATATTCAGGTTAAATCAATAAACGAGAGTAGACTTCGACGAAATGATACCTTTCGCTTCGCTTGTTTCTGGTACTAAGTTAAGTCACGAACTGATACCTGTTACAGAATCATTGAGAACTAGGGAGTAGTGGACAGTTATTTCGTTTTTCAGTTTGGAAATCTTCAGCAGCAGATACTCACGACCTCACCAGCAATCGGACCAAAGACCTTCAGAATATGGGACGAACTCGTTGAGCATTCAGTCAACAGAGGGGAATCCAGCAGTGCATGAATTCTAGCCTATATCAAACTATCCGAAAACTGAGATATATGGCGCCATCAGTAGTCGATGTCAAAGGCGAGTATTTGCATCCTTAGTTTTCTGATAGGAAGCAGTACACTGTTTATTATGGGAAGTTCTCCACTGCTTCACTTACTCTAATTGGTGTTCCTCAAGCTGCTGTTCTTTCTCATTTTATGCTTTTTATTTCTTCTTACTTGACCTACTTGCCAATTCAGACGAAACCGATTTTTTAAGAGTATGCTGTGGTGATCTGACTATTTCTGTGCCGGCGGTTAGTTCTCAGTCAGATTGTCCAAAAGTGGATAACTTTTTATCAGAAATTAGTCAGTGGTCTATGTCAAATGGTTTTAAGCTTAATCCTTCCAAATTCCAGGTGGTTAATTTCACTTTCAAACACAAGCGCCACCTATATAGTCTGGTTAGTTCTCATGGCAACATTATAATAGATGACAGAGAAGTTGAAATCAAATCGAATGTTAAATACCTTGGAGTGTACATTTCATCTCATCTCTCCGGGTCATCACAGATACTGTTAGTTTCTAAAAAAGATATTTCGTTTGACGATCTACGTTAGGAGGTTAAGACGATCTGGTATTCTACCTGTTCTCCTTAATGCACCTCCTTCCAACTTAATCTTTCCTAAGGTACTTAAGTAAGACTTTGTTATACTGTGAAGGGCAATAAAAGCCATCGGTGAGTAGGGTGTCACTAAACAAACTCGTTAATACTGTTGTAGATAGACATATGGACTCATGTAAGAAATATGCGAACGGATATTATCTTGACGGACTCTGAGCATCTATCCTGTCCATACAAAACTCTCTCCTAGCTGCATTTCATCAGGTAAGGGAACTAGAAGCAACTATAGAAGACTATATGCTCGGATGACTAAGTATACAAACTCTATATTACCTTACTCGGCCGGGACACATTTTGTGATCAGAAAAGTGTGTAAGGGGAGGGAACTACCAACTCACTGAGTAACACTAAGTAAACGGAATGTAATGCGATATATAACGGACAAACATCGCTAGAGAGAAATCAAAATCAGAAGAAATGAACACCGTGGAGCATCCGCTCGACGACCAAGAGATCTAGTTAGCCTACAGAAGCTTGAAAAATCATCAGGTCTACACGCTATAGAATCAGGCCACAATATTGAAATAATCCAGAAAATTTTCAGAAATCACAAAGAACGTCTCATTTCATCAGAAGTACTTCATATCAAATGGAATCCAAATTGTCTGAATAGGAATGATGGACTAAAACAGCATTTAACTTGGTTACAACACCCCCCTCCCCCATGAAATGACTGATGAGCAATTTCATAGTGTAAACATACGCTGCTTTTATAATTTTACAAACTTATCAAATTCAACAATCTACACCTGGTTGTGTTATCTTTACCGGTTGGCCAATTTGACAACGCAAAATGACCCCATACTGAGGAACGATTATTAAGTTGTTATAGATATGTAAGCTGAGATTTTGTAAACTCTTCTGGTTTAGTATTTCTACTCTGATAAAGCTATTAGCAGCAGAATTAAATGGCGAAACGTCAGTAAACACAACAATATCGTTTTGTTTTTCATTCATTGGGAAATACAAGAAAACCTTTATCATAATGAATATCATATACTCAACGCCCAAATTTTTTCAAACTGTTAAAAGTGAACTTGATTTGGACATATATAACTAAAATTTAGAACAACACATTTAAGCGAACAATATTGTTTTCAATTAGATCTCATCAGGCTTAACTCTAACATATATAAGTTTACAAATAAAAATTCAAATATAAACCAATCATGGTGTTTTGTATATAGGATAATACGATGGTGAATATAAATTGTGCAAATAGTCATAATAGTAGTAGTGATAATGTGGTGAGAGCTGTCTACTAGCCAAGTGGTGGACAGTAATTGAGGTCAATGTTTATGTATCAAATATTAGTCATGTTGTGGTGAGAGATGGTTGCTGGCCAAATTGGTTGACAGTAATTGAGGTCAAAGGTCAAGGTGGACAGGTGAATACAGTTAACATATAGATGAACTGACACAGCCACAAGCGATGCAAGGTTAACTTTGTGAGAGAAACAACCAATCAACAGACTGTATTTTCTACTAACGTTGACCTACAATAATGTACATAAAAATCTATAAATAAGTGTTGATTTTTCGTAATAAACGATCTGTTGCCTGGCCCTTGTCTTCTGTTGTTACAATAATAATAATAAAAATTGATGTTCATTGAATATGTTAATAATGTGCCAGTAAACAGAATTAATAATAAAAGGATAAGTCTTGTCAAATCTCTCGAAAACCAAAAGCTTGAAAGGAAATTTCCATCAGTTCCGGGCCGGTACGTTCACAATTTTTCCAGTGTCGTGCTTAATAAGTTTCAATTGGAGGTGTTATCCCTAGGTCCCAAATTTAGTGACTATGCTCCTAAAGTTGACCAATTAGACACTGATATACAGTTTGAAAAATTTGTATTCTCAAACATCAGATCTTACCCCATCATCGGACGATGAACTAACTAGGTTCAAAACGACGCTAGTTGACAGCTGCCAACAATACAAGAATAATAGACATTCAGTAAATAATCTGTTATCTATACAACACAGAGAAGCTCTAAGAGAACTTAGAAGCAACGAAAGCTTAACTATTAGCAAGCCGGATAAAAGTGACGGTATAGTTTTACTGGACAAAAGCGATTATCTCGAGAAAATGGAAGCTATTTTGAATGATCAAACTAAATTCCAATCTCTTGGTGTTTCCAAAGACCTCAATGTAAGAGCGGAGAAACTAATGACCGACTCCCTCAAAAAACTGAACCAAATAGGAGTATTATCATCAACCACATATGAGTCCATGAAACCAACGGGTACTCATACTCCACGTCTTTACGGTCTACCAAAAGTTCACAAACCGGGTCTTCCTCTTCGCCCTGTTTTAGATATGTATAACTCTCCATTTCATGGAACAGCGAAGTGGTTAGTGAAGATTTTGGGTCCTTTGCACAGAGAAATCGTGCAACATAGAATTAGTGATGTCTTCGACTTTATTTCTAAATTATCCGAGACTAATGTGAGGTATAAACGCATGTTATCCATGGATGTATCATCACTATTCACTAATGTACCGCTTATGGAAACATTAGACTATATTTGTCAAGAAATCGCCGAAAGGCAATTAGACTTAGGAATTCCCTTGTGTAGCCTCAAAGAATTACTTCTTAAATGCACAATGAATGTTCACTTTTTCTTCAATAATTCATACTGTCGACAAGTAGATGGAATAGCTATGGGTTCACCATTAGGCCCAATGTTAGCTGACTTCTTTCTCGCAAAACTTGAAAACGGGAAATTGAAGGACATCATCAAGCAGTTTGATATGTATTATCGATATGTCGATGATACATTTATCTTAGCTGATGAGAATGTTAATATAGACGAATTGTTGCTGAAATTCAACAATATCCACCCTTCGCTTACCTTTACTTGTGAAGACGAGCAGGACAATAAACTACATTTCCTGGATGTCTTGCTAAATAAGAGAGAAGATGGGTCACTTGGGAGAAGCGTGTATAGAAAAAGCACATTCACAGGGCAATACACACACTTCCTTAGTTACGTGCCCATTAAATATAAAAGGAATGTTGTAAAATGTCTTGCGAGCAGAGCAAGAAAGATATGTACAGATGACCTCTTACAAAAGGAATTTGAATATATTCACGAATCCTTGATGGAGATGGGCTATCCGAGTAATTTCATAAAGAAACATATGAAAACATCGGAGAAAAAACCGGAGACTTTGACGGCACGTAAGAAACCTCTATTTATTAAGTTACAATTTAATGGTGACTTATCAAGTGAGATTTTATTCCAGAGACTTTCAAGGAGTATACGAAGAACATTTTACGCAGCACACCTATGTTTGTCATTCTCTAGCCGACGAATGATTGGGACGCAAACGAAGGATAAGCTTGATAGTTTTGCCACATCTATGTGCATTTATCAATTCAACTGCACCTACTGTGACAGTTATATTGGGCGTACTACTAGACAGCTTAACCAGAGTGTCACTACTGAATATCTGCCATCGTGGTTTGGCAAAGGACAGACAAAAACAATCCGTAGCTCAATTTTGTCACACTTAATTGATAGTGGTCATGTAATCGAGAAAACGAGAGCCTTCAAAGTAATCCATCGTATTCCCCCGAATCTCTCCAATAGACTTCGTATTCGTTTACTGCACACAGCTGAGGCGATAGGCATTCGAACTATTAAACCTAAACTGTGTATTCAAAAAAAGTTCGTCCAACCATTATCCCTCCCTTGACCTATTAAGACATAACCAACTAATAATTTCTACACCACCCTTTGTTTATATTTTCACCCCCTTTCTTATCGTCCCTTAATCTTATCTTCATTATAAACGTGTTTCATTTCCTTCCCTTACAATCTAACATTACTTAATCGGTTCATTTGTTTTTACTAGCCTTTATCGACTACTTCCACCTGAACAGTTGTTTGTTTAATCATACTGTTTTTTTCATTATTCGTGTTATCACAGATTGCCTCACTTTTTCATCCTTATTATTGATAAGACCATTTCTATAATTATTATTATCATTACTACTATTATGACTAATTGCACAATTTATATTCACCATCGTATTATCCTATAGACAAAATACCTTGATTGGTTTATATTTGAATTTTTATTTGTAAACTTATGTATATTAGAGTTAAGCCTGATGAGATCTAATTGAAAACAATATTGTTCGCTTAAATGTGTTGTTCTAAATTCCACTATGGGAATATTTAGTATATATAACTAAGTAAATGACACTTTGTTTTAATTGTTATGTTGTTGTGGATATTTTCACTTAATCTAATTTTATATTCAGATTCTTATTGAACAATATTATCAATGAGTGTTGATGCCAGGTTTCTAATTAATACCACCGTAATGGGAAAATTAAATGCAATTCTGTGCTACTGCGTGCTGAAAATTCCATATTTTTCACCAAAATATACTGTTTGGAATAAAGGGATTATGACTGATATTGTAACGACAGAAGACAAGGGCCAGGCAACAGATTGTTTGTTCAGAAAATCAGATATTTGTAGATTTTCATGTACATTATTATTAGCAGAGAAGCCACGTCTTCTGATTGGTTGTTTGCTTGCACAAGGTCATTCGGTCATCTCTTTGTGACCGTTTCTTAGAAAGTCAGGTCATATATCTGTGAATCACATTTGCGCACGTTAAGTCTGCTGTAATTGGTTGGTGATCTTCTCAAGGTTAAGCTTTGTTATTGTTTTTTCTTATGACCCTGATTCGGGACGTAAACATTGACGTCTACAATTTTGGCTTGCAGACAGATCTCACAACAATGTTACTAATGTGAATTAGAATATAAATCGAAGCCCTGCATAGCAACTAACACTTGGAAATGATTCCTGCTCTATTGTTTCAGAGTGTAGCAACTCGAACTACTAACAACATACACCAGAGTTACAGGCGTTATGTGTATCACAGTCACCTAACATCCCAAACACAAGCGCTCTGACCATCTAGATGGCGCTACTAGAATAACTGAGAGTTTTAATCAGATAGAATGGTTGACTGACTAGTTTCTGCACAAAAGTGCAGCAGTTCCAGTCGCCAGACTCCCTCCATGCACCACACGCAAAGCAAGAGAAGGGAGACATTAAACAGAAGTATGCAGGAAAAATAATAGTAACATGAAAAACCAGTAGTTTTATTGGATACGATAAATTGTAACTGTAGAAGACGAGGGACTTGGTAAAGTAATGCTTATTTAGAATCTGGTATTTCTATGTAGCGAAATTATGTACAAGTTATCTTCAACGCAGCATTTACACAGATCTTCTGTGTTGTGCTACTTTTCGCCTTCATATTGTGTTTCTTTCACGGCCCCCATGTAACTCTCTTCAAGGCTGTATCACTTGCTTTCACTAACATCAAATCTATCTCCCTGCTATTTGATATTTTTATGCCGATGCACTTCTCATTATATACTACTCATGAATCTTATCAGTAGCACATGCCAGAAAATCACAAAAAGTGACTGTATCTGAGCCATGCCTTGACAACTAGGATTTGGAGCCATGTCACTAATTGTCTCCAGCCTTCATTGGTTCTTACCGTCCTGAGGACCCAAACCGGTCAAGAAGTTTACACCTCCTTACGTGAATGGCTGGCTGAAACTAACTGTTGTGGATTTCATTGACTGATGAAGCCATATTTTGATTTGACCACCACTAGCTAACTCTTTTGTAACCTGATTAATCCTACATCAGCTAACACTGCCTGTTTTCGATGAAGGTGGTGACTAGGCAGGCATGCGTAACACATGCCCTAACTGTCTCAATCGACGAAGATGCTTCACAACCTCATCAATTGATTTTCCCATCCTATCTAGCAGTCGACCGACGGCTGACCTCAATATTACTCAAATAATTATACCACTTAACACAGAATGTAGATAAAATGGAGCCACCTATGATGAAAGCCAGGTAGCCGCCATTTTTATGTCTTCCACTTTCGACGGCTATATCTCACTCACAGCCTTGAAGGAGGAGGTAGGAGCAAAGGAGGCAGGCGTATACACGACCTTTAATGGATATCCAGGTGGATATCTTGTCTACTTATCCAGAGATGGCGTAAACTGGCTGACAAATGCACCAAACAAGCCTTTTGCATGTATGTTGAGATTTCGTCAGCAATCAACCCATTGGGCTTGATGCCATTTTGCTAAACATGTGAAGTGGTCAAATAGGTCAGATACAATACAAGACTTAGCACAAATGACTCTTTATTTTGATTATGAAATAGAAAATGGAATTTTTTGAAAAAAAAATGCGTAAGAAATAGATATAGAGATTTATCAATATAAATGAAATTTTTTATCCTTCTTTTCTTTTCTGGAAGAAATTCGGGGGTCACTGATTATGATGTAATCCACATTTCTTAACAAAGTGTATCAAAATTTTGAACTAATTTTTGTAGATTCACTGTATCCAATGGAATAAATATGAATTCTGTACCATCGGGACCCTTTCGTTGAAAGAAGAGAAAAGAAAAAAAATTAAATTTTAAGAGATGGTTTGCAGGGATTTGATTGTCTAGAAGTTTGATCACGAACAGACTTCAACTAGGGGACGATTGGGAAACCAATAAGGAGTACTGGACAGCTAGCTGTTTCGACCTAGTTTGGGAATCGTCATCGGTACGAACCCAAGACCTTCCGGCAACAAGGCGAGCTCGTAGAAGTTAGAATTCACAGGTTATTGGATTGGGGTTCAAGTGGTTGAATCACATATGAGCTCGCCTTGTAAAGGGAAGAAGGTTCTGGTGGGGTGCGCACTTATGAAGAGTCCTACACGAGGACGAAATGGGCAACTGTTCAGTACTCTCCGGGTTTTTCCTTGGTTCTCTAACTGATGTCAGCTTTTGATCAAACCTATAAATTGTCAAATAACATGATTCAAATTTTTGTAAAAATCAACCAAGTCAACATGTATTGATAACATTGTTACATTAAGATTACATTTGTACAATTCCTGTATGCGAAAAGTACATGATGACTCATAAAACTAGTCCGACTCTCATTCGATTGATAGCTACTACCTTAATACTATGATCGAGCTTCAGTAGACTGAAATGACCTAACAAGCTATACACTGACTGAGAGGAATATTTTCTATAGTTCCTACCTGGCTAGAAAAGTCGTTTGGATAGTGGTTAGAATGAAAGCAATTAAAATCAATAAGGCAAATCGTCTACACTAAGTTGGAGGTTTCAGCAGGACATTGCAATTTCATCTTATTATTTGTAGGTCTTTGCTAGCTGGCTACACCGTCACCCACAAGCTCTCATTCTCTCCTCATACGATGTCGTCCATGTCATTCCTGGACAAATACCCGACTCCTCCTGTCCTATTCGATTTCTACTCGAGAGCCTGACTGATACGTCATGCCACTTAACCGTCTCCTCGGTGTATGTCCAATCTACCTCTTTCGTTTCCTTTTCTATAATTATTGGTTAATATGTTGTTGGTTGGTTCGTTGATTATCTTTTTTAGCTGGCTATCTGACCATCAAGTATAGGGAGAAGGTAGCTGTTGATGAAAGCCTGAAGTCTGTTGGAAATGCTTGTGTAGTTACACGAGTACCAAGCCCTTAAACCATACAGACGCAATTGCTTGACATTAGTGTCATTTGTTTACTAGCCAGTCCTAAGGCCAGTAAAAGAGGGAAGGTTGGGGGGGGGGGTCTACCAACCCTACCTCGGAAAATCAGTCCAGTCGCTATAGAAACTTCAAAGAAGAGAAGTCATACCACAATTATTTTGAATTCTTCAGTCTTTAAATTAGAAGACTGTGTACTGATATTACTGTGGTGATTTCCAAAACAAACGATCTGTTGTCTGGCCCTTGTTTCCTGTTGTTACAGTACCACTTTCCGTAGCCATCAATTAGTACCATAAAGAATGCGAAAGCTTCAAGTACAATAACACTACCATGTTCTACATACACAGATAAGATTATAAATCTAAAAGGCAAATGGTATTTATCGATTTTACGTAACAAATGAAGCAAATGAATGCTGTTTTAGTAGTACTCACGCATTCAACTGCATGTAATCATCACAGAATAACGTGAAATAGGGTAAAAGTTTTAAGTTCAACCACTGCGTGATATTAGTTAGAGAACCATTGAAAACCATCAGGGAGGAGTACTGGACAGTTGTTTCGTCCTAGTTTGGGATTCATCAGTCCGAGGTCAAACTTGAAACAAATCAAATCCCAACCAAAACAAACTCTTGGAAAAAGAGTATAAGTATTAAGAATTAATATAGTTAGGTGGAGAAAGATGAATCACCGAAATTTTTTTTTATAAAGTCAACACCAAACAACGTGCAATCGGAGTGATGCAACAACGCTTATATCCTGGATATATGGTAAATGTAATAAAAAAAGCCCAGAGGGAGTAAGACCATACATGCATAAAGCAAGTTATGAAGCCATGTGACGTACAATGATACGATTAAGAGCAGCAGAAGGTTGGGATACTATCCGGACGCCCAGACTGAAGCAGGTGATAGTCTTAAAGGAGCCACATTCATCTGGAGCCTTTGACTTGATGTTTGATCCAAAAGGCAGTGGACAAGTGTACCCATACTTCACGGTGACCAAACTAGGTTTATACACCATTCAATCCTTTCGGATTCTGCAGCCCATGTACACCATAGGTTTGGAAACAGGATTTTCTATCTCCTTTTGGTATACCTGCATGTTCATCAGTCTTTCTTTAAGCAACAGACATTCTTATTTATCGTTTTACTTTTGTGAGGAACCCCCTTCACACACAGCGGGAGAGCAGTAAGTAGGATTTTCCTACTAGAGGCTATGAACGCGGGGCTACATAAGAGGATTTCGAGGGGCAGACAGATGTCTACCCACTCTCGGCATTGTTATTTATTCCGTGTTCCTCATGACAAAACAGTAAGAGGATAGGATGAACAAACGGTTGTAACAGAGTTAAACGACACTAATCAATCAACAATGCTGAGAAGTCATGAGGAATGAAATAAAACGAGAAAAAAACGATAACAATAACACAACCAACCTTTTTAATTTTAATTAATTTATGATCACGAAATTCTGTCAATTGTGCTTTTAACGTTGTCTCGTTACTTGTAAGAAAAGCATCTCTACAACGCCAGTATAAATCTTCCATAGCAATACCTGAAATTGTAAAATAATTAAACGCTTAACAATAGATGGTAAAACAAAAATAACAAAACAAACTGTTAGACCATCATAGACTACAAGTGTTTCTCAATTAAACAGAAAGTTTCAAGAAGGCCAGATGGCAGTACTATGCAGAATGTTTTCCAAAAGAAGTCATGGATTGACTCCATTATGGATAAGATTTTATTTGATAAAATCACACAGTGTTGTACAGTTATTAATATTTACTGATGACCACATTTCAAGCACAATTCATCACTGCCACTCATAATCATATCAAGGCACTACTCACACAACTTTTTACTTCATTTATATACATGAGTGAAATTGATGATTAGACATTTGATTGAATAAAATCAATATAAGATGATAAAGTACATTCAGAAATAATAATATTAGTGTTATCAATCAAATACAATCAGATGGGAAATAAGATGTTTTTATAGTAAAATAAATAAATAACTTGTTACAATGTTATAATGTATGTGAATTGAAATAGAATTTTAAGATTAGTTATTATCCTCCTCTGATTTGACTGGTGGTAATAATATCTTCCATATCTCTGGTACTTGCATTGAGTCATTTCAACTGTATGTGTTGTATTGGTGTGAAGACTGAATGAACCAGGCAGGATTCAGTAATCAATCCCTCTCTCCTGAAGGCGTTCAAAATAATCAACAGCACAGCCTTGTTGATAACAAAGCGCAGAAATTTCACTACGTCATCTTCTGTCCTGTTTAGAAAACTTGAAATTTTCCGTCTAAACATGACTCATCCTACCCCCTCTTTCATGTCTATTTTATAAAGACGTGTTATCCTAGGGTTACGTAACTCATTACTTTTTATACTCCTTTTAGTTAAACTTTGTTTCTATCCACAAAAATGTGTTGAACTCTGCTGTTCTTTTGCTTCCAAGATTACTCATACAGTTCTATAAGTAGTCGATACTTTTCAGTCTTAATGGTTCAACAATTTACATTATTCAAGAATTGGTTTGTAGGGATTTGATTGATTAGTTTTGAAGTTTGAATTCATGGGCTGGCCATTGGATTGAGTCCCAGCGGCTGAATGGTCTACGAGCTAGCTCTTCTTGTAACCAGAAGGTCCTGGGTTCGAACCCAAATGGGTGGATGCGTAATGATCAAGAGTCCCAAACTGGTGGGCCGAAACAGCTGTGTCCAGTAAGACCCGTTGGTTTTCCAATGGTTCTCTAACCGATATCAGCTCATAACGAAATCCTGTAACCAACTTACACTATTTCTGACCAATGTTACTCTCAGTTCCAATCAATTATTCATTATCATTGTAAAAAACAGTATGTTCATATCTTTAATTTAATTCATAATTTTTGCATTGTTCAGGTTGTAACCACCAGTCAATGCATCATCACCAGGAAATAATAAAAATAAAAACATCAGCTCAGATTATCCTGGTATATTCATCGTTCTTGCTTTATTCAAATTTATTAATGGGAAGAATTGTATGAAACTCCTTATATAACTGTTGTATTTCTTTAGAACCCTAACATGATTCCATATTTCCCTTCATTTCTATGTGCATTCTGATCACTACTCAATTATTAAATTATTCATCCCATTACGTAACTCTACCTGTCTGTCTGTTTTCGACATAGAACTTTGCACATATGTGCGGCAGTTCAACTCGCCACACTTCCTCCTTGTAGCACACAGAGCAAGAGAAGAAAGTAGAAGACATGCATAATATAGACAGTAAACAAGGGTGTGAGACAAAAGAATAGTAATAACGAAAAACAAAACAGTTTAATTGGAAATCATTATAAGTCACAAGGAGTGGATACATCTGCGCCAGCCATTGAGAACGATTTCGAGCCATGTCACCAATTGTTTCCAGCCATTGGTTTTCACCGTCCCGAGGACCCCAACCAGGAAGTCTACACCTTCCTATGTGGCCTAGACTAACTGTTGTAGATTTCATTGACTGGTGCCATGTTTTCGTTTGACCACCGCTAGCTCTTTTCCAGCCTGACCCTACGTCAGCTAACGTTGCCCATTGTCGAGGAAGGCGATGACTAGGCATACGTAACACATGTCCTAACCATCTCAGTCGATGTAATTTCACAGTCTCGTCGATTGATTTTCCTTCCCACCTACCTAGCACTCGATGCCTATCCTCAATATTGCTCACCTTATTATACCACTTCACAAGCAGGCACCTATGATCAAAGACAGCTAGCTCGACTTTTCATGTCTTCCACTCTCAATGGCCAGGTCTCACAGCCATAAAGGAGGACGGAGCGGACTGATGAGCAGTACACATGCCCTTTGGTCGATAGTCGCCAGAGACGGCGTAAACTGGCATATGCGAAACTAGCCCTCTGTATTCGTGCTGAGATTTCGTCGTGGTGGTCGGGCTTGCACATCGCAATGACCCAACGAGCCACACTGGCTGGAACTTATGTTCCTGTAGGTCCTACCATGCCAGAAAGGTTGTTTGGATGGCGGTTAGACTAAAAGCAGCTACCCAATCCAACACCATGATTCAAACAAATTCACAAAATATCATGCCGGATCGGTCGGGGCCTGGATTAACAACGACCGCGCTTCCTGCTGCCGTGTCACAGGGCAGAAGTGATAAATATGCTACTGAGACACACCAAACAAAAAAGAACAAACAAAAACAGGCCGCGTGTGACCGGCCTCAAGCAGTTGTCCCCTGGGCTCTGCGGTCACGCAACACTCTTTCTGTTTCAGGTTCCCGAAGAATCAATCAACTTCCACGGTGTGGGCAGCCGGGAAGTAACAACCGCACACACACTTCCAAGAGCACACGAAGCCTTCCTGAGTATCACTCTCCCTTACGTAACTCTAACACATTTTTTCAGCTCCTTTTGTGTATTGACTAACATTAAGAAGTATGTCTGTGACAGCTGATCACTTCTGTTACTATCCTATTTTATGAAAAGGAGATTCCATGTAAATGCGATTGTACAACTAAAAAGGAGAATGAATTCACCGAAAAGAACCTCCTCTCGGAACTGCATGTTTTGTTTTCATTCATGTCTGGATGGGAATTTTCCATGAATAGGTAGACCTACCGGCAGCCAATGTTATCAGCGAGTATTTGTATGAACCTCCTATCTGATCACATCTTCTTATAGCAACTTAATCCTGCAGTCAGTCGTTGTTAGTAAGCAGTGAGAGAAGTTAAAGCAGCTGTTCAGTATTCTCTGCTGGTTTTTAATGGTTCCTTAATTTATGTTTTCTCGTGACTAAACATCAAATCAGTATCAAGAGAATATCAGCGATAATAAATTAATTTTGTCCACAGTGAGACAACAGAAAACTCGTCCAAGCCATTGAATTTAACAGAGGAGTACGACAGGGCTGTCTGCCTGCTGTTACCGATGATATTCCTAATTCTAGTGGACTGGATTATCCCGCACACCGTATGTGGGAAGCTAGAAGACATAAATACGTTGGATCACCGATAAGAAGACTCTAGAAGATCTAGACTTCGAAGATGACGCATATATGTCACACAAACTCGAAGACTTACATACGAAAACCAACAAATTAGTTGAAGAAACAGCGAAGACTTGACTTCAAATGAACATACAGAAGACGGAGGTGATGAAGATAACTAAACAAAGCTGACAACAATAACCATCAATCACTATCAACGTAATAAATTTGAAAGAAGTTACTTCCTCCCCTCATTTATCTAGGAAGCATCATTTCAACTACAGGCTACTCCAAGGATAAGGCTGTCAATACCATAGTAGGAAGGGCAAGATACACCCTCATCACTCTGGAAATCTTCTGCACTCTGTAGCTCAAAGAACATAAAATCCAGATTTTCAACACCAATGTCAAGTCGGCTAATTCTTCTATATGGGTGAGAAACTTGGCTTCGAGTGTCAAGAGAAGCAATCCCAACAGACTACTGCAAACTTCTACTTACAGCTGCCTTCACTTGTCCCATGCTGAAGATCAAATGGCCGGCTAGAGTAAATTAGCAACAAATTTCCCGAAGATAATGGAGATGGATTGGGTACATGTTGAGAAGACCATCGAATAATATCGCTCGCCACAAGCTGGTCATAGCTTGAGTGGAACCCGAATGGGAAACGACGAGTTGGACGTCAGTCCGAGGATGACATGAAGGAGATCGTGTGAGTTAGAGGCGAGAGACTATGGGTGATAGTGAGGCCAGCTGCAGAAGACCACAGAGGATAGGACAAAATGGAGACGATATTGAAGTACAATTGGAACCCAAGGAAGCAATAATAACAATTAGGAAGCACCGCCGATATACAGTACAAACACTCCATAGTATAAAAAGTCTATACCTACCATTTATAGCTCCTTTGCCTTCTTGCAATGGTGTTTCCAACTGGTATTCTACAATCATCTTGTAGATATCACGTGCATTTTGTGTAAGTGATGCAGCCACTTGACGAAGACTTGCAAACATTGCCCCGGCGCTACCAGTACTATCTGATCCACTTCCAATTCCACCAAGAATATTTTGTAAGATTTGACTATTGGCATAACAAGTCTCTTCTGTATAACTGTAGAAATTAGTACAATCTTCCCATATCCATGAAAATCGAGCCAATTCATTATGTGACCATACTGTGAAAATTTTTTTGTTTAGTTGTGGCATAGAAAAGACAAAACCATATATAAATATATATCTTTATATGCAGATTAGTACACATTATTAAACATGTACTAAGTATAAAAAAATATAGAAAAAGTGTTTAGTGTAATATATGTGTAAGACTGTGGTAGCAAGTAATTCCATATTAGTTTGTTTATTAGATGTATCACACACTTTCAGTGAAACAGTAGTATTATTTACTTACTGGATGACAAGGTTTCGAACACAATTTATTCTGGTTCATAATCATTTCATCAATTATAATCACACGACTTCGAAACTTGACTTTGATAGTTTTCTTTATGCCCTCCTATTTGTCGTCGTTGGGGTAGTAGAATTTTCCAAATGTCTGGGCGAACAGGTGTTGAATCTTTCCTATTACACGTGTTCTCCCTCAGTTGATTTGATAAACAATGCTTCTGTTATCAATCTCTCCCTCCATCCTGCCGTGACATTAGATTTTAAAACTGTCAACTTATCCCATCCAGCCTATTGTATGGTTGTGTGTAATTGCATGTAGTGAGTGTTATAGCTTAACTATTCTCTAGATTTCTCGTCTTATTCGAGTCAACTAATCTAGATTTTACTAAGGTTTTTGTGCTCGGCTAGTGTGACTGCACCTGTTCTACAAGTTTGACCTATGTATTTCACCTGACAATCACTTCAGCAGGCAGGGTATTAGATAAACTGAATTGTTATGTTCTAAAGGCTCCACAGAATTGATCCTTTAACCGATAAAGCTTGTTTCTCATTGAGTTTGTGTGGTTTGAATTCCACCCACTTTTATTCCTGCCTTGTTAAGAATTCTCCGTAACGTAGTTTCCGAGGTTCCTTCCTTGTATGGAAGTACTACCGATGATTTAGATTCCTTATTGTTGATGTTATCATTATCTTGTGCATGTTTGACATGCACGTCGTCATTAATATTATTAATATCACTTTCACTACTGTCATTATTTATTTTATTTCTACATTTCCCTTCATACTTCCTGACTAATTTATCAGGGTAATTATTAGGCTTCAAGGCTTCTCTTATATGTATGACTTACAGTCTTAGATTTTCCTTGGTACTACTTAGTTTTTGTGCTCTGTCACTTAAACATTTTACCAATCATATTTTCACTGACATAAGATGGGATGGTCGGAAATCCAAATCCAAAACTGAAAACACGTGTAAAGGAATGATTCAACACCTGTCCACTCAGATATCTGGAAAATTCTAGCACCCCAACGAAGACAAATAGGGGAGAACAAAGAAAACTATCAAAGTCAAGTTTCGAAGTTGTGTGATTATAATTGATGAAATGATTATGAACCAGAATAAGTTGTGTTCGAAACCTTGTCATCCAGTAAGTAAATAATACTACTGTTTCACTGAAAGTGTGTGATACATCTAATAAACAAACTAATATGGAATTACTTACTACCACAGTGCCCAATTTTCGCACATATATTAACACCACGTAAACAGTTTATCTGCTATCATTCAACGTCTGCTTTTACACTTTTTTTTAAAAACTCTTGTAGCTTACCTATTGTTCTCTACTGTTCTCCCTTAGTTTTTCCTGGGCTAATGAAAAAAAAAGATAATGTCATATTCCTAAGGGTATTAAATGTTGTCAGTTGAGTAAGTTGTGTGCTACCTAGTTACTTAGCTCGTTAATATTTTCGTTTACGTGTCATAGAAAAGACAAAATCAAATACGTATATATATGCAAATTAGTCAACATATATAAGGATGAAATAGTTATTCAGTTTAAGATTAAAACCATATAACATAATTCTTTAACTCAGATTAGCATAAATGTAAGTGTAGGAATTTCGGACACTATGATAGAATATAATTGCCCAATATTGCATAAGTTTATTATAAATATCACATACGAGTGATGATGTTGTATTAATATAAATGGATGATGGTAAGGTTTCAAGCATAAATTATTACCACTCATAATTATCGATTAAAGATGTCCATTCGAAATTTCAAAAAAAGATTGATTATTGAAGAATTGTTTCCTTTAGTTCCTAGAGAAACATAGGGCTTCAACCGCACATTTCAATTGCCTTCGGTTCTCTGCCAACGTTTTCAACTGGCTCCATGTCTGCCCACATCCATTCATCTCCTCTTCACATCACCTCCTCCACTCCACTTCACCCTCGCACTGACGACCAACTCACCGCTTCCCATTCAACTTCCCACTCGACTAATGGCCTGACAAGTGGTGTTAGTTGATGGTTTTCTCAGAGTATGGACAATCCATCTCCATTTCTTCCGGCATATTTGTTGCACAATCGGTTCCTGCTGGGTTGGTTAGCTACCATAGATCTCTCACTATGGGTGATCTTCTCTGGCCGGCCATCTGATCTTGAGTAGTATTGAGCGAAGACAACTGTTGGTGAAGGTCTGTAGTTTGTTCGAAATGGCCTTTGTGACGCGGCGCCAAGTCTCTGATCCGCATAGTGAGTAGCACCAACTTCACATTGGAGTTGAAAATCCGGATCTTATTTCCATTTTCATGCTGAGTGAAGTGGACCTCCACACAGACTTGAGAGAAATGAAAGCTTGTCTTGCTTTCCCGATCTTCGCTTTGATATCCTTGTCAATTCCGTCCGCGTGTAGTTGAAACGATGCTTCCCTGGTAGGTCAGCAGGTGGAGGAGGTTGCTTCTTTCAGATTTCTCCCATTTATGCTGATTGTTTTCTGTTGTTGTTGTGGGTGTTGCTGTTGTCCAGGAATCTTCATCACCTACCTCTGTTTTCTCTATGTTCATCTTCTCTGGATGCTTGTTCTGCCAACTTGTTGCTTTTCATTTGCATATCGTCCAGTTCTTGGGAAATCAGACAAAAATCATCGGCGAAGTGATTATTGAATATTCTTTTCGATAACCTCTTCTTCATCAGACTCTACAGTTATATATCCATCCATAATAATGAAAGAATGATTGTTATTAAAAACATTAGTGATTTTTAAAAAGAGAGTAACATCAAATCATTTAGATCAGAATTCCACAAGTTATTTGCAATTAGATTGTCAATAGATTATAGTCCAAAATGTAGGTGTGTCATCGGTGGGACATCCATTCTCACACTTGACTGGATGGACCTCCCTGGTCACACAACTTCTCACTAGAACTCCAGGAAACTCCGTCCGGTGACAATATTCCACAGTAAATGATTATGAATGACAACGAACGTATTGTAATAAATTCTCATGAGTCATGTTCAGATTAGATTCTACTCATATTGATTATAAACTTCAGATGGATGAATGATCATGTCAAGGACGAGGGGAGTAAAAAATTTGGGGTACAAGGTTGTATGCGTTGTAGGTGTGTCAGTGTGTAAGTTAACAACTACGTTTAAATAATAAAAAAACAAAAAGTTAGTTTTCAAGTATTGGTTTTGTAGCGATTTTGTTTGATTGGTTGGAGGATTTCATCATGGACTGTTGAAGAGTCCCAAACTAGGACGAAACAGCTGTCAACTACTCCCAATTTTTCCAATGGTTAGTTAATGCAAGCATAATGACAAGGAGTAGGAGAGTTTATTGGTACAGGATGGAGGGCCATATATTTTCCCTCGATTCCTCTCCCTCCCTCTTACCCTAGTTGTTTCTTACCAATTTCTATATCCCTGGGAAGAGACGCTGCGTCATTCCGACTGCACGTGTGCGGTGTTGAATCAATAAACAAAGATTAAGTGATTAAGCTCTCTCTGTCTCCACGTAAGTATATTACTTTCCAATACTCTCACCCTATTTTGTGATCATATGTAAGTGAATGCAGTGCAGTGCAGCGCAGTGGCTGAGCTTTTTTCTAGGTTACTTAATTTTGCAGGGTCAATCATTCTACGTCTAGTTAACTGTTTAGTTAACCCCAACCTTCTTATAGAATCGGGCAAGAAACGTGATTCAATTATTAATACTGCGCCATCACAGTGTCGTATTGGATATAAATTTATCTAGTATTGGAACGGATTATTATTATTATTATTAATATCAGGAACTAAATAAGAAGACAGAAGCGGCGAAGATACCTAACCACCACCGCCACCATCAACAACAACCGCAAGTATCAGTCACCATCATCTGGTGAAGTTTAAAGAAAGTTAACTCTTCCATCTATCTGGGCTACATTATTTTAACTGTAGGCGGAAAGTTGTCATCTGAGGTGATGACGACAACTAGTGGTGATCGTCAGGTATGTATCCTGTTCCCTTCTCTGTTTAATTTCATCATAGGTTTACTAATGAACTGAACCCTAACCGACCTGAGCGATTCACTTATTACCAGGGGAGAAACTCGTTGACTTAGGATAGGCGAATGATATAGTCCTTCCCTCTTGGTAAAGACGCTGATGAAATGCTGTCTTCGGAACACCTTGAACAGTAATCTTCGAATATTTGGCATGCGATTCACTCCTGTCGAATGTAGGCTGATGCTACAGGACTTGACTACATTGACTCATTCCTACCTTACAGAATGAAGTGGCGGCTGAGGGTGTTGATCACTTCGCCTATTTGGGAAGTTGCATCAGCCATGGATACAGGAAGCTGGTTTAGCATTTGTCAGACAACTTACGCCACCTTTGGCTTAGTAGACGTGATATCCGGCTGGCTATCGATCAAAAGACATGCATACCACCTAGAAGTTCGATCCAACTTCCTAGTTTATGGCTGTGAGACAGAGCAACTGCAAGTGGAAGACGTGAAAAGCCTGGATAGCTGACTTTGATTATATATGTCTCCCTTTTATCTCCCATGTTAGGTGGTACAATACGGTGAGTAATATTGAAGTTAGGCGTCGAGTGCTAGGTAAATAGAGGAGATCAATCGATGAGGTTGTGAAGCACTTGTATCGATTGAGATGGTTAGGACATGTGTTTCGCATGCCTGCCTAGCCATCGATCGCCTTCCTCGACAACAGGTAGTGTTAGCTGACATAGGGTTGATCAGGTTGGAAAAGAGATAGTGGTGGTCGAACGAAAACAGAGCTTCATCAGTCAATCAAATCCACAACAGTTAGTTTAGGCCACCCAGTCACATAGGGAGGTGTAGAATTCTTGACTGGTTGGTGTCCTCGGGATGGTAAGAACCAATGAAGACTGGAGACAATTGGTGATATGACTCGAAATCTTCGTTGTCAATGAATGGCGCAGATGCATCCACTTCTTGTGACTTATAATTTCCAATGAAACTGTATGGATCTTCTTTATTACTATTTGTTTTTTCCCATATCCTTGTTTACTGTCTCTATTTTGCATTCCCTTTTACTTTCTTCTCTTGCTGAACATCGGTGCAAAGTTCTATGTTGAAAACAGACAGAATAGGAAATGAGAGGTTGAGCGTCCGATATTGACATGAAGTAGTAGATCATGTCATGAGGAGGTGAAAGCTTATGGGTAATTGTGAAGCCAGTTAAAAAAGACTGAAGAGAGCAAGGTGAAATGGAAGCGTACTGCAGAGAACTCTTTGTTCCACTCGAAACCTAAAGATGATATACCTAATAAACACGAAATAAGACAAGGGTGGTATGTCCGATTCAGCGATTCAAAATAAATTGACAAAGGTTACAGAAGTGAAACTTTAGTTGATTGTCAACAGCACACGAAGTAGTGTGTGTGTGCGTGATGCAGATTGATAGTAAGAGGCCAAAATTGAAGTTAACAAAGGACTAGGCACATTACACTAGTCGATCACGCAAGACCGAATACCTCACTCAATGGTAGAGTCTCTGACTGACTGAAACAGTGGGTGACCGTGGGGTTCGAATCTCAGAAGGGACATGAGTTCCTTGCCGAGGAATAGCAGCTAACAAGCACGAAACCTAGGTGCTTCTGCGTAGGGCTTCCTGTCGATTGCCTTCAATCACTACTTAACCATTGAATCAGTAGTATAAGTAAATATATATTATCAATAAAAGTAAACTTACACAAAGGCATATTAGCATGATCCAATGAAGCAATTAAATGAATATGTTGTACTTCAGCTAGGCGAGCTAAAATAGCTTGAGCTTTAGCATTACGTAATCCTGGTCCGTCGATATTATTTATTAGAAGAAATAATGGTGATTTTGCAGCTTCTTAATATTTAGTAAAAAAAAGCAAAAGAACAAGTATAAACAACAAGCGAGGTAAGTTAAAATAGAGTTAAGTTGTTTAGTGAACTGATTCATCAGAACTGATCTGAGATCAACAAGAAATCATGAGGAAATGCAATACCTCTTTTCATTGAGTAGCTTGATCTCGTAACCTGAAGGTCCCAGGGTTCGATCCCTAGTGGAGGTTGGAAGTGTGAATTACTGAAGAGTCCCAAGCTAGGACGAAACGACTGTCTACCAGTATTCTCCAGGCTTTCATGATCTCTAACTGGGAAGTGTTTTGGTTTGTGATGAAGCCTACAGTGCAATTAACTCAAATCCCTACAAAAACCGGTAAACCGAATATCAATAATAATGGAAAGCACTAAAACTGCACTCGGCCTGGACTATTAAAAAATTTCCATCAATATGCTGCATATAATTTCTCTTATTCAGTTTGTTTAAATCTAGTAAAATGTGGCCTCTAATAGTACTGTTTACTCAGGTGGGTATTTAAAACATTTACATGGGCGTCAGTGGCACAGCGGTGGAATGCTCGCTAACCACGCCTCACGTGGTTCTGGGTTCGATCCGCGGCCAGCAGATGTACTCCTTTACCTCTCTAAGCCAGTAATTAGATTGGTAAAGTGGGAAGGTTGGGTATGAGGCTAAACATGAGAAAAAGAATTATCCTTGATGGGTGACAGCTTATTCCAGTATATGAGATGACTATTCCTGAGTGGTGTATCCTTGGTTCACAGAATGTACTCCTGAACGTTTTATAATTGGCATTGAACAAACTGTCGCCATGTAATTCTTAGAGTAGAAAAAGGAGAAATATCAAAATGGATTGGTTTGTGCTACAGATCAGATAGAAAGAACTGTGTCACTCGATCCACTGTGAATTAATCTTTTATATGAAGATCCTGAACGAAGAGAAGATATCATACAATAAACTCCGTTGAAAATTCTGTACGTTATGTAAGACTGTTCAGAATAAAGCTGTTACTATTATTATTATTAATCAAGTCCCCTGTAAAGACGTGACTAATTGGGTTAAGTATTTGACTTTTGGTCATTAAATCACCGAAAATGCCTATTGGGTCATGAAGAAAATAAAAGACAAGCTCAGCGAAGAAAATTTTCTTTATCGACAAAATCATCTTTAGAGTGGTATTTCTATTTACGAATCAATTTCTGCAGCCGGCAAATGACCAATGGATGTGTGAAGGATAAACTACCACTTTAGACTGGTCACTTCACAATGTATGTTTATAAATTCACCTGATCGTGTGAAGCCGCTCAACTTGGCGCACACTTTCCAGACGCATCTCTGAACATTACCCACCATGTTTAGCAAAAGGACAATGCAAGACAGTTACTAGCTCAATTGTCGAGCACTTTACATGGTGAACTCATAACGTAGCTCCACCAGAGTCGTCTTTCAAGATCATCTACAAAGTGAAGCCAAATGGTACATATGCATTGAAGACACAGTTGATGAGGAAGAAAGAAAGTTGGTACAAACTCTGGTTGATAATGATTATCCAGACAAGTTCATCATGAAATATAAAGTAGTCAGAACACCAAGACCAACTGTCCAACTCACCTCTAAGGAAGACGTGTATATCAAGCTACCCTATATAAGTGATCAAAGCAGCTTGATAACTAGAAAAATATTGAACGCTGCTGTTAAAAAGACATCTTATGCAGCTAATATAATAATAATAATAATAATAATAATAATAATAATAATAATAATAGAGAATGTGAAGCCAATATACCTTAGAACAATATCCTTAGAACATGCAATTAATGATGTCGCATCCCACTGCATTTACCAATTTGAATGTACGTGTGGCCACAAATAAACATGGGGAGGGCTCATATACCTCTGAAAGTAAGGACTGGCTTTAGAAGCGAATAGAATCCCTAGGACCCATTAATGGTGAGAACAGGTGACCTAGCCCCTCTATTGCGAAATATATATCATAGAGACAAGACATAAAACTGATGTTTCCCTACATCTTTTAAATATATCTATAAGACGTGTTTGGGGTATATCCTAAAGTTTGTGGAACCCCTAGCTGGCAATTAGAAAGTTCAAACCACCGTTATGCACTCAAAAACAATTCGTCATCACACTAAACCACCTTCCTTGGTAAACTTTGTTTTGATACCAGCCAGTGTAGATGTACTATTTATTACCTCTCTTATTTGATTTAATGATCTTCATTGTTATTTTAATCTTCAATATGTCCTTTTCACTTGACCTAACTTGTCTATATTCTCACCTCTTAACTCCTCGCGAATTTCATATATATTCCTATGACAAGTCCGTGTGTGTGATTAGATTGCTCGAAATGTATTGTACGCAAATACATTACAACACGATTCAGACAAATTATGTATTCTTATTACTGTGTCTAAATTCACAGCGAGAACTAATTGTCTATCTCCCAGCATCCAATTTACTTCAGAAGCAGAATCAAACGTCGGTGAACTACCATTTCTAGACTGCCTACTTAAGAGGAGGGAAAACGGACATTTTAGTTTATCTATATTCAGGAAGAAAACCCACTCCAACAAATACTTACACTTCAAATCATCACACCCTATCAGCGCAAAGGTATCAGTTGTTTCAAGTCTTCTTAGACGAGCACATTCTTTGATGTTAACGGATGAGAAAGAAAAAGAAGAAGAAATATCAAACATTACTGAGACGTTCAAGCAAAACGACTACCCAACACCGATAAAATCAACACTGACACTAAGTATGGTCGAAAACGTATTCCGAAAACATGGACCTCAACAGCTGTCATTCCACATTGAGTAGAGACGTCAGACGATATCCGAAGAACACTCAATAAGCTTGACATCAGAGTTTTCTTCAAAGTAACAGACACACTGTAAAGCAACCTTGTCCATTTAGAAGACCAAATCCCTAAAGATTCTCTATCTAATTGTTTCTATAAAATAAAATACTTGGAATGTGATGCGATATACATCGGAAGAACATCGCTTGAGAGTAATCACGATAAGATGAAATGAACACCGTAGAGCCACATCCGTTCGACCAACGAGAAATCCAGTTGAACTAGAAAAGCTTGAAAAATCATCAGGAAGCCATAAGTCTACACACTATAGAATCAGGCCATAAAATGAATTTCGAAAGAATTGAAATCATCATCCAGAAAAATTTCAGAAGTCACAAAGAACGTCTCATTTCATCAGAAGCACTTCATATCAAGTGGAATCAAAATTGTCTGAATACGAATGACGGACTAAAACAGAATTTGACCTGGTTACAACACCCTGTCTCGCGTCATGAAGTGAAAAAATTCACACTAATGTGATAAGCAATTTCATAATGTAAACACACGCTGTTTTTATAATTTTACACACTTATCAAATCCAACAATCTACACCTGGTTTTGTTATCTTTACCAATTGGCCATTTTGACAACGAAAAGTGACTCCCTGCTGAGGAACGATGGATGATTAAGTCACTATATATAAGCTGAGATTTTGTAAATTCTGGTTTAATATTACTACTTTGATAAAGCTATTAGCAGCAGCATTAAATATCGAAACGTCAGTAAACACAACAATATCGTTTTGTTCTTTTTCATTCATTCATTGGGAAATACAAAAACACCATTTTCTTATAATGTTTTAAATTAAGCATATTTTCTTACCATCTTTTTTGAACAAATCGCATATGAGTTGAACTTGTTCCGTTGGATTTCTACAGTTGTCTGCAGTATGCAAGAACTCTTTACAAATACAATTGAGGATCTGTAGATGTAAACGAAAATATATAGAAGGATACATTGTAGGCTGAAAAAGTTTCCTAAAATTCTTACATAAATCTCGACAAGTCGATATACTTGATATTTGAATAGCAGATAGGATGAATAAGTACTGATATTTTACACTAAGAAGTTAAGGCACTCGGGTATAACTCAACCCCTCCTCCTCTTACAGTTCATAAACTCTTGCATCTAACCTATTCTTCTTTATTGTTCACCCTTATTCTTTCCTGGTTTGCTTAAAAAGGACTTTGTCACAACTCATAGAATGCTGAAGACTGTCAGTAGGATGGATGAGTGGTGTCCCAGTGGACCACATAGTTAACATCGTTGTCGATAGACACTTGACTTCGTGCAGTAAATTTGCTAAAGGGGTTTAGTCTGACTTGGAGCATCCACTTCACCCTCAGCTTTCACCTTGCATCTCCTCAGGTAGAACAAGAAGTAACTTCAGAAAACTGTATGCTCGCACGTCTAAGTATTAAAAATTCTATGATACCATACTTGGCACGTATTTTATGTGATGAAAATAGTGTCAGGCAAGAATTGACTAACCTTTTTTCATCTAGTAAATAAACAATCTCCTCCATCCATCCTTATATACCTTCAAGTTTTACTCTTATTATTTCTATTATATTTATGGTCCTGTTGCTTCTTTGTTTTACTTTCATAATTGCAAACACCAACTCATCTCTATGATTGCTGTAATCTTTGTTTTTCCCCTCACCATATCATGTAAAGAGAACATTATATTCAATATTTTTAAACATGATGGGATTTGTATACCGCATCGACAATACTGTGTGAAACAAGCCCACGGCAATTTCTACTTGTATTATTATTATTATTACCTTGGCTGTTATCATTATTATTACTATTTCCATTTTATATGCTGCATGTTTTTGACATTACCCCTATTGTAAATGTAGAAAAATTTTCTGTGATTAATTTTATTTATAATTTTGAGGAAATTAGATGCAATATTGTGATTAATGCTGAAAATTCCATTCTGTATCACAAGTACTGTTTTTGGAATAAAGTAAATCATTATTACTATTATTATCTTTCAATACAGTGATGATGCAGTATTAACAGCTGGATGACAAGGTTTCGAGCGTAAATTATCACTGCCATTAATAATCATAACAATACAGTCACACGGCATCACAATTTGTCTCATATATGTTTTCTCTCTCTCCACTATCCTTTTGTTGTCTATTGCCACTTTCCATATCTGCCGTATAGGCGTTGCATCATTTCGATTGCACGTGTGCTGCGGTGTTGAATCGATAAACAAAGAAGATTCAGTGATTAACCTCTCTGTCTCTCTCGCTCTCTCTGTTCACCTAACTATATTACTTTTTAATACTTCCAACCTGGTAGCATTTAAACCGACCCGCAGATAATCGGATGAAGTGGTGACAACAAGTGGTGTCCGCGTCAGGGATACCCCCCAACTGTCCCCATTTCTGTAGAAAAGAAGAAAGTGTTTATTTGTTTATTTGCAGTGTCACAAAAGATTGACAAAAGACTGAAAGGTGCAATAAATAGAAGCTTCCCGGCAGCAAAACTCATATCATTATACAACACCACTCCTTCTATGATCAACTCAAAACTGGATAAATACCCTGCTGATGTCACCTCCAACTGCGTTTATGAATTTACGTGCACTTGCGGGAGCAAGTACATTGGAAGAACGGAAAGAAGGGCTTTGATGTAGTTTTCTGAACATATTCCAAGAAACCTGTGCCTGAAAGGAAGTAAATATTCTCAGAGTGCAATTACCAGACATATTGTTGATACCGTATATCTCGTAGAGATTTCTAAGTCCTTCAAAATATTAAATAGACAAAGGACAGCAAATGTACTACGATTTGCCGAGGTGATCGCAATCAAACGATTCAAACCAGATTTATGCATACAGAAAGAGTGTGATCAATCTCTCACTCCCTTGGTAACTGAATTTTGATTTTGATTGCATTAATTAGTCATCTAATTCAGTGATCTCAACTCACTGAACAAATCTTAATCTTATAAATTGTAACCTCTTTTTTGAGTTGCTGTGTGAACCTACAAGCTAACATTGTTCTGTTGATTAATATTTTCTGTTTTCTGTCTCACCCCTCACTCCCTCTTTTCAACTGTGAAAGCGTATAAATTGATGATGAGAACTTAAACTAAAAATTGTAATGCTGCTTTCCTTTTGGATGCGTCAATTTTATAGTATCTCTTCTCTACTACTACCACTCAAACATTAAAGTATGTTATTATTATCATATATTAAACCAGTGTAGTTTCAGGTAGTCTGCAGCTGATGAGAACCTGTGAAATAGAATGACAGTATCATATTTTATACTGCAAATTTCGTCTTCCTTTCTTTATCGAAATTTATCAAGGGAAACAAATGTATGAAGTCCCCATTTCTGTTTAATTTCAGCATATATGTACTAATGGACCACTTTGTTGGCAGCGAGTTACATTGAGTACAATTCATATCGCCCTAGCATAAATGCACACACACACACATACACACGACCGAAATTGTTGTGTTTGGTGCTAGAAACTGACAACTGCTCTAATAAATGACTAAAATGATAATAAACATTCACAATTATAAGAAAAGATAACCCATAAATAATTTAGGAAAAACAAAAAAAGCATACGAACCTGTCGAATATTAACCGAAGGATTATACCCTGCAATGACGATACAATTTGCATCAGATAAATATTGCTTGCGAAAATCCTGCATAATATGTCGTTTAGATCCAATCCCGTACAATAGGATGTTGAAACCTTCACTGTAATACACAATAAATCATACATATATATATACATATATCTAACTGATGTCAGCTCATGATGAAATCCTCCATGCAATCGAACAAAATCCCTACAAAACCATTACTTGAAAATTAATCTGATGCTCACTAGCGACTGACCCTATTCAGGCAGTTAACCTGGGATTCTAGTGGGAAGCCATGACCAGTAGGGTACAGCAGGTTGAGGATGAGGCAGTAACTCACCGAAGAAGACATTGAGAAGTGGCCACGCTATGTCGTGAATTGGCAGAAGTTAGAATTCAAGGACCATTGGATCGGGTCCCAGTGGCTCAATGGTCCACGAGCTAGCTCACCTTGTAACCAGAAGGTCCTGGGTTCGAACCTTGCTGGCGGGTGCGTACTGATGAAGAGTCCCAAACTGGCGGGGCGAAACAGATGTCCAGTACTCCCAGGTTTTCCAATGGTTCTCTAACTGATGTCAGCTCATGATGAAATCCTCCATGCAATCAAACATATACATAAGACAAAAAGCATGACAACTCGTCTAGTTTACCAGTTAGTTCTAAGCACTGAGAAAGAGGGAAGGTTGGATGAGAGCTTAGCAACTACAGATCAACCCTATCATCACTACACAAACTTCGATGCACGGAAAAACAGAATGATAAAAATAGGCCTCTTCCTCTCTGGAATAGGAGAGACGAAATGATGTAGGCTGGTGAAAGCCTTCAGGAAGCCAGTCAGTCAGCCAATGAAAGCAAAAGCTAGCATAGGCCGATGAGGGGGGGACATGGAATTTCCTCACGATATTCAAAGCTAGAAAGGTTGTTCAAAACTGCCGCAAAATTAAGAAGATAGACAACCTCGAGTGGAACCCAAATGAAAACCATTAGTTCGACGTGGATCCGAGGGTGCCATGATGGAGAAGATGACAGCTCATGGGTAATTGTGGAGCCAACAGAAGAGGACTGCCAATAACAGGAAAAAACACAGATGTCTTTTTGAAGCCCTATGTTCCACTCGGAACCCAAGGGAATAACAATGACAACACAATGTACATGAAAGGTTTGTGAGTAACTAAGCTTCAACAAAGAACTTTGCACAGTAGTGTAGCAGTTCAAGTTGCCACTTTCCATATAGCATACAAACTGTAATGGGCAAAAATGTATGACAAACCTACAGAAAAATTATGAGGAATTAGCCGATCTGGAGATTACAAAAACTGCATTTATCTGTGCCATTGAGAATAGTCCTCAGCTACATCACCAACAGTCTCAAGCTATTGGTCCTTAACATTCTAAAGATCTCAGCTAAGCAGTCTACACTTCCTTACGTGGTCACGTGAAACCAACTGTCAAAGACTTTGAAGATGTTTTCCGGGTAATGGTGCAAACAAAGCGCAAAATTTAGAGTTAATCACACAACACTAAACATTCAACACCTATAAGATCAATGTAAAGAACAAGAGCGTTTCCAATCAAAAATGTAATAACATGGTGCGTTCTACTTGTAAGTGGATGTAAGCACTGCATCGAGTAAGGTCTTCAGACAAACAATGATTATCCACACATCAGTAAAAAGCCACTGAATGAGAAGCGCCAATGATTTTCCTGATTGCAGTAGACTGGATAATGCGACAAACAGCGGGCAATGAGGAAACAGGCATAAAATGGATTCACACAAAAAACTTGGAGGATCTGGACTTCGTCGATGATATATGTCTGATTTCCCACAAACTGGAAGATATGCAAGTGAAAAGTAACAAGTTGGCAGAAGAAGCATCCAGAGAGGATAGGACTTCAGGTTAACATAGAGAAAACGGAGGTGATGAAGATTCCTGGACAAGAACAACAACAACAGACAACGATCAGCATAAATGGGAGGAACCTGAAAGAAACAACCTCTTTTACCTACCTGGGAAGCATCGTTTCAACTACAGGCGGACTCAACTGACGAGGATATCAAAGCAAGAACCGGAAACGCAAGAAAAGTTTTCACTACTCTCAAGTCTATATGGAGGTCAACAGCACTCAGCATCAAAAATAACATCCGGATTTTCAACTCCATTGTGAAGTCAGTCAGTGCTACTATGCGGATCAGAGACTTGCACTGCGTGTCATAAAGAGCATCTCAAACAAACCACAGACCTTCATTAAAATGTCTTCGCTCAATACTCAAGATCAGATGGCCAGAAAAGATCAGCGATAGGGATCTCTGGGAGCAAATCAACCGGGAACCGATTGTGAAACAAATAAGCAGAAAGAAATGGAGATAGATTGGCCATACTCTGAGGAAACCATCAAGTGACATCACTAGACAAGCCATCGCTCGAGTGAAACCCGAAAGGGAAGCGGCGAGTTGGTCGTCAGTGTGAGGGTGACTTGGAGGACGTCATGTGAAGAGGAGATGAAAACGTGTGGGCAGACTTGGAGCGAGGTGAAGACTCTAGCAGAGAACCGAACGCAATGGAGACGCACGGCTGAAGCCCTATGTTTCTCTAGGAATTAAAGGCAACAATAATAATAAGAAGAGGCGTGAGAACTCAATAAGTGGTGGACAATGGAAAACGTCCAGTTACAGGTCGGATACGCGTCTATGGTACAGTGATAGAATGCTCACTAACCACACTCGTAGTCCGTGGTTCGATCCCTAGCCGACACACACCTAAACTTCGCTTAGTCGGTTTTAAGCCAGGTGAAAAGAGAAGGTGGGGCGTGAGGCTACCTACCCCACGCTGTAAAACAGAATAGCACCATTGTTACTGAAAATTCAAAACTCAAAACTTGAAGCCTTATTTTCCACAAGGAATATAAAGGAACGAAAAAGGAGAGGTGGGGATGGAAATTAAAATATCCTAAGATCCAAAGACACCTATTCACCCATAGGGGAAAAAAGTCAATATACAAAATAGCTTACCGTAAATAAACTTTCCAATTACTAAACAATCTTAGGCCTAATTCACATCTTAATTTCTCTAATGCAGGTAGTTGTTTCGGTTTATAGGTATTACGAAATTGTTCAAGAGCTACCGGATCAGGTAGACCAGGATTATCTCCACTACGCAGTTGTGATAGTGTATGATCGCTTGTTTTACCCCGGGTACTGTCACCATGTTGAAAGAAATATGAGTCTAAAGCCTCTGAGAGATTAGCCTGAAACAAACATAAGAGAAAATAAGGGCAAGGTGTAAAATATTCAAGAAAATGGTAAAACTGTTCAACTAAAGCTGTTACTACAGGATTTCATCATGAGCTGACATTGGTTAGAGAACCACTAGGGAGTACTGGACAGCTGTTTCCTTAGCCTAGTTTGGGACTCTTCATCAGTACGCATCCACCGGCAGAGTTAGAACCCCAGGACCTCCCAGTTACAAGGCAAGCTCATAGACCATTCAGCCGCTGAGAGCCGATCCAGTGGCCTGCCCACGAATTCCAACTTTTGCCGATTCACGATACAGAGCGACCACTAGCCAATGTTATTCATGGCGAGTGTCTGTCCTCACACACCTGATCTGCTGTACCTGGATTCTAGTGATAAATCGTAACCAGTTGGATAGAGCAGGTGTGTGAGGACAACTGCTCGCCACCAATGACGTTGGCTAGTAGTTGCGCTATATATTCCACAAATTGGGAGAAGTTGGAGTTTATGCACCAGCCATTGTATCGAGTCCCAGTGGCTTAATAGCTTACGAGCTCACCTTGTAACCGAAAGCTTGTGGGTTTCAACCCCTGGTGGTGGATGCGTACTGATGATGAGTCCCGAACTAAGACGAAACAGTTGCCCAGTACTCCTTTGTGGTTTTCTAATGGTTTTCTAACCAATGTCAGCTCATGAAGAAATCCTGTAGCCAATCAAATCCCTGCACACCAACACTTCAATATTAGGCTTTTATTTCTTGTTTACTTGGAAGTTCTGTGAAATCCTTAATGGTTTCAAAGTAGTATTTACTGTTAGTTGAACTCAGATAAAGAGTTATTGATCCTAGAGAAAACAGAGGTGATGAAAAAAAACTTCCTCAACACCACCACCAACAACAGCAAGAATCAATCACCACTTCCGTCATCATTCCAACTACAGGAGGCACGGATGACGACGTCAAAGCCAGCCACGACCAGAAAAGCAAGACAAGCGTTCATTGCTCTGAAACTACTGTGCAAACCTACTGCATTTAGCACAACGAACAAGGTCCATAAGTCAGTGCTTCTGTATAGTTCAGAGACTTTGCGTGTAACCAAAGTCGTTTTCAACAGGCTTCAATCAACAACTGCCTCCACAGGATCAAAACTGAAGGTCAGATGACCAATCGGAAAGCATAAGTAACAAGAAACTCTAGTAGAGAAACTACCACGCAACGAATATGCCGAAGAAACTAGAGATAGGATGGATAAATGCTCAGAAGACTGTTGGAAGACATTAAAAACCAGGCAGACCCTCGAGGGGAGCCTGAATAGGAAACAAAAAGTTGGGCATTGGTCCAAAGGTGACACAAAGGATATCGTGTGAAGCGAAAGTGAATCCTGATGGAGAATCGTGAAGTCAGCTAAGAAAACACTACACAGAACACAGTGTAATGGAGATTTTCTGCTAAAGCCATAAAGTTCCACTCCGCACCCAAGAGAATAATAGTAATAACAGCAAACTTCTCAGCAGTACGTAGACACGATCTTACAAGAGATAGAGGCAATCACCATCAAATTAAATGGTGAGCTTGCTAGTTTAATCAGAATCCAATAAACAGTATTCTCTACTTCTTGTATTCGACTGTTTCCATAATCGACCTAATCTTTCATCAGTTATTTCAAAAACAAACCCTCCATCTGGAATCAAATTAATAATGAGCACTTTAAATTACTGATTTCAGTCTTCCTGTGATAATCACAGGGGGATTAGCTTGACTAATATGGTATCTAAAGTTCTAGGCTCAATAATAATGCGTAGACTAAGTAGTGCTCGGGAGGCACAAACACGAGAGAACCAGGCAGGCTTTAGACCAGGAAAAGGGTGTATTGATCATATCTTCACCATTCGACAGATTCTGGAACATAGGCATACTTTCCGTCGGCGTCCAACAATCGTCATATTTCTTGATCTGAAAGCGGCATTTGATTCCATCGACCGAGAGGTACTATGGTGATGTTTGGCTGTGAAGGGAATGCCGAGAATATAAATCGCACTGATCAAGGCACTCTACTCGAACTCATGAAGCCAAGTGAGAGCCTGTGGAGAGTTGTCATTACTTCAGTAGTGACATAGTAGGTGTCCGTCTAGAATGCCCACCGTCCCCATTTCTCTTTAATTTCATCATAGATGTACTAATGGACTTAACCCTAACTGACTTCCGAGACTTACGAACTGACTTGTTAGCATCAGGGTATAATCTCGTTGACTTGGAATATGCAGATGATATAGTCCTCTTAGGTGGTGAAGACGCTGACAAAGTGCAGAGTCTTCATCGGTAAATAAAATCCACAACAGTTAGTTTAAGCCACGTGGGAAGGTGTAGACTGCCTGATTGGTTGGTGTCTCGGGACAGTAAAAAGAAATCAAGGCCGGAGACAATCAGTGATATGGCTCAAAATCGTTCTCAATGACAGCGCAGATGCATCCACTTCTTGTGACTTATAATACTCAATGAAACTATATTGTTCTTTGTTATTACTATTCCTTTTGTCTCATATCCCTGTCTACTGTCTCGATTTTGCATTTCTTCTACTTTCTTCTCTTGCTTTGTGTGCTACATGGTGTGAGAGTGGTGACTGGGACGGCTACACATCTGTGCAAAGTTTTACGTTAAAACCAGTCAGTCAGATTTCAGGGTCATTTATGAAATATGGACCAAGATCAGCTAGAATAACAGTAGTGGAATAATTCAGTGCCCATTCATGTGTTACACTGACACTTGTGCGCACACGAGGTAAGTGTTTGGTCAGGCAAATTTTCAACTGTATACCACAGTTTGCTAACTCTGGTTGTAGATATTTGAGGATAAGAGAAGCTAATTGTGTACTTATATCCTAACTGACTTGTGCGACGGTGGCATAGCGGTTAGGACGCTCGCCAACCATGCACATGGTCCGGAGTTCGATTCCCGGCCGACACACTCCTTTACCTCGCTAAGCCAGAAAGAAAGGCTGGTAAAGAGGAAAGGTTGGGCATGTGGCTAGCTACCCCATCCTGTAAAAATAAACACTGCTACAGAAACTTCAAGCCACTAGCTTGAAGTCCTATGTTCCACTGGGAACGTGAAGGAATAAAAAAAATCCTAACTGACATGACGTGATTTTATATCTTCGCATTCCGTGTGGAACTTCAAGCTTGCACTTTGAAGTTTCGGTAGCAGTGGTGTTTTTTTTACCAAGTAGGGATTGCTAACCTCACGTCCAACCTTCCTTCTTTACCGAGCTTACCACCGGCCTAGAGAGAGGTTTAAGAGTACCCTGTGTAAGGGGGGATCGAACTCCGGACAACATGCATGGATGGCAGGCATTCTACAGCAATGCACAACTCATACGTTTAAAAAGGAGAAAAGAGGACCAATCTAGTTCAAATCTAGGCGTTCCTTTCAAGCATAATTACAATAGTTCTACGTACTAATTCACCAGCTACGGTTTTTTTCAATTAACCTACCTGAATATTTAAATAATAGGTAAAATGATAGAAAACTTACAGCGTCACGACGTGTTTTCGCTTCCTTCTTATTACTACTTATAGTGTTCAGCGTTTCTAAAAGTAAAAAAACGACAGAGTATGTATAATTACGCCATAAAGACAACATCAAGTACATTAGATGGTTGAATATTTATCCTTAGATTAAGAAAGTGTTACAAGATGGTATATACTACTGGTTGAAATGAGTAGTTTCAATTTTTCCAAAAAGGAGCTAGGCAGAAATCGACTGATTTGTGATTAGCTCCCTGAGTTGAGTCAAACCGGGTACGTCGCTGATGAATTCAACGCCAAACGAGCGAAATGGCTGTCAAGAGTTTAAATAACTTTGATTTGGCTAGCAAGCATTACTACTTGGTATGGGTGATAATCCAACTACTCATATTAATCAATAAATCAATAGTAATATAGTGTTGTGCATTTACTCATACAGTTGGTTAGAGGTAGTCAACGGCAAGTCATGAACTAAGGTCTCCTGCTAATTAGGAAGCATAAGCAAAGCGTGTCTGTTAAGTGCATGGAAATAAAATCCAATCAGAGATCTAAGCGCATACACCACCCAATCACTGAGGTATTCGAAGCTCAATTAAACTGTAGGACTGAGTTGAATACACTGAATACACTGTCAATAACGCCTAACCAATGTGATATTCGAGTTTGACCACGGATTGATATCTGTTAGCGAAGCATTGAAAACCAGGGAGGACTGGACAGCTGTCTCATCCGTGGTCAAACTCGTATAAACAAATCTAATCCTTACAAACCAAACTCTTGCAAATTAATCTGATGCTCGCTAGTGACTTGCTACAAGACAGAGTTTCCTGGAGTTCTAGTGAGAAGTCGTGACCAGTGAGGTCCATCCAGTCAAGTGTGAGGATGGAGTTCCCACCGATGACATTGGTTGGTGCAAGTTGCGCTAAATCACGAATTGGCAGATGTTAGAATTCATGAGTTGGCAATTGAATCGGGTCGGGTCCCAGTGGCTTAATGGCATACGAGATTGCCTTGCAACTGGAAGGTCCTGGGTTCGAAACCCAGGGGTGGGTGCGTACTGTCGATGAATCCCAGACTATGATGGAACAGCTGTCCAGTACTCCACGCTGTTTTTCAATGGTTCTCTAACTGATATCAATCCGTGGTTAAACTCGTGAAAACAAATCTAATCCTTACAAACCAAACCCTCAATGTAACATTGTTTAGACTCTTGGTGCCAATCTAATTCTGTCAGCGAAGTTTGCAGTGTGACCAGTGAATAGATTATTAGCAATATCGCCGCCGCCTAAAGAAATAAGTTATGCGAGTTTGAACCTTGAGGTAACATCAGTCCCTCAGAGATAATGACTACACATTTGAGAAGTGCCAATACCCATGAACTTTAAGTAGGTAGGTATCCTCTAATTAACACACAATTTAATTTCAATTCTTAGTTTCTGTTTTGAAACAACCACTTAGAAAGGTCATTAAAAACCATGGAGGAGTGGATATCTGTTTCATCTTATTTCGGGACTCTTCAGTAGCGAAGGTTCCAATTTCATTTTACATTTTCAACTTTCCTGTTCTCTACACCCACCCGATTTAATTTCCACACCTTACTACTACTGTTACTGACTTGACCAACGCTCAATTTCTAGTCATTTATGTTACGTCATTCAATTTATTTTCTCAACTTTAGTCCTGATTTAAATAGCATTATTCTCTACCCTACCTCTACTTAGTCTCTACCTGTAACTACCTCTGTTGCTATCTTGACCTAAGTTGAAACATTTTAGTCAATTATATTACGTCATCTAACTTACTAACTCAATCTTACTTTAGTCGCTGTCTAATTAACCCTGTTTCTATATTAGATCATTCTTGTATTACCTGATTAATTATCTAAACTTGACAAACCTCATGTACACACACACAAATAATTATGAATAAATGCGATTGTACAGCTATGCGAATGAATTCGCCGTCGAAAAGAGTCTCTTCGTTGGACGTCTTCTCTTTATCATATAGCCGACTGCCAACTTTCAGACGGTGAGTCCATGTTTGAGTCCCGCTCCACCTAATTCATTCTTGGTAACTGGATAGCAGCATAAGCTTCCAACATAATAAGTGCAGCGTACATAGGCTTATTACTGACTTCAATTTTCACGCATCAGCTCTTTATGCTTTTTAAAAACGCACATAGCAATCTCTTAACTCAACAGTAAAAAAACTGTTTGGGAATTTTTTTTAAAATGGTTTAATAATCTTACTTCGTTGACCACATTTCTTCATGCTACGTGGTGGTGATGGTGGTGTTTCTCCAATATTCTCCTTGTCTTCAGAAATACTCAATTCTGAAAATTCTAAAAATTGTAAGCAATAAAACATGAAAACTTTTAGACTACACTCAACAAGTTAACGATTAATACAACACCAATGTAATGAGACAGAAACTTAGCGCCAGCGTCAAGAAAAGCATTTCCGACAGGTTGCTGAAGACTTTTATCAACAGCTGCCCACTTCTCTGGCTCCATATTGAAGATCAAATAGCCTGGAAGAATTAGTAACAAGAAACTCTGCAGGGGAACAAACCAAACAAGAACCTATCATTCAACAAATACGTAAGAGAAAATGGAGATGGATTGGACATACGCCATTGAGGAGACCGTCGAATGACATCACGAGCGCTAGCCAGCCCCTCGAGTGGAACCCGAACGGTGAAAAACGAGCTGGGTGTTGGTCAAAGGGTAACATGTAAGAGATCATGTGGGAAGGAGATGACAGATTATGGGCAATCATGGACCCAGATGAAGAGGACAGCAGAAAATAGGGCAAAGTGGAGATGTGTAATTGAAGCCCTATGTTCCGCTCGGAATTCAAGGGAACAACATTAATAATACCAATAATAAAAGTAAATTATGCCTGGTCAATTTACTAGCAATAAATTATGATGTAAGCTAACTACACATAAATAGTATGTTACTGTTCACCGAAATTATTGTGTATAGACACACAAGTGTAATCTCTGCTGGAAACGATATAGTTGATGTCACGGATTTAAACATCGTGACCTTTTGTAACATGTGTTGAGCATGCCTAGCCATCGCCTCCCTCGTTAAGCAATGTTAGTTAACATACGGTTAGTTTGGAAAAGAGCTAGGGGTGGTCAAACCACAACTTGCCATCAGTCCACAGTCTCTAGTTGTAGTTTCAGGCGTACTCAAGATGCTAAGAACCAGTGGATGAAGACTATTGGTGATATGGTTCAAAATTGTTCCCAATGATGCGGATGCACTCACTCTTTGTGATTTCCTATAATCATTAAACCATCATATTTTTTTCCCGTGTTACTATTCTTTCTCCCACACATTTCAGCTGATTACTGTTCTTCTAAATTTCGTTTTCCTCTCTCTTTTGTTCGCCATTATTTACTACTCGAATTGTAGTGACATGAACTGACTGACTGGCTTTGAAAGCAGAATTTTGCACAGATATGCAGCACTTCCAGTTGCCACAAAAGAAGAGAAGAGAGTAAAGAGAGATAATAAAGAGATGAGGTAAAAAGAATAGTAATATGGACGAACAATATAATTTTATTGGGTAATATAAATCTCAAGGAGGGAATGAATGCGTCTACGCCATCAATTAGGAACGAGGATTTTGAGCGATAGCACCAACTGTCTCCAGCCTTCATTGGTTTTTACTATCCCGAAGACAATCAGCCAGCTAGTCTACACCTCCCTACGTGAATGCCTTAAACTGCTGTGAATTGCATTGATTGATGCCATGTTTTGGTCTGACCACCTCGTGCTAGCTCTTCTCCAACCTGACCCTATGTCAGCTAACATTGCCTGTTGTCGCGGAATGCGATTGATGGCTAGGCAGGTATGCATAACAGATGTCCTAACCATCTCAATCGATGCAACTGCTTCACAACCTCATCGATTGGCTTTCTTTCCTTACCTAGCACTCAACGCCAAATATCATTTTATAAATGCGTAATCTCTATATTGCTCACTTTATTATGCCACTTAACACGGGAATGATATGAACTGCTTCTCTTCTGTACCAAGTTGTATGCTGACATTCAGTCAGTCTCTTTTTTTTGAAACACCGATGGATGTGACTGCTGGACTCCTAAATTAGGATTGTTTTTTGGAATAATTAACAGCTTGGATTATGTATTTTTAAGGTCACAATGAACTCTGCAGTTAAAGTAGACTTTCTCTATTTAATGTGTCTTCAAAATTATGCTATTGCTGTTGTACGACTGAAAACCACACCTAAATTCAAGTCCAAAACTGAAATTTCGTCCAATCTCTTGGACTCTATTATAACGGGGACCAGATTTACTTTTTTTCTGAATATATTATTCAAAAGAGAGTTTAAACAAGGATTATGAAAGTTCGTGGTATTCTTCACCATCAGCCAAGTGTATATATAAACAAGTTTTGAACACCACGTACTATTCATCTGAAACCACTCCCATAAACGACCTGGTACGGTCAAGGATGGCTAAACTTCGGTCTTCCTTTCGAAATGCACTCTCATGTGGCCACACATTCATAGGTCCAACCAGGTGAGTCTTATTCACTGCCTTCACGGGCAGGAGAGGTGTTCATCACAAAAGTGAAAGGTTGAAGACGAATGTCTAACGCTTACAAGCAGACTGGTAGACATATAGGTCTAGATAGGCGTGCTAGAAAACTCGAGACTCCAAACCTATGATGTACGTGGGTTCTAGAATCCAATAGGATCGTTCTGGTCACCGGAAACGTCAGGCACGTAAAACATGACGTTGTTCTACTAACTTATGGCACAGACCAAGTCAGTCTTAGGGTGACGGTCCCTTAATACAACCACTTGCTTTGGTTTGAGTGTCCAGGTAGCCCCTCAGTCTCAGCACAAGCTACAAGGGTTTGTGCGGTGCATTTTCTGGTGCCCATAATGTACGAATTTTGTATTTTAATAATAATAAAAATTCGATACTTTCATACGTACAACTACTAATCATATGTATGAACCTTAATGTTCTCTGAATCAACACTCACGATGAGGCCTACAATTTGCTTAACAAATATCCAGGTTTGAAAGACAAAAAATAGTGTGCATAACTGGTGGGAGAATACCCTATAGGTAACACAGTTTATGTAAAATAGTAATAAAAAAATATTCAGTGACCTGTTATAAATTCACATCACTCACACCTCAATATTTCCTTTCAAAATTCAGAGGCGCACAGCTACCACAGGCTTCCTTGGATACTATGAGTATATCAGTATGATTTAAACACCATTTTATCTCTCAATACGGTCGGTCGGTTTTCGACATAGAACATTGCACATATGTGCGGCAGTTCAAGTCACCACACTCCATGTAGCATATAAAGCAAGAGAAGAAAGGAGAAATGCATAATATAGACAGTAAACAGAGGTGTGAGACAAAGGAATAGTAATAACAAAGAACAAAACAGTTTCATTGGAAATCATAAGTCACAAGGAGTGGATGCATCTGCGCCACCAAAGCCTCAGGATGGTCGGGGGTGGGTGCCTTGCGCTGCGGGTTCGCCACCCCTCCGCACACCTCTTGAAATGCTTCCATATGACCGGGCGTCTTACACAGCCTCTCCTGAGGAAGTCCTACTCACTGCCTTCACGTGGCGGAGGTGTTTCTCACCAAAGTGAGAGGGCGAAAGCGAATGCCCGGCGCTCTCCACCGGGTTGACTGTCCATTAGATGACAGTCTAGGGGAGATGGCTAAACCCTGATTCCAAACCTCCAACGACTGGCGTATGAAGCTCACTGGTGCTCACTGGCAGACGTATGGACAAAGGGCTTGTTGGATGTCCTGGATGTCTGGCCCCATTCAAAAAGGCGTATGAACCGAACTCCGGTCACCGGCTGCCAATGGATAGTGGACTCCCTACTCCACTCCTACTGCCTTGTAGGTCACACTTGGTTGTGTAAAGGCTAGAGCTGCACTCTCAAACAAAAGGCCGAGCGATTCTGGGGACATCACTCGTACCAAATTTCCATGAAACTTCATGAACTCTCTTACAAATCAGATCGCCGCGCCTGGGCAGCGATGATTCGAGATGTTCATGAAGCCGGCTCATCCTCCCGTAGGAGAAAGCCGAAGTAAAGTAAAAGTAAGTAAGCCACTGAGAACGATTTTGACTTTATCTCTCAATACAGAAGCAAAACGCATAACGCCATCTAATTAAGTTGTATTCGCCGTTCAAAAATTAGAAGATTAGTAACAGTAATCTGAGGGCAGTGTCTGTCTATAACTAGTAACCATGAGTTAGGTACCTTTATCCATTATAGGCATTTGTATATTTGCATTATGAGATGGAATACTACAACCGTCTTGATGACTGCTCCGCTTTTCTATGAACCAATGTAAACTGCCCTGTCATTTGGCAAATCATTCTGCGAGTCCGTGTCTGCATTCTATCTCCCGTGATATAATAGGGTGAGCAATATTGAGTTTAGGCATTGAATGCTAGGTAAAGAGGGGGAATCAATATACGAGGTAATTGTGAAGCAGCTACATCGATTGAGATAGTCAGGACATATGTTACGTATGCCTAGCCATCGCCTTCCTCGACACCAGCCAATGTTAGCTGACATAGGGTCAGGTTGGAAAAGAGCCAGTGGTGGTCAAACCAAAACATGGCTTCATCATTCAATGAAATCCACAACAGTTTAAGCCACATAGGAAGGTGAAGACTTCCTTTCTGGTTGGGGTTGTCAGGATGGTAAGAACCAATGAAGGCTGGAGGTAATCGGTGATATGGCTCAAAGTCGTTATCACTAGTGGCGCAGATAAATTCATTCACTCTTTGTGATTTACAATATCCAGTAGAATTCTATTGTTTTTCCATATTACTATTATTCTTTTTCCCTCACTCACACTTACATTTATTGTCTCTTTTTTGAATCTCTCTTAACTCTCTCCTCTTGGTTTGTGTGCTACATGGGGTGAGAGTGGTAATTGTTACTGCTGCACATCTGTACAAAGTTTTACGTTGAAACCAGTCAGTCAGTAAATCCGTAAACAGAAGTTGGCTGGGCTCTGTTTCCACACAAAATCAACAAACCGATTCCCATTGCATGGATAGCCAGGAAATGCCAACCATCCACACACATGGATTTGCTGACAACTTACTACTATCCATCACCTCCCTTTTAAATCTTTCTTTTTGTGGCAACTTAAACTGAGGTACCCTGGTGCGAATATTTTAGTATTGTTAGACTTCACTACTTTTAACAGTCACTAATATCATTCACTCATATAATTCCTTTATTTTTTTGGAACTATATGACAACTGAGAATGACTTTAACCATTACTAATCTCCAGAAGCCATAATGTCAGCTTCAGCTCTATGAGTCCTCAACGTTTTAATTATTTGCAAATTAGAACAAAACACTCTACTAGCTAAAATTTTGACAACTCGGTATTTGAATGTTTACTGCGATGCTGAGACGAGCGAAAAAAGAAACACTAAAGGATGGTTATTAACATAAACTAATGAGAATGGTGAACCTTAAAAGTTTACTCCACAAGTTTCAAAGGATTCTTTGGCCACTTCTTGTAGATTGTAGAGTTGAAAACTCACTGCTCTTGTGTGTTTCAGTACTTTTTCTGCTGTCTACCTATATGATTTTTCAGCAGATACAAAAGATGTTGGTGTCTTTTTGTACTAATGGACTGCAATTCGAAGTACAGGATGAGTTCTCCTCAGAAGCTTTCAAGTCTGTGCCACAAGGACTGAAACACTCATAGTCACAATATCAAGCAGTTTGAATACACGTTAGAGTCCTATGCCTGCCAATAACACACTCCTCTACAGACGACCACCCGCTTGTCTAAACAAATTGAAGTCAACTCGTAAGAGAAACATACGATTTTCGCCATGAAATCAACTATAAAGAAAATATCAAAATTGCCATCGCACTCTGGTATATCTAGAGAACTCTGACCACGAAACAGTCCGGGCATATGATACAGTGGAAGCAGAGGACAAATATCAGTAAAAAACTGTAGCACCCAGCCTATTGATGAAGACGTCAGATATTTATTGGAGGATTTTATTGGACCGTTTTATCTAAGTATAATAGTAATAACAGTATCAATTTCAGTCTCCTCTAATAAGAGAGGTGAAGAGAGTTGATAGCTTTCAGTCAAAGCTTAGTAAACTTCAGAAAATCTCTAAAGTCTCATCCAGACTGCTCAATGCATGGCGAGTGATCCCAACAGACCCTACTATAACGATGGAATAAAGTGGCCTAAAATTTTCGTAATTGACTAACTAACTGGCTTGTCAACTTGGAATTTCGCGCAAAAGTACATTTCTTTAAGCCTGCAACACTTCGGGAAAACACAAAAGCTGAAAAATATATGCAGTGAAACCCCAATGATGGCAAACGTAAGATAGGAAAATGAATTAGGTGAGGATTATTGGGCATTTTTAGAATTTGAACATCAAGTAGTGAATAAATTTGTCACCGATAGTTTACAACCAATGATTTTTAGCATCCTTATGACTTCAGCCATGGTTTTTCTGGATCAACTCTGACTCTTTTCCGGTCTCGTCCTAGTTCGGTTGACACTTCAAGGAAGATAGTAGCATGGCATGGATAATAAACGTATTAAGCAGCTAAATCGATGGAATTTCTCTTCTTGCCCAACACGCGATTAAACACAGGCAGCTGTGATCAAAAACGGTTAATCCTTTCATCTCTTCCACTTTTAACGGCCACTTCTCATAGCAGTAAAGCAGGATAAAACGAGCTCCTGCAATGTACACACTTTTTCGACAGATAAGCAGATATCACTTTTGTGCCACACTTCACTCAGCGCAAGAAGCCAGACAAGAAGAAAGTAAAAAGAAACGCAAAATAGAGACAGTAAACAGATATGCGACGCAGAAAGAATAGTAGTAATATGGGTATTATAAGTCACAAGGACTGGATGCATCTGCACCAGTCACTGAGAACGACCACTTTGAGCAATATCACTAACTGTCTCCAGCCATTGGTGTTTACTGTCCCGAGGACCTCAGCCAGGAATTCTACACCTCCCTACGTGATTGCTTTAAACTAACTGTTGTGGATTTCATTGACTGATGAAGCCATGTTTTGGTTTGACCACCAATGGCTCTTTTCCAACCTGACCCTATGTCAGCTAACATTGCCTGTTGTCGAGGAAGGCGATGGCTAGGCATGCCTAACACATATTCTAACCATCTCAATCAATGTAACTTCACAGACTCGTCTATTGATTTCCCCGTCAACCACCTCTTCATTACAACTGATGTAAGTCTTCTAGAAAGTGAAGCAGTCAACACATCCAACGAATTCTTAATCTTGGAGCCAGTGCACACTAGTCCTGCAGCACCACATAACATTTCCTAAAGTCGAGTCGCATGTCAAATAAACTTTGTATCTCCCTTGCATAAAAGATAACATTTGCGTAGTTCACTTCAAACAGACTACTCCTTGGTTGCATATCAATCCCACAAGTATCGAAGTCATTGAGGGTAACATCGATCGGCATATCTGCAGTGAAATTAAATAAAAATTGTAGTAGTGGGCATCCTTGACCTACACGGTTTACTGTCAATTCGAGTGAGGATATTTTACAAGTACTTACAAAGCTGTCTGTAATCGAATAGACTGCCTTCATTAGCACGATTAACTTTCTCGAAACACTGTCACAGCACCTCTTGAATAACAGGGCTTAACACCGCCTTCATGTCAAGAAATGTGCTAGTATTCCGTAAAGATGTGATCAACATACCTCCGTCCTGACTTGCAGATCGCACGACTATCTCGGTTTTCATTTTTTTGGGGGGAGCTTTACTTTATTTTCGAAGAAACATGACACCCATAATCTTCGACACTCTGTGTTAATCAAGGTTAAGCCTCTGAAATCTAGATCAAACTAATGATGCACATCACCACGAAAAAAATGACCTCCCAAAGGTTGGAAACTACCCCACTCACAGATATATTTAGAGACGCTACCGTAACCTCTCAATTATTACGCTCGTTTGCTTGGTTTTAAATCTTTACCTTCAGTAAATGATGAGATGCTTTTTTTGGAATCGATTGAGTTTCGTATTACAAGTAAGAACAAGTTTGCTTCTACTTGTCTCTTTGCGGAGACGCATAATATGGGAAGAAGCACTTCATAAGTCTTGTAATATACTACGACACACGCATTAAAAACACATTAGGACGAAGACTGGGTAAACTAACCTGAAGTAATCCTGCTTTCTATAAAATCGTCCGACATCGGTATTACATTAGAGATCGCTCTCTTTACAGTTCGATGACCTTTTAGCACAATATAACCATTGAGAATTCAACAACACGAGGTTTCAATGTCCAATAAACTTCATCCAGATCCAAGCAATTCCAGAACCAAACTTTTGAGTGTAGAAGGAAATTCTGAGTTGTTTAACAACTCTTATTTGTAAAATACTTGCACCTATCTATTCAACTCATCAGAAATCAATGTAAGAAATGAAGGACTAAGAGGTACTTGGTCTTCAGTCTTCTGTGAATAGGAATAAAGGTCTAGAGTAGCTTGTACCAATCCATACTGGATATATATATATATACATCTGTGTAAATACAACCTCCTCCTGAAGGAATTCACAGATGGAATCAACATCACTTGACCTAGTAAACAATTTTAGTTCTTGACCACTATGTGGAAATTGGATTCATGCTCATTTTTAACACATTTCACGACAGCCTTCAGGAAGCATGGAGGGATAGGATCAAGTTTCAGAAAGGTCTGTGTACAAATTACGATTAATTATATGAAAAGTCAAAATAGAATCACTCCTCCTCCTACGGCATAGTGATGTGAAGAGGTCTGAACTTTCATCCATCTTCTCATGAGGGAGGTGAGAGCCACCTCCAATATCTCTTCACTGCTCTGTCTCAGGGGCCACTAATTCTTTCATAAAGCAGAGACCAGGCGCCTGTCAACATTATATGGTCTGAAAAATTCTTGGTAGATTTCCATATATATATTCTCACGTATGTACTCTAAAGCCCTGCAAAGAAGGCACAGTATGCTATGCTTGAGTACAGCTGTTCTATAGTGTTCAGCCTAGAATTTGACTCACAATAAAACCTGAATACTTCTGTTTCTTAAAGTTAGGTAATTCTACTCCCACTAGGAAGCAAGTTAAGTAGGATTATCGGTACTGATAAAATTTCTCCAGGATTTATCCAGGAACTACAAACCTTTGGTATACTTAGTAAATTATTTAAGGAGTTTTGGAGGCTGACGTTATTGACGTTCGCGAATTGTACGGAGTATAATGACGCAAGATCTTATACCAACAACTTCTATAGTATTCGTTTCTCGTGTACCGAAGATAAAGCAAAAGACCAGATTTAGTCGTCCAAAGTACGTGATATATTTCGGGACCAAATAGTGAACCGTTTCGAGTGCTTATCTAGCTAGTGATCGTGCACGCACGTGACACAACGGAGTACCAAATGACAAGGATGCTTGACCGGGAGCCTTCACCTAAACAAGTTGACTTAAACAGTGAGGGGCAGCATCCGGTGTTCAGTGATGATTGCTGTGGTCAAAAATTTTGGGGAATTATTTATCTCTACAGAGTAATCTGCAGATATCCCTGGATTCGTGGCCGAAGCGGTCTAGTGGATAACTCTTCCCAACCGATAGCTGCTACCTTGACGTGGTGGTCGGGCTTGCATATCGCAATGAGCCAGCGAGCTACACTGGCTGCAATTTATGTTCCTCTAGGTCCTACCATGCCAGAAAGGTTGTTTGGATAGCGGTTAGACAAAAAGCAGCTACCCAATCCCATACTATGATTCAAGCAAACTCACAAAATATCATGCCGGATCGGTCGGGGTCCGGATTAACAACGACCACGCTTTCTGCTGCCATGTCACAGGGCAGAAGTGATAAATACGCTACTGAGACACACCAAATGAAAAACAACAAACAAAAACAGGCCATGTGTGACCGGCCTCAAGCAGTTGTCCCCTGGGCTCTGCGGTCACGCAACACTAACCTCTTCTCAGGTGTGAGGCTAGCAACCCCACCCTGTAAACAAAGCTGCTACAGAAACTTCAGCACGACGAATCTCCTTGCGCCAAAAGAAAAAGTCTGTGTGGGGACATGGAATGTCCGCACCATGTACGAGATTGGTAATGCTGCCAAGATCGCAAACGAAGTGAAAAGATACGGAATTCAAGTGCTGGGGATATGTGAAAGCAGATGAAACGGGAATGGACTCACCAAATTGTCAACGGGTGAGTCAGTGATCTACTCCGTTCACCCAGAGGATCACCACATACACACAGAGGGCGTAGCTATCATGATGTCACCAACGGCAACGAAGGCCCTGATGCAATGGGAGGCGATCTCACCCAGGATAATGACCGCCAGATTCCACTTCAAAGGAAGGAAAGTGTCAGTTATACAATGCTATGCACCGACAAACAACGCAGACCTCGAAAAGAAAGAAGAATTCTACAGACAACTACAGGAAACAATGGACAATACTCCAGTCGGCGACATTAAAATACTAATGGGAGACATGAACGCCAAACTGGGACCAGACAACACAGGAAGGGAACTCATCATGGGTAGAAAAGCTCCCGGAGAAATGAATGAAAACGGAGAACTCTTAGCCGACTTCTGCGTCTTCAATGAACTAGTGATTGGTGGCAGCGTATACAAACACAAGGATATCCACAAGGCAACATGGGTGTCACCAGATGGGCGAACCAAAACCCAAATTGACTTCATCTCAATCCCAAGGAAGCGGAGGCGCAGCCTACTGGACACGAAAGTAAGAAGAGGAGCAGACGTTGGCTCAGACCACTATCTCGTACAAGGGACAATCCAAATGAAATTAAAAGCTTGGGATCATGCACATAGCACATATGATGTCAGACCAATTCCTTGCTGGTATAGCAAACACCTTACAACAGGGAAACTGCTTCTTCCCCGACAGATTGCAAACACTTTATACACACCTAATACCAATAGTAATACCTTAGATTATCATACTAGTATCTCCCATAGCACGCAATATCTAAACGACCAACCACTCACGAGTGACATCTCACAACCCATCCCTAAGTATCAAACTAAAGAAAACGTCTCTTGTGATCAAAATGTTGCAATTAATGAATCCAATAACGACTGCACATATTCAGCTGATAACCATAGAGCATTTTATTATGATATTGTCCATACACTAAAACCACTTAGTCAAAGTCTATCAATCATCCTCATAAACGCTAGATCAGTTCTTAACAAACATTTAGCATTATGTACGTTAGCTTCTATATGCAATCCGTCGCTGATCATGATCACTGAAGCCTGGTGCTCAAGTGATATTACGGATGATAGCTTATCAATTGATAAGTACAATCTTTTTCGAGGGGATAGGGAAACAGGTCGTGGGGGTGGAACACTCATATACGTTAAACAACCCATTTGTGCAACGCATTTTAGTCACCCTATTCTGTCACAACTTAATGATTCGGTGTGGGTCGAAATAAAAGTTCTCAGAAGTAAACCTATCCTTATAGGGTGTGTATACCGACCGCCATCATCCAACCGCGAATACGATAACGTACTCAGCAACGTATTTAGTGTTGCATCCAATCTTCCCTTCAGTTATAATATAATTGGAGGTGACTTCAATTTGCCTGATATATCATGGCGTACACTTCGTGGACCCTCGAGGTATGATAATCTTCTTAATTCCATCATTACAGGAGGATGGACGCAACACATAAATGTACCCACTAGGTCCAATAACATCCTTGATCTTATATTCACGATCAACGTAGCACCATCTACAATTCATGTGGGACATGAATTCCCAGGTAGTGATCATAAAATAGTTGCATGTTCGTTTAATATTTCTCCAGAAACTATACACAGAAACAAAGTTATTCCGACACCTATAAGACTATACACGCAGGTTGACTGGGACTTGTATCAGGACTTGATTAGATACTCTAATTGGGATTCCTACTTTACCAATGACTCCTTAGAGGAAGTCCTTAAAAACTTCTATGACAATATACAGTCGGTTAATGATGTCATAGCGCCTGTGAAACTGATTAAATTCAAAATTCCTCAAGGTGATTTTATTCCAATATCATTAAGAAGAAGTATGCGGAAGCATTCATTAAGTTACTACAGACATGACGACTTATCGTCGTTAATAGCTATCAAAACAATCCTCATTAGAATCCATGAGTTAAAAAATCTAAGTCTTAGAAATAAAGAGACGCGGGCAATTCAGTCGCCACATAACACTGGAGAAATAGCCAAACTCTTCAAAAGTAGGTTAACTAACTCCAAATCAACATATCCAAAAATAATACACCTAGGTGGCATTACTCACGAAAGTGATGAGGCTATATGTGAGGTGTTTAGCACGCACTTTGCCAAATTGTACACACTAGAAAACGACCAGGATATAGATTTCCCTCGTAAAACAGAAAAGTGTTTAATAATTATAATGTATTTCATATAAATTTACAAATTTACATGAAAATGCATGCCATTTTTACAGGCACGATCAAGTATGATACAATATCAAATCGTAGATTGTCTACAAGTTAATCGTATTTCAACTGTTAAATATTCGATACATATAATACACTCATTTTCTGAATTAGGCCGTATAGTTATTGAATTGTACAGTTGTCCTCCAGGTTGAGCGGGAAAATCGACTTCGTTCCGTTTTCATCCCGTGGTTGTAGGCATACGATAACCAACCAATATTGAGGTAAGTACACCTTTTACAAGGAATTGGAATCTGTTTTAGAAAAATTAAAGTGCTCAGGTGAATCATTAAATTGTAATGAAATAGGTAAGTGCAAGTATCATTAATAAATGCATTAATAAAGGAAACACCCTAGGGTAACAACATTCATTTGCAATGTATAATGCTACAGATATGTCACAAACTATCATGATATCCACTTTTGGTTTTAATACAATTATCCTCATGCCAGTTGTTTTTATTTTATACCTTTTTGTGCATTTAGTGCACAACCGTACCCTTCAGAGAGTAGGAGTATAATAAGTAATGAAGAGCTATAAGATGTTAAGTTTAATGGAGTAAAATGAGGATCAAGTAAAGACGTTGTCAGAAAATAAATGAGATAAGACATTGTGGAGTGGTATGAAAAGATCTGACGATAGACAGCAAGTTAATTTATAAGATGCCCCATAAATCTGAGCAGATCCCACATGGTCGCATCTCAACAATAGGCTGGGTGAATGGTATATATTTAAAGGTAGAAGCATGATCTGTCAAGGCGTTCATTGTTATCTTTTTCAAGATAAAGATTTAAGCCCTCATAAAAATCAGAAATATCTCGAGCCTTCAAATTTTTTAATGCTGTTCCTGCAGAATGGGGCGATTCACCTTAGTGTCCACCACCATATCTACTGATCAGCTAACTCCACCCTCCCACCTTTCTTGATGTTAGGCTCTGAGACTATGATTATTATGGTTACCGCATATATATTGCTTGGTACCAGACATGTTCGTACCCCATATTCCATCTCCCTAGCTTTCTTAATGAGTGCTTCCAATAGGTCCCCGCGTACATCTTCATGAACATATTATATATGTATGCATGCGTCCTAATGAACAGATTACTTTATAAGAAGACAAAAACCTTGAAGAATAACAAGAATAGGTTTTGTGAATAGTGGAACAAGATTCAGCAGAACAATATAGTTAGGGTTCAATATAGGTAGTATGAACTGAAGGTAAGGTCGGTTGGCAGGACCAAGTGTACTAAATTATCATGACAGTTTTATATATAGTAAACATTTGACATTGCAAAGTAACCTGTCTACATATATTATAAAAAGATATTAGCAGAACCAACAAAATTTCAGCATTGAGGTAAGTACACCTTTTACAAGGAATTGGAATCTGTTTTAGAAAAATTAAAGTGCTGAGGTGAATCATTAAATTGTAATGAAATAGGTAAGTGCAAGTATCATTAATAAATGCATTAATATAGGAAACACCCTAGGGTAACAACATTCATTTGCAATGTATAATGCTACAGATATATCACAAACTATCATGATATCCACTTTTGGTTTTAATACAATTATCCTCATGCCAGTTGTTTTTATTTTATACCTTTTTGTGCATTTAGTGCACAACCGTACCCTTCAGAGAGTAGGAGTATAATAAGTAATGAAGAGCTATAAGATGTTAAGTTTAATGGAGTAAAATGAGGATCAAGTAAAGACGTTGTCAGAAAATAAATGAGATAAGACATTGTGGAGTGGTATGAAAAGATCTGACGATAGACAGCAAGTTAATTTATAAGATGCCCCATAAATCTGAGCAGATCCCACATGGTCGCATCTCAACAATAGGCTGGGTGAATGGTATATATTTAAAGGTAGAAGCATGATCTGTCAAGGCGTTCATTGTTATCTTTTTCAAGATAAAGATTTAAGCCCTCATAAAAATCAGAAATATCTCGAGCCTTCAAATTTTTTAATGCTGTTCCTGCAGAATGGGGCGATTCACCTTAGTGTCCACCACCATATCTACTGATCAGCTAACTCCACCCTCCCACCTTTCTTGATGTTAGGCTCTGAGACTATGATTATTATGGTTACCGCATATATATTGCTTGGTACCAGACATGTTCGTACCCCATATTCCATCTCCCTAGCTTTCTTAATGAGTGCTTCCAATAGGTCCCCGCGTACATCTTCATGAACATATTATATATGTATGCATGCGTCCTAATGAACAGATTACTTTATAAGAAGACAAAAACCTTGAAGAATAACAAGAATAGGTTTTGTGAATAGTGGAACAAGATTCAGCAGAACAATATAGTTAGGGTTCAATATAGGTAGTATGAACTGAAGGTAAGGTCGGTTGGCAGGACCAAGTGTACTAAATTATCATGACAGTTTTATATATAGTAAACATTTGACATTGCAAAGTAACCTGTCTACATATATTATAAAAAGATATTAGCAGAACCAACAAAATTTCAGCATTGAGGTAAGTACACCTTTTACAAGGAATTGGAATCTGTTTTAGAAAAATTAAAGTGCTGAGGTGAATCATTAAATTGTAATGAAATAGGTAAGTGCAAGTATCATTAATAAATGCATTAATATAGGAAACACCCTAGGGTAACAACATTCATTTGCAATGTATAATGCTACAGATATATCACAAACTATCATGATATCCACTTTTGGTTTTAATACAATTATCCTCATGCCAGTTGTTTTTATTTTATACCTTTTTGTGCATTTAGTGCACAACCGTACCCTTCAGAGAGTAGGAGTATAATAAGTAATGAAGAGCTATAAGATGTTAAGTTTAATGGAGTAAAATGAGGATCAAGTAAAGACGTTGTCAGAAAATAAATGAGATAAGACATTGTGGAGTGGTATGAAAAGATCTGACGATAGACAGCAAGTTAATTTATAAGATGCCCCATAAATCTGAGCAGATCCCACATGGTCGCATCTCAACAATAGGCTGGGTGAATGGTATATATTTAAAGGTAGAAGCATGATCTGTCAAGGCGTTCATTGTTATCTTTTTCAAGATAAAGATTTAAGCCCTCATAAAAATCAGAAATATCTCGAGCCTTCAAATTTTTTAATGCGATGTAGTCTTTAACGCCCAAGAAATCGATAAAGCTACCACAACTCTTAAGCTTACTCATACTCCCGGCCCAGATGGAATGTCTTCTGTCCTCTTAAAAAGGGGTGGAAATGACATGAATCTACTTCTTCTCAAGATATTTTCAACTTCAATAAGGAGTGGAACATATCCAAATAGCTGGAAGAAATCTTACGTTGTACCCATTCACAAAACCGGGCCTATAGCGGACATAGATAATTACCGCCCCATCAGCATTACTTCCGTAGATTCACGTGTGATGGAAAAGATTATAAAGAAGCAAATTGTTCAGTTTTTGCTCTCGAATGACTTAATATCCGCCTTCCAATACGGTTTCCTAAATTGAAGATCGTGCATTACTTGCCAATTAGATTATTTCGACCACATTACTGAGTGTGTAGACAAAGGTCGTTCAGCAGCAACATTATTTCTAGACGTTAGGAAAGCTTTTGACAAGGTCCCACATAAGAGACTCATATTGAAACTCCTATCTTATGGAATAAGTGGAAGGCTACTTGAGTGGATAACTTCTTTTCTTACAGGAAGAGAACAGTTAGTTAAAGTCAACCATCACTTATCAACATCCAAACCGATAACCAGCGGCGCGATACAAGGTAGTGTTCTTGGCCCTACCCTATTCATTGTATTCATAAGTGATATTGCCTCTGTGATCCAGTATGGCAAGCCATACCTCTTTGCAGACGACCTCAAAGTTGTCTATGATTTCGACTATAATGATATGAATATTGTTAGTAAAATCCAAGAAGACCTAAGTAGTCTATGTAATTGGAGTGAAAAGTGGCAGTTAATGTTCAATCCAGCTAAATCTGGGATAACATACTTCGGACGTTGGAAACCTAGCATGTGTCTATACATGTACGGTGACCTTGTCTCAAACACGAACACAGTCACAGATCTCGGGGTAACATACTCAGATCTTACCTTTACTGAACATGCAAATAAGGTGGTATCTGGTTGTAAACCTCTAACCGGCTTTGTGCTACGCAACTTTTACACCCCAGAAGCCAGATTAGCCATACATAAGATATGCATTCGCCCCAAACTTGAATACTGTGCCCACTTATACAGTAGCTTTAAATCAGCAGACAGAAAAAAAGTTGAAAGTGTCCAAAGATTCCTCACGAAACGCATATTAGGTTATGATCAGCAAATAGAATACCTTGACAGATGTATTCGACTGGACTTAGAACCCTTATGGTTAAGGAGAGTGAAGTGCAATTTATTTCTCTTATTCAAAGTTATAAGAAAGCACTGTAACAGTAACTCGTCTATAACCTGGGCTAATCCTAAATCGTATGGACTACGCAACCATAACTGCCTTCTCAAGGTTAACACCCATAAGCTCACCACTAGAGCTAACTTCTTCACCATTAAATATTGCAAACTTTGGAACCAACTACCCTCTGAGATTAGATCCTGTGAAAGGCCTGACAGTTTCAAAAGGAGCCTAGAAAAACATATTAACATGTCCACCCTAGCCCTTCTAAATGATCTCAACTGCTGGTAGATTGGTGAAACCATGACATTTCAATATTTAACTACAGACAGTACACTAGTTCCTAGACTAACCTAATAATACTTAGTAATTATGCATGTTCAATACTTGAAATTAGATTATCATTAAAATACTTAAAATGATTACATACGCAGCAAATGTTCTCTTAGTTTATCACTCTTATTTCCCTTATAACATTCAGTTTTTGAGCCTAAAGTATTCTTTGATAATACGAATTATAACACTGATTACACTCTTATTATACATAGATTGATTTACTTTACGGCTACCTGTAAGACTCACTAACTTTCTGTAGTATTGTTAACCAAATGCTGAAATTTTGTTGGTTCTGCTAATATCTTTTTATAATATATGTAGACAGGTTACTTTGCAATGTCAAATGTTTACTATATATAAAACTGTCATGATAATTTAGTACACTTGGTCCTGCCAACCGACCTTACCTTCAGTTCATACTACCTATATTGAACCCTAACTATATTGTTCTGCTGAATCTTGTTCCACTATTCACAAAACCTATTCTTGTTATTCTTCAAGGTTTTTGTCTTCTTATAAAGTAATCTGTTCATTAGGACGCATGCATACATATATAATATGTTCATGAAGATGTACGCGGGGACCTATTGGAAGCACTCATTAAGAAAGCTAGGGAGATGGAATATGGGGTACGAACATGTCTGGTACCAAGCAATATATATGCGGTAACCATAATAATCATAGTCTCAGAGCCTAACATCAAGAAAGGTGGGAGGGTGGAGTTAGCTGATCAGTAGATATGGTGGTGGACACTAAGGTGAATCGCCCCATTCTGCAGGAACAGCATTAAAAAATTTGAAGGCTCGAGATATTTCTGATTTTTATGAGGGCTTAAATCTTTATCTTGAAAAAGATAACAATGAACGCCCTGACAGATCATGCTTCTACCTTTAAATATATACCATTCACCCAGCCTATTGTTGAGATGCGACCATGTGGGATCTGCTCAGATTTATGGGGCATCTTATAAATTAACTTGCTGTCTATCGTCAGATCTTTTCATACCACTCCACAATGTCTTATCTCATTTATTTTCTGACAACGTCTTTACTTGATCCTCATTTTACTCCATTAAACTTAACATCTTATAGCTCTTCATTACTTATTATACTCCTACTCTCTGAAGGGTACGGTTGTGCACTAAATGCACAAAAAGGTATAAAATAAAAACAACTGGCATGAGGATAATTGTATTAAAACCAAAAGTGGATATCATGATAGTTTGTGATATATCTGTAGCATTATACATTGCAAATGAATGTTGTTACCCTAGGGTGTTTCCTATATTAATGCATTTATTAATGATACTTGCACTTACCTATTTCATTACAATTTAATGATTCACCTCAGCACTTTAATTTTTCTAAAACAGATTCCAATTCCTTGTAAAAGGTGTACTTACCTCAATGCTGAAATTTTGTTGGTTCTGCTAATATCTTTTTATAATATATGTAGACAGGTTACTTTGCAATGTCAAATGTTTACTATATATAAAACTGTCATGATAATTTAGTACACTTGGTCCTGCCAACCGACCTTACCTTCAGTTCATACTACCTATATTGAACCCTAACTATATTGTTCTGCTGAATCTTGTTCCACTATTCACAAAACCTATTCTTGTTATTCTTCAAGGTTTTTGTCTTCTTATAAAGTAATCTGTTCATTAGGACGCATGCATACATATATAATATGTTCATGAAGATGTACGCGGGGACCTATTGGAAGCACTCATTAAGAAAGCTAGGGAGATGGAATATGGGGTACGAACATGTCTGGTACCAAGCAATATATATGCGGTAACCATAATAATCATAGTCTCAGAGCCTAACATCAAGAAAGGTGGGAGGGTGGAGTTAGCTGATCAGTAGATATGGTGGTGGACACTAAGGTGAATCGCCCCATTCTGCAGGAACAGCATTAAAAAATTTGAAGGCTCGAGATATTTCTGATTTTTATGAGGGCTTAAATCTTTATCTTGAAAAAGATAACAATGAACGCCTTGACAGATCATGCTTCTACCTTTAAATATATACCATTCACCCAGCCTATTGTTGAGATGCGACCATGTGGGATCTGCTCAGATTTATGGGGCATCTTATAAATTAACTTGCTGTCTATCGTCAGATCTTTTCATACCACTCCACAATGTCTTATCTCATTTATTTTCTGACAACGTCTTTACTTGATCCTCATTTTACTCCATTAAACTTAACATCTTATAGCTCTTCATTACTTATTATACTCCTACTCTCTGAAGGGTACGGTTGTGCACTAAATGCACAAAAAGGTATAAAATAAAAACAACTGGCATGAGGATAATTGTATTAAAACCAAAAGTGGATATCATGATAGTTTGTGATATATCTGTAGCATTATACATTGCAAATGAATGTTGTTACCCTAGGGTGTTTCCTATATTAATGCATTTATTAATGATACTTGCACTTACCTATTTCATTACAATTTAATGATTCACCTCAGCACTTTAATTTTTCTAAAACAGATTCCAATTCCTTGTAAAAGGTGTACTTACCTCAATATTGGTTGGTTATCGTATGCCTACAACCACGGGATGAAAACGGAACGAAGTCGATTTTCCCGCTCAACCTGGAGGACAACTGTACAATTCAATAACTATACGGCCTAATTCAGAAAATGAGTGTATTATATGTATCGAATATTTAACAGTTGAAATACGATTAACTTGTAGACAATCTACGATTTGATATTGTATCATACTTGATCGTGCCTGTAAAAATGGCATGCATTTTCATGTAAATTTGTAAATTTATATGAAATACATTATTATTATTATTATATTCAGGAGCTGCAGATAGACCACAAGGCAAGTTCAACACTCAAAAACTGATGGACCAGCACACAAAGGACATCTTCACTGCAAGCATAAAAGACAAAGCCGAGACACAAATCAACACTGGCCAAGAAGTCGGCGTTGAAAAGCACTGGAACAACTTGAAAACAGTGTGGAGTCAAACCTGCATGGAAGTTCCAGGCAGAAAGAAGAAACAGGACAAACAATGGCTCACTACGGACACTTGGAGACTGATAGAAGAGAGAAGGATGGTGAAACAAAAGATTCTGCAGTGCACCGACGAGCAACAAAAACAGGATTTGAATGCAAGCTACAATACACTGAACAAAAGAGTAAAGAAGAGTGCCAGAGAAGACAAAGGAAAGTATTATGAAACCATGGCAAGTGAAGCAGAACAAGCTGCAGGCAAAGGAGACCTCGCAACACTCTACCAAGCAACTAGGTACCTATCGGGCAAAAGTTTGACACAAATTAAGCCAGTGAAGGATGACAATGGAAAGTCACTCACCAAAGAAGTGGAGCAAAGGAAACACTGAGCTGAACGCATCAAAAGACTACTAAATCGACCACCACCTACAACGCGCCCAACAATACCAACAACAGAGACTGAGCTACCAGTGAACACCAACCCCCCGACGGAATCAGAAGTCCTGAAGGCAATCAAGATGCTAAAAGCTGGAAAAGCAGCAGGACCAGATGGAATCCCAGCAGAAGCGTTGAAAATGGACCCAGAGACAACAGCAGACTTGATGACGCCACTACTGGAGAAGGCGTGGAAAGAAGGCAAAGTACCCGAGGATTGGAATAAAGGATACTTATTCAAACTACCAAAGAAAGGAGACCTAAGTCAATGCAAGAACTGGCGTGGAATTGTGCTCCTGTCCATCCCAAGCAAAATACTACGCTGAATCATCCTGGAGAGAATCAAACATGCCCTGGAACAGGCTGGATTCAGGAGGAACAAGTCATGCATTGATCAGATCGCCACATTACGGATCATCATTGAACAAAGGTTGGTATGGCAGTCACACCTCTATCTCAACTTCATCGACTTTCAAAAGGCCTTCGACAGCGTCGATGGAGAGGTGATTTGGCAACTACTTCGCTACTACCGGGTGCAACCGACAATTATACATCTCATCCAACAGCTGTACGACAATGCTGCATGCCAAGTAATCCACAACGGGAAACTTACGGAATCCTTCGAGATGAGGAGAGCAGTAAGACAAGGCTGCCTACTGTCGTCAATGATTTTCCTGATTGCAGTAGACTGGATAATGCGACAAACAGTGGGCAATGAGGAAACAGGCATAAAGTGGACTCACACCAAATTGATAAATAAATTTATCCTCATAGTACAGTACATGAGGGACGCCATTTTATAGGCATCGTCAAATTGTTACAGGAATAGAACCATATAATTCAATCACAGTTTACAGGCGGTAACAACAAATGCTTTACATGTTCGCTGGAGATTATACATACACTTGATAAATGTTAATTCCAGTAGTATAAAACAGCCGTTTCACTTATATACAATCATTTCTGTGCACAGTTGGAAAAATCTGCTAGATTGTCAGTGAGTGCAACACATCAGGAAATACAGAAGTATTGTCTTCGCATTAACAAAAAACCAGGTCTTTGGTGGGTGGATTATAAGTGCCTGGGAAAAAAATAAAGCTTGAAGTCAATTTTCATACATAACTTCGCTGTGTGCAGAATCCTTGAATTATAGTTCATTGATGTGTTATTTTGAAATCAGTGATATGTTTATCTCATTTGATCTGCAATGTCATTGTTGGGAGTAAATACATAAGCTTCAGACGCATTAATTAATGGTTTTCTACTGCTTGTGGGTATTTTCTTAGCGTGAGGAAGGTTTATGAATTTCAGCTGTTCCGACAGGAGTTGAGAATATTAACTGCTCAGCAACGGTATGGATATAAGTTCATCACATTATCTAAGGAAAGGTGGGTTGCAGTTGGTGAGGGATATATGGTGCCCAACGAGCGTACATCTGTCCATGTGATGTTGTGGTGAGTTATACCTTTTTCATGTTACCGGTTTATGTCCATTTTATTCCACTTATTGTGTTGGGTAGTAGTCTTACAAACGAGATTTCTTGTTTGTTTGAGGATACGTATCTTAACCGTTAATGTTTTATCTAGAATTATAAATATAGGCAAAAAACAACAGGTGTAGTATTTAAGCTTATACATTAAATGGTCCTATAATTTCGGAGGCCCTCAGATAGGAACTAGAACTACTATCGTTTGCAAACTCTTGTAGTTTGTCATTAAGCACCTTTCTGAAGGAGGCCAATGTACTTGCTTGACGCATTTCCATTGGTAGTTTATTCCATATCTGTGCATACCTAATCGACCATGATGCATACCTGGAACTCAGAAACCGGTGCAATGCAAGAGTCAGGAGGGACAGGAGGTCATTCCAGGCTAACATTGCTAAAAAACTCCTGGCAAACCCCAAGAACGTGTACCGATTCATGTCGGAAAGAAAACCAACCAACCAGGGGGCATGCGCCTTAGTAGGCCAAAACGGTCAATATCTCACTTTTTTATTTTTTATTTTTGATCACTTGTCTGGAGATGGCTGAAACACTCAGTTTAGCCTTCACCAAACAGCTAAACAGCAATGTGGGTATTACCGTTACGAACCAAAATGGTGGCACTACTATTTCACAGGAGGAAGACCTAATGGCTACTCCCCAAATAAACCCTGCAATAGTACTAAGGAAGCTACAGCGACTCACACCTGAGAAGTCCCCAGGTTGTGATGACATCAGGCCATCTGTTCTGAAACAGTGCGCAGAAGCTCTCTGTAGGCCCTTATGCCACTTGTTCCAACACTCCATGGAATCGAGGAAACTGCCAAAGGAATGGAAAAGAAGCATCCTTTCTCCGATCTTCAAGGGTGAGGATAGGCAAAATTCGACTAGTTATAGACTAGTAGCTCTCCTCCCAGTGGTATAAAAACTACTGGAAAGTATTATTGACGATCACATCAGGGAATATCTGGATAGGTCTAAAATACTCCATGAAGCCCAACATGGTTTCAGGAAAGGGAGATCCTGCGTTACCGACTTATTATCAGCTTGGGACGATTGGACATCATGCTGGGATGCGAATGTTCCAGTCCATGCGGTCTTCCTAGACTTTGAGAAGGCATTTGACACTGTTCACTATGACCTTCTCCTACACAAAATAAGCCAGACAGGTATAGGTAAGCCACTTCTGTCGTGGTTGAAGGACTACCTAGCTGAAAGGCAATTTTGCACTAAGGTAAATCGAGTTCGATCATCTTGGCACAGCTCGTCATCAGGAGTATCGAAGGGTTCTATCCTAGGACCACTGAAGTTTTTGATTTTTATCAATGATCTACCATGCCGACTAAGCTGCCCGACTCTTCTATGCTCTGATGACGTGAGGATATGGAGGGCGATAAAGTGCCCGGAGGAATCAGATAGGCTATAGGAAGATCTAAACCTTCTGGAAGACTGGGCGGTGACCAATGGCATGACTTTCAACCTGAAAAAGTGCAAAGTAGTGAAGTTACGCACCTGTAGGTTGCAGAATGCAAGTTACACTCTATGCAGTAAAAGCTTGTCCTGCACAACGTTGGAGCGCATCTTCGGTCTAGTTCTAACGGAGAAAATGGACACAAGCGTGAATTACACGGGGGATGTAGCGAGGGCATATGCGGTCATACACTTTACATGTAGACAGTTAGGTGCACTCACTCCTGAGCTCTTTCTAAGGTTGTATAAAACATACGTCAGACTGCACCTTGAAGTACATAATATTATTGCACCCCCACTGCTTAGAAGAGACTCCAACCTCTTCGAAAGAGTCCAACGACGGGCAACAAAAGGACTGGTTGGTCTCCAAAATAAATCATATGATGAAAGGCTGAAGAAATTAGGCCGGCTTAGGGGGATTTAATTACTGCCCACAAAATAACGAATGATCAGAATCACCCGAACAAAGGTGTTCTGCCATTGAGTAGGTATAGGCTTCCTCGTGGAAATCCCAGGAGGATAGCTCATCAGTGGGCAAGGCCCCGGGTGCGCTCCCACTTCTTTTCCCTGCGGGTTTGCCGTCCCTGGAATTCCTCACCGGCAGACGTAGCTGTGGCACCATCTGTGGACGCCTTTAAGCGAAGGATGGAAAATCATGCAGCGACACAGGGACTGCATCCAAATGGCCTATCCTCTTAAAATCGCATACACCATTCAAGGGTAGACAATTAAACTTATCGTTTTACTTCTTTACATTCTCTTCTGTCTTACTCTCCTGATAGCTTTAACTACACCTATTTTTATTATCATTATTGCCGGTATGTATACATATATACCGGTTGACTGACTGTTGTTACGTTTTCTTATTCTTTTTATGTCTGTTAGTCTGAATAACTTCACTAATTATGTCTATTACTATTATTATCTCTTTTCTTTTGACGACGATACCGGAGGACTAACTGGTGAAAGGGTCAACCCCATTCACAGTAGTAACAGTCTTAACACCATCATACTACAAACCACATATAATTAATCCCTGCACTACTCCTTTTGGAGTCAACCAAAGCTACGACAGTCGAGTGGCGTGACGAGCTACGCAGAAGTTTACTGAAGATCAGGAACCTCTACCTCACAATCAAGAGGCGAGCACAAAGAAATCAAATTGGTTTATACTAGCTCGTAAAAACGATATTGGATATTGGAACTGGAGAAAGAAGAATATAATACTTGCAGCTGTTCAGAGATATATTTATCAACGGTCGTATGAGGAAAATCCGCTTTGAATCCACTGGACCACTGCATGTTTCGCTCCACGCAGATAAACAAATTAATCTCTGACTGCGAAACGGCTGGGGTTCAGTCCAATGGACGAACGTCTTCCATCCACATTAGTACATTAGTAGTTCGCCGAATTCATTGAAATCGCCATATAGACGCTGTCAAGCCAATGACTATTCGGAACATGATACCGGAAGTGTTCCTGAAAAGAATTACGAACATTCACCCACTCTACCATGGCCAGAGTAATGTGCTTATCGCAATTAAGTTTCGTTATGTTGTTCGACTTTCAAGTCTATTATTGTTACCATCATTAGTAGTGTCCATTAAAGACACTTCACTTCTCAGAGATTTTAACACGAAACTCCATCACACCTCCACTTGTTTCTGTTCATTTTATTTATTTTCCGAGCCTGCCACAAAAATCCGTCTTTTGCTTTACAGTCACCACTAAGGCATTCTCTTCTAAATTTCACCTCACATTGCACACATTATGTAGAAAATAGTTACCTGTATGTAAGGGAATTACCAACAAACGTGCTATTGTTGCAAAATACGAGAAGAAAAGCCGAGTCAGTGAACCAATATGGAGTCAGTATATTATAGAGACACAGACAATAAGTTGTAGAAATCAATGGTTGCTTCATAATACAGTTACAGCAAGCTGCTACAAACTATGAATATAATCCACAGAAGTGTACATTGCTGGGGTCGTATCCACCAGTAGAAGCTGTTTACTGGTTGTAGGATAGTCTTTCGACAAGAATGAGAGGTTACAACAAATTCCACAGGATACGACAACGTTAGTAGTGTAGCAAGTAAACAGTACGTATCAGTGAGAAGGCGAAGTGATGAGCTGCTCGCTATAACTCAGCTACCGCACTCTTGTACTTTTAATAAATGAGATGTATGAAATTGGATTCAGTTAGCACAAATAAACAAATTGGTCATTGATTTTGAAAGGGTTAAATTTCAATTGAATTGGCGTATTTCTCTGATCCTGTTCAACAAAGTCATATTCTGACAAAAGTGTGACTTTGTTTATCTTGTACTATTGGATCATATATAAAGCGAGGAATGGAGAGTTCTGTAGAATGTACTGAAAGAAATTATCCACGTATTCATTCCTCTACCCTCCAAATTTCTTTCATCATCGACTCGGAGTAAATAACCGGTTTCAAGGTCATTCAAATACACTAGCGTAAATGTGTCCTAATGCTAGCTCATAAAAAATTTGATTTGTTTAAATAGCTTAGGAACATGCAGTTCACTTTCAATCTTCACCATATCCTGATATTATTGTTACTGTATTTTTTGCATTTGCATTTCTTAGTACCAACGACAAACTTGTCTCTAGTTGGAAGACAGTTGTAAAATGTAGCTTGGTGGCCTCATGAATAATCTTTTTGGGTGTTTGAAACAATGGTTTCATCGAGAAAACCGTGACTCACTGTAATACGAGTATATCGCATTTATAAGTCTCATGTAGGACGAAAAGTTTGTCCTTCACTTCATAGTACCACTTATTTACACACTGAACAAAATGGTTTCAAAATGAATGTTTTTTTGATGGATACATTATCGACTGGAGTGTTTTATGTCATTAATATACATGTTTTGTATATATATCTGACCAGTTAATGACTTACATGAGTAGATACTGTCACAATTTCGCAGTGTTTCCAAACTACTTACAATCTTTAAGTAGGCTGATGGATTCAGCATATTCTTGTGTGAGTGTGTACTTGCATTAGCAGACTCCTGTTCTCTTGAGAAATACAACAAACCAATTTTTAGCATATCTTCAGAGACAGATTACTCACCACCGTGTGCTACTGATTACACGCTTTAGCGATATGACTTTTTCAGCAAAATATTTGTGACCACATGAAATGTCTGAATCAATTTTATTTTGTGAAAATTTTGACACAGATAGGGCTTTAGATGCCAACTTTTCTTACTGCTATGTGGTGTAACCATCATGATATGAACATTCACATTTTCAAGTGATGGTATTGAAAGGTGAAAATTGATTTCGTCTCAACGGATTTTAAATAGTAGGATAAGTTTAAGCAATCCCCATTGACTTGATATGATTATGAGCAATAGTTTGTGCTCGAAACGTCATCAGTAAATATTACTGTACAACACTGTGAGACTCTATCAAAATAAAAATTTACCCATAATGGAATTACACTCTACCACAGTGCCCAAGTTTTATTCTTATACCCCATTGACTAAAACCAAAACCTTGTGGAGACTGAAAGTATCAAATTAAACGTTCATTGTAAAGTAGTAAAAATAATGAATTTATTGCACATCATGGTTGTCAACTGAGATTGAATAAGGACACGACCGGTTTCAGAGCTCAGTATGGACGATAGAACCTCCCTCTCCAGCTTCTTGCTTTCCACTATTGCCAATCATCTCTGGCTCTTACCTGATCCGTACATCCACATTCGGATCGTTTGCTTCAATCTCCTTTTCTCTCTTCGCAAGTACCCTCGGGCCATTGACATACCCTTACGTGGAGTGAGCAACTGCATTCCAAAAAAGGACTACTTCATCACTGCAATTATGTACTTCTATATTTGTGTATTTTGGGGACAGTTAGAACTGAACGAGTGACTGTATTTTATATGTATATTAATTTGTGTGGACTGGATTCCTCTTTACATACATACATGTTTGTATTTGTTTTGTCCTTTTTATTTCGCGTAGAAACGAACTTAGCTGTTTAGTCCAATACAACCTACAATGAGATAGGATGTTGTAATCTATTTGTCAGAACCTCAAACATTTTAAAAATGATCATAACGCACAGATGACGCTGTTAGTAAAGTGTGATTATGCCTTTGAAGTAAGACTGTGGGATGTTGACAGAATTATGCTATAGCCATTATTATAATGAGCCTCCTGTCAGCTGACATCATGTAACATTTGCAAGTATGTTAACATTCTTTTGTATATAAATTCACTAATATCTTTGGGCTGTACGCAGCTGATGAGAGGCCAATGAAATAAGCAATGATGTTGCCATATTATTCAGCACAAACTGTTGTTCTTGTTTTATTCAGTATCATGGAGGGAAAGTAATGTATGAAGTAAATATTACTTATTAACTATTCGATCTTTGAATTCTGAGTAAAACATAGTGCTTCAGTCTTCAAAGTTTCAAAAGCAGTAGTTTTGTTTTTTTACCAAGAAGAATCGCTGTCCTCACTCCCAATCTTCCTCTTCTTCCAGGCTTACGGCAGACTGACTAATTGAATTTCAACACAGAATTTTGCACAGAAGTGCACCTATTTTAGTAGATATGGGACACCTCAAAGAGTGAGCGCATCTACGCCATTCCGAATGACTTCGAATCATATTAACAATATTCTAGAGCCGCTGATTCCCACTGGGGTTCCACTCGATTGATGACCATGTTGGCGTGTGGTGTGATTCGACAGTCTTCTGGGAATCTGCCCAATCACCTTCCACTCTAACCTACCCTGAATCTTGACCAGTATCCGTCGAGAAGTTCACAGACTGTGCCTTCATTCTAAATTAGACGATGATACGGTATGGCAATGGAATGAATTTTGATGTTATTTGAAGCTACTAGTGAGAGATTTTTAGTAGTAGAGTTAAGGAATTCGTAGTCACTCTTACAACCCTGTGACTGATCATGTGATCATATTTACGCATACAATTTAATTGTCTAACTATGCGATATCAGTTGCTTGAACAGTTCCGACGGTAAACAACGGTACTAATAAGCAAACAGTTTCTTGATGAATACAAGTCTTTTGATGTATAAAATTATAAAGTGAATATAAGTTTCTTGAATATTTACGTTACTCTATAATATTTCTTTTAGGCGCCATTTATTATTATATTATTATTCCCCCGGGTTCCAAGTAGAACATTTGACTTTAATGATGTAACTCCGTTTCAGTCTATCCGTTGCAGTCTTTTCTTTTTAACTGGCTCCACAATTGTCCATAAGTTCTCATTTTTTTCTTCAGTGTAACCTTAGGACTGACTTCCAACTTTTCATTTCTCATTTGGGTTCCAATTGAGCGATAGTCTATCACGTGATTTCACTTAACGCTCTCTTCAGCATGTGTCCAATCCACCTCTTTTTTCTCCGTAATATTTGTAGAGCAATAGGTTCTTGATGCTGATTTTTTCTAGCCAGCCGGCCATCTGATTTTCAGTATAGAGTCAGCGAAGGTAGATATTGATCAAAGTTAGCTTTTCGTCACGTGGGCAACAAATCTCTGAAGCATAAAAAATAAATGACTAACTTGATGCTAATGTTGAAATACCGAATCTTGTTCCTTATGATGCCGAGTGTGTAGAGGACCTAAAAATGAGCTGTCTAAATGTGTGGAATATTAGAATGAAAATCCAAGTTAATGAAACAATATTGAAACAGTGTATTATAGAAATACAGATAACCAGTTATAAAGTTGATTGGTTAATTGAAGATACAGTTACAGTCCCCCACTACTAATCAATAATATAACCCACAGATCCGTTTCACTTTTGATGTTGTGTCCATTGGCAGAAGTTTTTTACCGGTTGTAGAACAGTTTTCGGATAAGGATGAGATGTTCCTGCAAATTCCAAAGAATACATCAATGGGACAGTAGGAACCAGTTACAAGATGAATCGACCGACAACACGACTATGTCCCCTTCCGAATACCAAAGTTATTATTATTTTATATATGTCCAAACCAAGTTCACTTTTAACAGTTTGCAAAAATTTGGGCATTGGGTATGTGATATTCATTATAATAAAGGTTTTCTTGTATTTCCCAATGAATGAATGAAAAACAAAACGATATTGTTGTGTTTACTGACGTTTCGCTATTTAATGCTGCTGCTAATAGCTTTATCAAAGTAGTAATATTAAACCAGAATTTACAAAATCCACTCAGCTTATATATGTAACAACTTAATCATCGTTCCTCAGTTTGGGGTCATTTTTGTGTTGTCAAATTGGACAATTGGTAAAGATAACAAAACCAGGTGTAGATTGTTGCATTTGATAAGTGTGTAAAATTATAAAAGCAGCGTGTGTTTACATAATGAAATTGCTTATCCCTTTCGTGTTGATTTTGTCATTTCATGGGTGGGTAGGCAGAGTGTTTTAACCAGGTCAAATTTTGTTTTAGTCCATCATTTCTATTCAGACAATTTGGATTCCACTTGATATGAAGTGCTTCTGATGAAATGAGACGTTCTTTGTGATTTCTGAAATGCTTTTTCTGGATGATGATTTCAATATTGTCAAAATCAATTTTGTGGCCTGATTCTATAGCGTGTAGACCTATGGCTGGTTGATGATTTTTCAAGTTTTCTAGTTCAACTGGATTTCTCGGTGGTCGAACAGATGCGTCTCTACGGTGTTCATTTATTCTGATTTTGATTTGGTCTTTTATATGGACAAGGTTGTTTCGCAGTGTGTCTGATGTTTTGAAGAACACTCTAATGTCGAGCTTACTGAGTATTCTTGTGATATCGTCTGACGTCTCTGATCTATGTGGAATGACAACTGTTGAGGTCCATGTTTTCGGCCATACTTAATGTCTGTGTTGATTTTGTTGATGAAGTTCATTGAGAGTTTCAGTAATGTTTATTATTTGACAAAGAAGTCGATTAAGCAAAGCTTATGTAAAATGTGTCCATTTTAACCATTTAGCAAAAACTGTACAGATTTATTGCTTAGAAATCACTTCGGTGGTGAGCCCGAAGTGATTCGAACATACAGGCCTTCTGTACAGTTTTCGCTCAATGGTGAAAATGGACAGATTTTTTATGCAGGACTTCATGAGTGCAGTAGACTTCAAAGTAATACATGTCTATATCTGTTTTTTCTCTAATCCTGCCATTTGATATCCTCACATCCTTACTGTCACCTGTAGTTCAGATGATGTTGCTCAAATAAGTGAAACAAGTGATAGCCATTGGGCCTCGTCTTCCCTATCTCTGTCTTCTCCATCTTCACTTGAAGTTTTATCTTCACTGCCTACCTCTTTTGCCAACTTATTGATTTTTGGCCTGCAGGTCGTCCAGTTTGTGTGAGTGGTGAAATCTAGATCTTCTGAAGTATTCTCGTCAATCGAAGATATACATACATGCATATAACAATAATAAAGCTTTATTTCAGACAATGTGTGAACACATAGTACAGAAATTCTCAGAGCATTTAATCCCAAAATATTCCTTCTGTATATAGGATTCCTCTTACAGTTTGTCAACTCGTGCATCTTACCTATTCTTCTTTACTGTTCAACCTTACTTATTCTTTCATGGATTGCTTAAAATAGACTATGTCATACTTCGTAGAACTCTGAAGACTGTCAGTCAGTAGGGCGAGTGGTATTCCATTGGGTCATATCGTTGACATCTTCATTGATAGACACGTGATTTCATGCAACAAATTTGCTAAAGGAATTTTGTCAGACTGTGAACATCCACTTTACTTACCTGCAGCTCCAACCTTTTGTCTCCTCAGGTAAAACAAGAAGTCTTTTGAGAAGACTTTATGCACGTACGTCTAAGTATAAAAATTCCACGATACCATATTTGGCGGCACGTATTTTATGCGATGAAAATAGTGTTAGACATGAACTAACTAACTTTCTTCGCACTACTAAATAAACTATTTCCTCCATCCTTACAACATCAACCTTTATTGTTATTTTACTTCTTATATTTATAATCCTCTCAATATTTTGTTTTTATTTGTTTATTTTTTCATAAGTGTGAACATCATTTAAGCTGTGTTATAACTGTTAATTTTGTATTTCCCCTCACCATGCTCTATATCAACAGAACATTAGATTCAATAATCTATAACATGCTAAAATTTCCAAACTGAATAGACAATACTGTTTGAAACAAACTCACTGTTATTATTATTATTATATTTATTATTCTCATTTTGTACTTCGAATATTTTTGACTTTATACCGTAAATGTGAACAAATTCCTGTGGTTAATTTCGTTTATATTTTGAGTAAATCAGATGCAAGATACTGTGACTAATGCTGAGAATTCCATTCTGTATTATAAGTGCTGTTTTTGGAATAAAGTAGATTATTATTATTATTTACATGTAAGGTAGTAATAATCTGAAGTATATCCTGTGATGCAACTTTGTTGCATATGAAGACAGAACCAATTCTGTAAGTTTTCTCCTCATTTTCTTCAAGGATTGCTCAGCATTTAGTTGAAAGCTAATTAAATATGCCCGCGAGTACATGTAGTGATCATTTAATATAATTGGACGATTAAAACAATTAGAAATGCAGAAGAGTTTAAGCATTTTGATGGATTGGAAATTATGGTAGCCCAGTAATTTAAACAAGCCCTTGTATACACATATACATATACATATATTAATAAAGAAAAGACAAGTAGTTCAGCGGAGAGACTCTTTTCGGTGAATTCATTTTCATAGCTGTACAATCGCAAATATATATGGATTATTTTACGTGCATGTATACATTAAGTTTGTCAAACAAAAGTACAACTGGTTATGGTTATTTTAACTAAAAAGGTGAGAATTAGTAAGTTTTGGGAGGAGTTAAGTAATACTGAAAGTATTCAGGGGAATTGAATGTTTATATAAGAGGGTGGCAACGAAAGTGATGAGTTGTCACAAACGATTGTTAAAGAAGAATTACGCAATAACATGAACGGTTTGATGAAAGAGTTGTGCTCAGGGTAAACATGGAAACAAAACAAAATACGGAATTACGTGAGAGTTTTAAAGGAATAAAAGAGTTTTGAGTAGTTAGAAAAACAAGCAAACAAGCAAAATTTAAGTCAAATCAACAGAGTTGTTACTATGATGGTAGAAGTGGCTGAATAATTTTCTTTTGTACGCATAGCTCTGGTTCATCTAACTGAATGGCTAGGGTTTCTGCAAAGTAAAGAAGACGGAAACGTATTGTCTTTGGCAGGTTGTTCTTCACTTTGTAGATTACTTTGAAGCAGCAGGCGTTTGTTGAGATAGAATGACCAGTGCTGAAGATATGTTTTATTATTGCACTTCTTAAACGGCCACTACTTCCTTTCTGCAGCCACGCTGGATAGTATTCTTTGACCCTTTTTGATAGGATGCGTGTCGAACGATAGATGTACCTAGTTCCAAAGCAACAGATGAACTGGTATATATATATATATATACATAGAAGTGGTCAGATGCAAGAGCACCACTCTCAGTGTTGCCGCGAAGAAAGTCCTTCTTAAAGGTGTGAAAATTCTCCTCTTAAGGATATCACTAAGTAGGTCACCTTTGAAGTCGAGGTTAATATAAATTATCCTTTTTTGGCACGGATGGCGTCTCTCGCTTTTGGATTTTCTGTTTGATATTTATGCCTATGAATCTTGTTTGATATCTGTTTTGTATGAAGACTTCTTTCAGGAAGTGTAGTTTTTCTTCCAGGGTATCAGAACTACAGATGCGTTGGACGTGAGGACAACTCCTTCATCAAACTAGTCATGTTATTACGTAACCCTTCTTTAACAATCGGTTGTCACAACTCATCGCTTTTGTTGCTACCCTCTTATATCAACATCTAACTCCTCTGAATACTTTTTGTATTACGTAACTCCAATTACCAATCTTCACCTGTTTAGTTAAAATAACCATAACCAATTGCATTTTTGTTTGACAAACTTAATGTACACATACATACAAAACAACTCATATGTATATGATTTAATAGTGTGAAATATATCCCATATCATGAATCAAAAGTCAGTCTGAACGAAGAATATTCTTTTCAATAATTTCTCCTCTTCAAGTTCTTACAATTATAAAATATAATGTTTATTGCCGTTGCAACAATGTTACAATTAAGCTAGAGACCAAAGCCTAGTATACACACTTCCTTAGCTTCGTACCGACGAAATACAAACGTAATCTGATCAGGTGCTTAGCATTTAGAGGGAAGTCCATTTGTTCCGAAGACTGTGTAGAGAAAGAACTTCAGGTAATCCGAGACATTCTGAGCGAGAACGGATATTCAGAGAAGTTCATTAAAGCCAACAAAGGTTACAATATTCGTAAACATGAACTAGCAGCGGTGGAGAAAAAGCCTCTGTTTTTACGCCTCCAATTCAAGGGAGACACTTCTGCGGAGATTCTATCACAAAGTTCAACCATGGCGATCAAGAAAACTTTCTACTCTGCACGTCTGTGTCTATCCTTCAGTAGCCGTCCAATGTTCAACCAGAAACTCAAAGTTGTCCTACCTAACCTTAGCTCTTCTTCATGCATATACCATTTCAACTGTTCCTATGGTTCAAGTTATATAGGGCGCACGATTAGGAGGTTCGTCTAATGGTTTGAGAACATTTACCAGCTTGGTTCAGCAGGGGGTAAATTAAGTGCATAAACAGCTCGATCCTGTCACACTTGATCGATACTGGACATCGCATCGATGTCAACACAGCTTTCAAGGTTATATATCGAATTCAGAAGTTTTTATCACGTACAGTTTGCCTACATCTCCTACACATTGCTGAAGTTGATGCAATAAGATCGACTAAACCGGAACTTTGTATCCAAAAATAACATGTCCAGACGCTGTTCCTACCGTGGCCAAACTTGGATTGATGATTCTTCTTCTCACCAAGAGTGCTCCTTCCCCTTAACCCTCTTGGCCTTTTTTTTCCTTTGCTTATTATTACAATTATTATTATTATTATTCGTCATAATTTATGCCCTTCATGCAAACATTCTCTCTATACCATAGATTTTTTTTTTCGTTTATACTATCCGGACTTATTATTAGTGATAGTATCTCTTTTCTCAATATATGCCCCCACCTGCTTCATATCACATATTCGTTATCTCATTATGAACCTCCCATTGCAGTCTTACTATCTCCTCGTCAATGCATACTACATTGTACTAGCCATTCACTCGCATGACACCTTTTATAACCTTGAACTGACTTGTCAGTTTTCCTACCCTACAAAATTCTACAAATATATTGTGACTAATCACCACCATTGTCTCCCATTTCAGCCCAGCACGTTTGTCACATAAATACGACTGTCTATTTTGACACCCCATAATTACTAATCTGTTATTCTAAATTAAAAACTGTATCCCCCGCATAACTAACTGACCATTATTACAACGACAATAAATATTATATTTTATAGTTGTAAGAACCTGAGGTGGAGAAATTATTGGAAAGAATCTTTTTCGTTCAGATTGACTTATAATCCATGTGTATATATCTGCGATTGTACAGCTAAGAAAATGAATTCGCCAAAAAGAGACTCTTCGCCCAACTACTGATCTTCTTTCTATTAATGTTCGAATGAAGATTTTTCATAAACTAATGTATGTATGTATATTTTTGGTTTATGAGGGTTAGTTTTGTTTTTACGAGTTGATCACAGATTGATATCAGTTAGAGAACAATTGAAAACCAGCGGGAGTACTGCGAGACAGCTGCTTCATCCTAGTTTGGGAATCATCGGCAATATGTGCTAAATCACGAATTGGTAGAAGTTAGAATTCATTGTCTGGCCGTTGGATCGGGTCCCATTGGCTGAATGGTATACGAGCCAACTTTCCTTGTAACCGGAACGTCCTGGGTTGGAACCCCTGTGGTGGTTGCGTACTGTCAGTGATTCCCAAACTAGGATGAAACAACTGTCTGGCAGTACTCCCTGCTGGTTTTCAATGGTTCTCTAACTGATATCATTCTGTGATCAACTCATAAATATATATATTTATATTCAATCAACATCTCATCAGAACGAAATAAAATCTCAGTAATTCTTAAAATATAAATTTAAGCAAAGAATTAGTTTATTTAATCTTATTTACTTAATCTATTCTATAAGTAAATAACTAACCAAATAACTAACTAACTAATCAACTAACTGGTCATAACAATTTTTATTTTTTTGTAATCAATTTTCGGGGATAACCACTTTCAGGTTAATAATCAACACCCTAATACTTATATGTTATATTAGATAGACTAATTATTGTTCATTTCAATTCACTTGTACTTCACACAATCACCCACTGGCTCACATCGATGGTAGATATACGTATATATATGTATGCATTTATTGGATAGGTACAACCAGTTACCTCTTACCTCCTCAACAATTTCACTGTACATAAATAAGAGTAGAGGCGATTTCCCCCTCTCTCTGTCTCTTTCTTATTTTCTTCATTCAACGTTCATTATCCTTATTTTGAGTGAATGTACTTCATTCAACCCTTTACCCCCCCCCCCCCCCTCAAACACATCTACAACAACGACAATATTATCACATTCTCGTTATTTATTATTTAACCACTTGTTCAAGGATGAAAACGTTGCTGATGATGATGGTGATTTAATTAGGCGTACAGTGTAATTTAATCAAGCATAAAAAACTAAACTTAACCAGTATTGGAGAAGATTTTCATCTTCTCGCCACCCCCACCCCGAAGTATTTCGCTAAATTTATTCTACTAGTCAAGCCATTTTTTCCATTAGATCAGTTGAAGTAGAAATTGTGTATGTTACACACACACACAACTCAAGGCGAAATCAACCACTCGTTCACTCGTTTACTCGTTCGTTAGTTCTTTCAACTAGTCAGCCAACCCGCCACCCCCCGATTCAACCAATTTCATCCAACAACAACTCTTTGCGTTCACTTTTTTTAATCTTACTACTAATAGTAATAATAGTAGTAAAAATAATAAAGAGTAAAAAATAAACAGGAATTACACATATACTTCATTAGGAATTTTTAAAATACTTGCACTTGTACAACACTATATATATATATATATATATATATATATATATATATATATATACGATCATGCAAATGTGTATAGTGTAATTTTAGTTGCTGAAACATTTCCTGCTTGCCTATTACGAGATGTTGTTGACTTTTTTTATCGATGGTAATGAGGATGATAATGATTTAGATTAGATGAAGTGGAAGGAAGGGAATCTCCTTCTACTCGACGTACTTCTCCTTTAATTGTCTTCAATTTTCTAAGTTTCCTCTTCTTTCCTGTCTCTCTTTGTGTGTGTGTAGGATGCACAATTCTAATTTGCTTGAGTTCATTTTAAGTACTAGTGGACATCAGAGGGAGTGAGTAAGTGAGACATAAACGATGAAGAGACGCGGAGGTTGGGGGGAGATAACGACACGGAATAAATGTATATATCTATGCATATACATATACTACTTTGCATTTCTTTTCTTTTTAGTCAATTAACTTTCTTCTCTTTTTTTCCTCTTCGTGTGTTTTTGCAGGTTGATGAGTGAGTAAGTTAGTAAGTAAGTAAGTAAGTAAGCGAGTAAATTGAATAAGTTAATCCACTTCACATTTCACCAAGTGTGTTGTCGTTGTTGTTACTGTTGTTGTTGTTATTCAACGAGAGATACTCATTCAGCTAAGCGATTAAATGAAAAAAAAAACAGTTGAAAAGACAAAAAAAAAGAAAATCTTAACTCTTTTAACAGTGTAGCCATATTTTGATGATTGAAGAAGACATCAATTTTATCAATTTGAATCTTTGTGTGTAGAAAGTATATGGTTAATTTTGGAAATTATTCAAAATTAAATGTGCTGGAGAAAATGATTGATGAGTAGTTAGTTAGTAATATATTGTCTCAGAACAACTTCTACTAGACAAAATTACAAAATTGACAATGAGATTATATGTGAATTTGAATCTATAGATTCATTATTAGCCTGGTTAACAACTAAAATCAAATGTCAAGTTTTGGTTTTCGTAGGGAATTTTGTTTGATTGGTTTGGAGGATTTCATCATGAGCTGACATCAGTTAGACAACTATGAGAAAACCAACTGGGAGTACTGCCGGACAGCTGTTTTGTCCACCTACTTTGAGACTCTTCACAGAACCGCCCCCCAAACAGGAGGGGGACCAGGACCACTGGGACCCGATCCAATGAATTCTAACTTCTACCAATTCATGACACAAATCGTGACTAATTCGCAATGTCTTCTTCGATGAGTTACTGCCTCACCTTCAACCTGCTGTACCCTACTGATCACGGCTTCTTGCTAGAACTCCAGGTTAGCTGCCTGAATGGGCTCCATAGCTAGTGAGTGTCGGATTAATTTTCAAGTATTTGTTTTGTAGGGATTTTCTCTAACTGATGTCAGCTTATGATGAAATCCCCCAATCAATCAAACAAAAATACTTGCAAAATCAATACTTGAAAATTGATCTGACGCTCACTAGTGACTGGCCCTATTCAGGTTCTAGTGGAAGCTGTGACCAGTAGGGTACAGTAGGTTGAAGGTGAGATAGTTAATAATCGAAAAAGACATTGAGTAGTGGTCGTGATATGTTACAAATTGGCACAAGTTAGAATTCATGGACTGGCCATTAGATCGGGTCCCGGTGACTTAATGGTCTACGAGCTAGCTCGCCTTGTAACTAGGAAGTCCTGGATTCGCCTCCTGTTGGTGGATGCGTACTGCTGATTAGTCCCAAACTAGGTAGGCGAAACAGCTGTCTTGTACTGTCAGTTGTTTTTCTAATGGTACTCTAACTGATATCAGCTTATGATAAAATCAGTTGGTTAAAAATTGAAAACTAGCCAGTTGTGATAGTTATTCCGTCCTTATCCCATGGATACAAACCTGCTCATCAGGTGATGTAATGTGAGGATGGTGATTATAATTTCTGTCAACTCATGACGCGAAAAAGACTTTTTTCCTAGATTATCTGTTGACATTTCTATACATAAATGGTGCAGGCTATGGATAAAGCAAATCATTACTATTATAGCTTGAAAGACACCTTTCAGTTTGCCAAATAATTAGGGAATTTAGATGTCTCATATAAATTCATGGTGTTATTTGACGTCTCTTTGCTTTTTACTAAGATCCCGCTAGAAGAAACAATACAATTTATATGTCTTTTACGAGTTTGACCGTGGATTTATATCGGTTAGAAAACCATTGAAAACCAGGGAGTACTGACAGACAGCTCTTTCATCCTAGTTTGAGAATCATCATCTGTACGCACCCACCAGAGGGGTTTGAACCTAGGACCTTCCGGTTACCAGGAAAGCTCGTATACCATTCAGCTACGGGGACCCGATTCATAGGCCAGACCATGAATTCTAACTTCTTCCAATTCGTGACTTAGCACGACCACCAACCAATGTCATCGGTGAGGCATCTGTCCTCACACTTGACTGGATGAACCGCACTGGTCACGACTTCTCACTTGAACTCCAGGAAACTCCGTCCTACAGAAAGTTACTAGCGAGCATTAGATTAATTATCAAGAGTTTGGTTTGTAAGGATTAGAAATGCCAACTTGCCGTTCTCACTCCTCTGCCAAAGAATGAACTAAGACAACTGCTGCTAATATGTACTAAAGAAATACAGTTTCAATTTTTTTTTTTGATTTACAGCTTGATTCCACACCGTATTTTCAGTACAAGTGTGGAATTTTCAGCATGGATATCGGTAGCCCAAATTCAGGCCGACCATAGATATCGGGTGTGCGCCGGCAGGGGTTCGAACCCCGGACCATGTGCATGGTCGGCGAGAGTCCTAACCACTGTGCCACCGACAATGTTCTCCACCACCAAGTTGATGAAGTTGTTGTGGGACGTCCGTTGGGTCCGATTCTGGCAGACATCTTTATGGGCAACCAGAAACAAACAAAAATGAGGGCCGCAATCGATCAGACAGAGTTCTATACTAGGTTTGTCGATGACGCGTTTGTCATTGGTGATTGCTTTAATGATGCATCTCAAATATCAAAAAACGTCCTGAATAGTGCTCACACTCATATAAAGTTTACAATGGAGTATGAAGATGAGGACAATTTTCAATTTTTGGACCTTGGCATAGAACGTGATAAAGATGATAAAACAATGAGGTAAGTCCATAGAAAAGAGACGTGGAGGGCGATTTACCAGAAATTCAAGAGCTTCCGCCCTATGAGTTACAAAAAGGGATTGGTGAGAACACTGTTTGAACCTATCAGGAAACTTTGTTCAGAAGAAAAAGTTGAGGAATAACTAGATACTGTTGAAAAATTCCTGTGTGATGAGGGTTACTTACAGAAGTTCATCGACTAACATGAAAAACATAGTCTTTACAAGGTGAATTACAGCACAGTTGATAAAAAACCCTTCTTTCTACAGCTTACCTTCAAAGGTGACGATATTGTTAGTAGAATAAGATGCAGACTGAACGCTGCCCTGAAAAGAAGATATCCAGCTGCCAAACTTTTATATGTTGATCAAACGACCTGTTGTTTAAGGCAGTCAGAAGTGGACAAACTCCCGCCACCTCATGTTACCTCCAACTGTGTCTACCAATTTAGTTGTACTTGCAAAAGGACATACATTGGATGGACAGAGAGAAGAGCTATTGTCTGCATCGTTGAACACATACGAAAGAACCTGAGAATAAAGAGCCCACAAGCATTAAACAGTGCGATTGTGCGCCATCTGCTAGACACCGGCCATGTTATAGACAACCTGAAGGCGTTCAAAATAATCAACAGACAAAAGAAATCTAGACTGTTTCGTTTTGTTGAGCCAGTTACCATCAAACGGCTAAAACCGAATTTAAGTACTCAGAAAGAAACAGAGGTGAATCTTGCACTGCCTTGGTGATAACGAGAAGCAGAAATCTCACTACGTCATCTTTTGTCCTGTTTAGGAAACTTCATTTTTTTTCGTTCAAACATAACTTATCCAACCCCCTTTTTTGTCTATTTTATATAAAACGTGTTTTTCTGTGGTTACGTAGCCCATTGCTTTCTATAATGTTTTTAGCTAAACTTTATTTCTACCCATAAAACATCTATTGAACTCTGCTGTCCTTTTGTTTCCAGGCTTAATTATGCAATTCTTCTATAAATATTCAAGTACTGGTTTTGTAGGGATTTTGTTTGATTGGATGGAGGATTTCATCATTAGCTGACATCAGTTAGAGAACCAACTGGGAGTACTAAACAGCCATTTCGTCCACCTAGTTTGGGGCTCTTCGGCAGTACGCACCCACAGTATGGTGTTCGAACCTTGGACCTTCTAGTCACAAGGTGAGCCAGCTCGTAGACTATTAAGCCGCTGGGACCACCCGATCCATTGACCAGCCAGCCCATGTATTCTAACTTCTGCCAATTCATGACACGAATCGCAACCACTTCTCAATTTCTTCTTCGATGAGTTACCGCCTCACATTCAACCTGCTGTACTCTACTGGTCATGGCTTCCCACTAGAACCCCGGGTCACTGCCTGAATAGGGCCAGTCGCTAGTGAGCATCAGATTAATTATCAAGCATTAGTTTTGTCAGCTCATGGTGAAATCCCCCATTCAGTCTTCTGTAAACAGTCGATCAGTTTAACTCTTAATTATTCAAAAACTTACTACATCATTCCTGATCAAGATTACTCTCAGTTCCAATCAATTATTCATTACCATTGTGAAAAAGTATGTTCACATCTTTAATTTAATTTATAACTTTGGTATTGTTCAGGTTGTATGTAGCCAGTTGAGAAGAATCCACGATTATGCTGGTACATTCATTGTTCTTGCTGTATTCAAATTTGTTATTATTATTATTGGACTGTATAGTCTTCCTTGCAGTCTAAAGTCGACAGAGACACTCTTCTCAAGATAACTGTAACTGTGTTTGCAGATTTACGTGTATCTGGAGAGGCAGTTACATTGGGAGAACAGAAAGAAGAGTACGTCTTCGACTTTCTCAGGATTCATCAAAAGTCTACATCTCAAGGGAACAAATGATTTGGACAGTGCTATTGTCAGACATCTTGTCAGCACGAGTCATGAGGTGAATATCATGTATTCCCTTAATATTATCGATTGAAGTAGTCGCTATCAAACATGGGAAACCTGATTTATTCGTTCATAAAAAAGCAGTTATTAGTCTTTGCTTGACGTGATTAATGGATGTCTGTACTCTCTGTCTTTCACTTGATTACATTTTCTCTAGCTTTAGCATCTCAAACCTTTGATACAGTGTAAATTTGTTTGTTTTTCTATTATTTGTGTTGAAGTCACTATATTATTACTAAGGTTATAAGTTAATCATCATCTTATTTGCGTAGTGTGTTTATTACGCAATCGTGTTTCCATTGTAAGCAAACATTTATTTTTATTTAAACTTGAATTTCCTGGTTCTAAACTACGTAAATGTAATTTCTGAGTTCTGTTTATTAGTTCCATATTAGTTTGTTTATTAGATATATCACACAGTGAGTGAAACAGTATTATTGATTACCGGATGTCAAGGTTTCGAACACAATTTATTGCGCCTTATAATCATTTTATCAATTATAATCATACGACTTCGAAACTTGACTTTTATAGTTTACTTTGTCCTCTCCTATTCGTCGTCGTTGGGGTGGTAGAATTCTCCAGATATCTGGGTGAACAGGTGTTGAATCATTCCTATTACACGTATTCTCTCTCAGTTGATTCGATACACAAGGCTTCCGCTGTCATCAATCTCTCTCTCCACCCTGCTATGACATACGATTTTAAAATTGTCATCTAATCCCATCATCCTATGCTGTATGGTTGTGTGTAATTGCATGTATTGAGTGCTATAGCTGAACTATTCTCTAGATTTCTTATCTTATTTGGGTCAACTAATCTAGATTTTTCTGCTAGGTTTCTATGCTTTGCTAGTCTGACTGACCACACCTGTTCTACTACTTTGACCTATGCATTATTGGACCTGACAATCATTGCAGGCAGGGTATTCGATAAACTAAGTTGTTTTGTTTTAAAGGCTCCACAGGACTGATCCTTTAACCGACAAATCTTGTTTCTAATTGAGTTTTTGGGTGGTTTTAATGCCAGCCACTTTTATTCCTGCTTGTATTGTTAAGACTTCTCCGTAACGTGGTTTTCGAGGTTCCTTCTTTGTATGGAATTAATACTGATGATTTGTTAATTTATTTAAAAAAAGCTTTGATTACAGCTTGATGACACACCGTACAAATACAGTACAAGTACGGAATTTTCAGCGTGGATATCAGTAACCCAAATTTCGCAGGCCGACCGTAGATATCAGGTGTGCGTCGGCAGGGGATCGAACCTCGGACCATGTGCATGGTCGGCGAGAGTCCTAACCACTGTACCACCTTATTGTTGGTGTTGTCATTATCTTAAGCGTGTTTGACATGCGTGTCGTCACTGATACTACCATCATTATTACTCTTACTTTTATTACTATCATTATTTCACAAACATACATAAATATATACATATATTCTATTTATTAAGTTTAGAGTCTCCTACTGACTGACATTTTGTAACATTTGCAAGTAGGGTAAAATTGTTCTATACTTATACTTAATAATTTCTTCAGGCTGTAAGTGGAGCTGACGAGAAGCTGACGAAATAAACCACGGTGTGTCATTTTATTCTGCACAAATGACAGTTGTTCGTGATTTATTCAGAATCTGTAATCAACTGGTTAACACTTTTAACTGTAAGACACTGATCTACAACTGCAATATAGAGAAAAACTATCAAATAATAAAAATTGTTTAGGTTTAGCGGTGACGAAGTAGGATCAGTTCCTGTATTTTGTGACTGCTTTGTTCGTGCACATTCTTAGTGGAACATAGGGCTGACAGCTGGAGCTTTGAGGTCTCAGTAATAGTGGTCTTATCATTTTACGGGATGATAAGATATGTGGGAGTAACTATGACTTTCTTAGGGTAACCAAATGCCTCGTCATCTGATGAGAGGCTTTGGAGGGAGGCTCTGCATGCGGTGCAAGGACCGACATCCTTAGAACATCGTGTACCTTACAATATTGGCTTCTCTTGTTAAGTCTACATTTGGTTACGTAGTTCCATCCAGTGCTCTGAGTGTCAACGTGAAGAAACTCAACCGGGTATGGGAAATGGCGGGACGAGGGTTATGGTTATATGAGGCAGGCACCTCCACATGGTGACCGCTGGGTGGGGCTCATCGGCGGGGAAACTGAGCCTCAGCTAAGACCTGTCGCTTATATGAGACAACATTCACGTCTGGTTACTCAGTCTTGATGAAGCAGCGGTGCCGTCCTTTGGCCTTTATGGCGGTGTACGAGGCATCGGTAGGGCCAGTAGATCTGCAGGATTCTTGTGAGAGGACCAGGGCCAATAAAAACTGGCTAGCGGGTGGCTGTTAGGGCTGGTAACCCAAACCGTGAGGTGCAGCTTGGTGTAGTTCTTAGCCGAGGTCAGTCTCGAGGAGTATCTAATGCTGTGGGATGTGAATTGGAGGTTGGGATCTTGTGCCATGAGTCAAGATTGGGTTGGCTCCAATGCGCATGTGTCCCTGAAAAGGTGTTTCTGTTCCTACCAGCTGCAGGGGTGGCACCAAAGGTGTCCTGAGATGTAAATATTAGAAAATTGATGAAGACCCGTCTCAGGGAGTCTGCTCTGGGACTGTATCAGTCGCTGGGGTGACTCGCGACGGCGCACTCTTACTCCTTTCCCGAATGATTGACAGCGTTCGGCGGTTGGCATGGTTCGAAAAGGGTAAATACACAGTGGTCTTATTATTTTACGGGATGAGGTTGCTAGTCTTACGGCCAGCCTTCCCTCTTTCCCAAGCTTAGTATCTGCTAAGCAGGAGAGTTTAGGAGTGCACCGGCTGGGGATCGAACTCCGGACCACGTGAAGCGTGGTTATATAATTCCTTCACGTTCCCAGTGAAATACAGGACTCTAAGCCTCGAGTTTCGTTAGCAATGGTGTTTTACTTTTACTGGATTAGGTTGGTAGCCTCATACCTAACCTTTCCTCTTTACCAGACCTATCACTGGCTTAGTAAGGTGAAGGAGTGCATCGACCGGCTGTCGAACCCTGAACCACCTGCGAGGTCAGCGAGCATTCTACCACTCTGCCATCGACAGGAAAGTACTCCCGCAGCAGGAGTCGAACTAGGGCCGCCTGGATAAGAGCCAGGTATCCTAAACGCTATCGATTCCTACCGGAGAAGTAAAACACATCAGTCCATCCACAACATATCCTGTGGTTTAATCACACGTGTTCAGTCTAGCTTGTTATTTTTTTATTTATTTTGACTGTTCATCCTTTTGTTTTCTTCAAGTAACGTGGGAAAAGTCACAAGTTTATGTTAAATAGCCAAATGCTTCATTTTTTTATTGCACGTACGCTTCATACAGAATAATGATAATATTGATAACAATAATAATAATAGTTATAATAATAATAATAAGAAGAAGAATAGAACAAGCTATATTGAACATTGAGAGACGAAACTATTTCCTCCGATGAATATCTATTCGATAATAACAAACAAGGCGAACAGTTATAATAATAACAATAACAACAATAATCCGGCTTTTTTATTCAAACAAGACATAAAGTTGTTTAATTGCATTTTAGATTTTCCTGTCGATTGATTGAACTGAAGTGCTCGGTCTCAGGTTGACATGTCGGCTTCTTCTACAGATGCATTGACGATGTCTGGGCGTGTAATCAGAAGTTAACTGGTGGACAGTGACTAGCAGTGGAATCCAGTATTTCGTCCTATTCGGGACTCGTCAACTGATTTACCCGCATTCTCCAGTGAGTGACGATTTTCCCACCGAGGCTCTAACTAACTGTCCATAGTTTCAAACGCCAAAGCGTTATCCACTAGACCACAAGAAGCCGAAATTTCAATCTGGGACCGAGCACTTCGGTCCAATCAATCGACGAGAAAGTGCAAAATTAAATAATTAATAAAACCCTTTGCACAAGAGGTGACTCTCTTGGCCCATGTGGTCTAGTGGATAACGCTTTGGCATTTGAAACTATGTCCACATTGGGTTCAAGCCTCAGTGGGGACATCATCATTCATCGGGGAATGCAGGCGCATCCAGCAGGCGGACGAGCCCCAAATAGGACAAAATGCGCATCAAGCTTGATTCCACTGCTAGCCACCATCCACCAATTCAATTCTAAAGTTATAAAGTTAATTGGGAGAGCGAAAAATTAAAAAAATCAAGAAGTGTAACATTTGCGAAATTAATATGTATACCTGACATTATTTAATTGAATTCGGAGTTTTGCATTGATTGATTAGAGTGAAGCGCTCGGCTTCAGGTTTGCTTGAATGCCTCGAAAGTGTCTGAGGGGATTTAATTTGATTCAATTTTAGTGGATGGTAACCAGCAGTGGAAGATATCTAGGATGAGCATTTCGGCTGTCCAATTTGGGACTACTCGTCAGCTGGATGTACCTGGACTCCCCAGTGTCTGAGTGATGCTGAATTAAATTGAATAACAACTGATACCTGCTGTAAAGAGGTGGCTGTCGTTGTTCAGTTGGTCAAGTGGGTAACGCTTTGGCGCCTACAACTTTGCCTACTGGACTCGAGTCTCAGTGGGAACACCATTACTGACTCAGTGGGGAGTGAAGGTACACCCACTTGATGAGTCACTAATAGGGTGAAATGCACATCCTGAATTCTACTGCTAGTCACCATCCACAAAGTTATTTCATGTGTACCTCATTAGTGCTGCAGATATAGGACACATGAATCCAGTCAACCAATTATAGAACAATATGCATGGCTTACACATATATGGTGCGTCGGTAGCGGTTAGGACGCTCGCCGACCATGCACATGGTCTGGGGTTCGATCCCCGGCCGACGCACTCCTTCACCTCGCTAAGCCAGAAATAATGCTGGTGAAGAGGAAAGGATGGGCATGAGGCTAGCAACCCCATCCTGTAAAAATAAACACTGCTACAGAAACTTCAAGCCACTAGCTTGAGGCCCTATGTTCCACTGGGAACGTGAAGGAAAAGAAAAAAACATATATTATTTGGTACCAGACTTGTATCTTGAATCTTCACGGCTAAATTTGTATTTCCTGTTCTCACAATAATACTAATAATATGCTTTAGTTCCTCGCTTCCGAGCTTCATCTTCTTCATCGTCTGCTTCAGTTGGTTGATGTGGTTGTGCTTTTACCTGTTATACTGGTAAAGCTGCTCCCTGGGCTCCCGTCGTCTTTACAGGAGTTACTGAAACTTATAAACACTAGTTCTGTGTAAATATTTCATAATTTACGCCTTGGAATAAAACAGATAGAAGAGGCATTGGTATCAAATAACTATCCTATAAAATTTATTAAGAAGATCAGAAAAGGCCAAAATAAAATAAAAATAATGGAGACGTTGGCTGGTAGTCACGTCAGGGAATTTCTGGAAGCCTGGTACTCATATGAATCAGCAGTTTTAAGAGACACTCTATTATAGATTAGATTTACCAACTAATCAGTAATAATTGATCTGATGCTCGCTAGTAACTTGCTACTCGACGGGGTTTCCTGGAGTTCAAGTGAGAAGTCGTGACGGGTAAGGTACAACCAGTCAAGTGCGAGGACGCATAACTCACCGGTGAAATTGTTTGGTGGTCTCGCTAGATCACGGAGTGGTAGAAGTTAGAACTCATGGTCTGGCCACTGGATGGGGTCCCAGTGGCTGAAGAGTACTGCCACTGATTCCCAAACTAGGATGAAACAGCTCTCCAGTACTCCCTGCTGGTTTTCAATATTTCTCTAACTGATATCAGTCCATGGTCAACTCGCAATAATCAAGAATATGTCACATGAAAAAAAATTTCAATTTTTAAGTCATTAAAGAATGATCAATACAGACTTAAATTAACACCCAGTGAGAACAGTGGTTGTCGGGAGATACAACGATATCATCACTCATGGGGAATTCAAACGGGTTGACTTTATTAGTGAAGCCTGTTCTGAAGACATTGTCTCGAAAGATGGACAGTGAAAGCTTCTCAATCAAGTCATCCATCTCAGAGGACACAACCACGTCAAAATTAATCCGATTCCCTATGAAAGACAATATAGAAATTTTATTATCTCTCAAAGTTTTCTTCATAAATAATTGAATAATCAAGTGGAAATCTTTCTTGATTTTTTCGAATATACATTCGGTGTGGACAACTAGAAAGAGACTTGAAAAGAGAGCACGAGAGAGGTAGAAAGATATAAGGATAGACAAACGGACAGGGGATGTTTATGTTAATAGCATCTGTCCACCAGTGTTGATGCTAACAAGTCATCTCACAGTGACTTAAATTCACACCTTTCAGGAAAACAAGAAAGCTGTGAAATAACAACAAAAAATATTTTTGATGAGCTTTCAATATTTGAAATATTTAACGAATGTGTATGTTCACACATAGACACACACACGCACACAAGGATAGACACAATGACAAGCAGAGATTTACAGGTAGATGCATCGATAGATTGACTAACTGACGCATACGAATACAGACACGTACGCCTTATAGAAGAAACATATTCATTTATTATGTAATGAATAGGTGAATAAGTTGACAAGAACAGTATTCATTATCTCATCAGAATCAATAAGAATCCTTTGAAGTCATGCGGAAAATTATTATTATTAATATCAACGAAACAATGGAATTCAAATTGAATGAACAATCAACAGAGCAGAGATGAAGAAAGATGGAAGAAGGCAGAGAGACGACAATGAGAAGAAACCACAATAATGTGTAATATTTATATATTCCCTCAATGAAATAGTTGTGATAATAAGGAATGAATTATGTTCTTGTAAATTATTATTATTATCATTATTATTGTATAAAGTTAAATGTGTAACGCAACAATGATTTTGTTCAATAGAAGCATCAGTTTATCCTACATTGAACATTTAATCTTTCTTGTTCATCGAAAACAATAAATAAGGATGACAGTGATGATAATAATACCTCCTTTGTTTTTATTTTTATTTTTATTATTAAATCTCTTAAAATCTATTCTAATTGTGTTCACACATCAATTGAAACAAAATAATATTTCAGATCGCTTTTTTTTCACCTTTTTTGTTTAAATTTGTATAATGGCGGTTAAAATAAATTTTAATAGACCGCGCGGATGAAAGCGCACAATATGACTGGTGATATTTTTTTAAAAACAAAATATTCAATGGAACACCTAAACTTTTTTCTTTCTCTCAGTGATGTTCAACTTTTTGTTCATCTGAAAATAAAAAGGGAAAAATATGGGAAATGTCAATTTCCAGTACTCTTTTCAAAGTAATGAAAATAATGATGAGGATAATAATAGAGGCAGCTGACAGATACCGATGATAGTAGGATGCTGTTGAGGTATCTGGTGTTATGTGGAGTGAGATGCGAGGGTGAGGATAGATCATTACAGAAAAATAGAGCTACTATGACATAATCAAATAGCATTTTTAACAGTGGACGTTTTCTCAGCATAAACAGAAGTAATATTTTATGAGATGAATTGCAATTAGCTCTCTGTTTTGAACAACAAATATGTAAAAGAAAGTGGAGATGGATAGGACACAGACCACTGAGGAGACCGTCGAATGAAATCACTCGAAATGCAGGCTGTCGTTGGAGTGGAAACCGAATGAGAAATGTCGAGTTGGGCGTTGGTCTAAGGATCACATGGAGAAGATCGTTGAAGGAGGTAATCAAAGACTCTGTGGCGATCGTGGAATCAGTTGAAGAGGTCTGAAGAGAATAGGACAGATAAAAAGACAGTTGCGGCGAAGAAAGTTTTCTTTTCAACGAAATCATCAACTAGGCTGTACATTCGTGTATTTATAATAAATGGGTAGGAAAGTTACATAATAATTAAAATGCCATAATAAACAGGAAGGAGGGACGGATAAAACTCAAACAAAGAAGCATCATGATAATTGAGAAGACTGACACATTGTGCAATTAGGGGTTCGAAATGTAGAAATAACAAAATAGACAGGATGTTTGCATAAAAAAATCTAGTGGGATCATAACTAATGTGACGAATAATTGTTTATGCAATCAGGGATTAAATATGTAGGAATAATAAAATGACAAAGTAGACAGGAAGTTCAGATATGAAAATATTGTAGTGTAAATAGGGATTAAGAAAAACTTGGAAATAACATGAACAAACAGGAAGTTTGGATAAGAAAGGTAATACGATGGTCATTACTAAAAGAATTACCTATTTATGATGGCCAAGGCAGGAAAAGGGTTGAACGTATTTCTTTTGGATACGAAGCGTGGGTTTGAGATTTCGGATAGCTAGTGCCTCGGCCTTGTCCAGATGTCGTGATTTTACTCCTTTTGATAGGTTTGATCGAATCTTGTATATGATTGTGAAGGATCTTTCGAATGGCGCTGAATGTCGTGATTTGACCAGATGTTCTGTCACTGAACTATATACATGTTTTCTTTCCCCTTTTACTAGCCAGGCTGCATAGTGTTCACGAGCGCGTTTGTCAAGTTGGCGCATGGTACGGCCGATATACTCAGCTCCTCAAGAGCAAGTAAACTGCTTTATGCACGTTGAAGTGGCCCAATACGACGGCTTGTCTTTCGCGCTCTGGATGAATAGTTTCTCGCAGAAAAGGTCAGTCGTGGGCTTGCGGCGAAGTATGTTTTCCTCAGAGATTTGGAGAGGCGTTTACGAAGGATTTCTGCTTCACTGTCACCTTTGGATTCTAGATTTAGTAGAAGCAACTTCTTCGGGACGGATTGGCCTTGTTCGGAAGTCGTCTTTGATTTGAGATTCTTATCTATGAACCTGGGCGGAAAACTGTTTTCCATCAAGGTTCCTCGGAGATTACTCAGTTCTTCATCAGTTCTTCATATATATATATATATATAACACCCAATATTTAAAGAGTAATGGCTACTGACAACACTGGTGTCCATCGTCGGATCTCTGATTACCATCCTTCACAGTTAAGAAAGAGACTAACAACGCTTATTCTTAGCTCTGTTTAAAGCTCACTTTGTAGTTACTGAACATAAAGTCAGTGTTAAGAAGGTTTCTAGTGTTATCTGTTGCATTCCAGCTAGTCTTAATTTCATCTCATAGCTACGGCTGAAGCCTTCAGAATCAGCCAGAAGAAGCTGAATTTGAATAAAGCAAGAACAACAGTTTTCGCAGAGTAAAGTGGTACCAACATTTATCGAAAGCCTACTTGGAGAGGACAATACTTACATTTTAATAGCTTTTGTCCAAATAGCTTTAAAGGCGGTCTAGTGGAGACTCTGTACTGTAGAGCGAGAAGAATATGCTCTATAGAGAAATTAGAAGAAGAATTTACGATTCTTGAAAGGATGTTGAAGAGCAATGGTCACCCTCAAAGTTTTATTTACAAGTATGGAAAATCTGAAGTCTCAAATGTAAAACAAATTACAGTGAAGAAAACGCCAATCTACATTCAACTTGATTATAAAGGTGAAAACATTGCAGCAGAGGTCAACAGAAGACTGAGTACGTCACTAGTCAGACTTTATCCTGTAGCTAGGCTTGTTCCCGTCTATCGAACAACTTACTCTTTGGTGCACTCAAAATCGATAGATATCCTTCTCATGTTAACTCCAACTGTGTATATACAAATTCACATGTATCTACGGGAGCAGTTACATTGTAAGGACAGAACGGAGAACACATCTCCAATTTTCTGAACATGTACCAAAAAGCCTTGTGTCTGAAGGGAACAAATACTTTAAACAGTGCCATCGCCAGGCATCTTCTTGACACGTGTCATGAGGTGGACGTCGAAAAGTCGTTCAGAATTATCAACAGGCAAAGAGCTCAATTCTCCTCAAGTTTGCTGAAGCCATCTCCATCAAACCTGATTTATGCGTTCAGACAGAAACAGTTATCAGTCTTTCTTTGCCAGCCTGGTAACTGGATATTTTCATCTCCCTTTCATCTGAATACGTAATGCTGAAAAATTTCCATTGTGTATGATCATTATTGTTCGGAATAGTGTTTAATATTATCATCTACATATATTATTACAGTATGTATATATTGATTGATTTTTGTTTAAAATGAACTCTGTGCAATTGTGTTAAAATTGTTTCTGTAGATATACTTAATAATGGCTTTGGCATGTATGCAGTTGATGAGAAGCCAACAAAATAAATGATGGTGCCATTTTATTCTGCTCAAATCACTGTTGTTCTTGCTTTTTTCAAATCCAATAAGGGGAATAAGTGTATAAAGCCAAATTTATCTGATCGAAAAAAGTTCATTCAGACATTTTCGTTACGTTGGCGGTCATTATTTGATTGCAGAAATCTGAAAGAGAGTTTTCACTGTATCTATTTGAATTAACAGGGAGCTATATCTGTTGATATGACACTTTAAGTACGCTTATAACTTTATCAAGCAGGGTCTTGATCTAACTATTGTTTTAGTCAATTTTAGATATTGAAAACTCTGACTTTTGACTTGGTTCACATCGACAGAAAACTGGGTGATACAGGGAAGGTGAGATAAAATGGATTTTGTCGCTAATTACTTCACTGATGTAGACGGTTGCAGTAAGCCCACCACCAGAAGTGATTTAACTGACAGAATCCAATCTACAGCAAAGGCAAGGACTAAATAGAGTACACAAGTTACCACCTGGTGTCCTACAGGAGGTCCATTGGATGCCCAAACAGCACAGTGGTAATGTCTCGAACTTCACCACTAGTTGGCCTGGATTCGATTCTTGGAAGTGACCTTACTCTACTGGTCACCAACCACCAAAACGCTTCAGTTTAAGTCCTTAGAAATCGATGAATCATCCGCACAAGGAGTTGGCATGTCTACAGAGGCTGAACACTATGGTCTTGTAAGTCAATTGGAAAATCCAAACTGAAGTGAATAAAAACGGCTATTTGTAACTGCTGTCGTGAACCAGGCGGCCTCAGGGAAAACGCTTTACCTTTGAATGTCAGTAGGAACACCACCCACCACTGAAGCATACAGGTGAATCTGGACGACAAGTCCGAAATGGGACGAAATGCTCACCCCGGTGGATTCTACTGCTAGTCACTATCCACCTAATTACATAAGAAACAAAATAATTGAGCAAACAATATCCTATTCGATAATTTCCTCTTCTGGCTCTTTAATTAGGCGTGTTTCTCGTAGGATTTTCGAACATCGCCCTGCGTGGTTAAGTAAAGGACAAACAAAATCCATTCGCAGCGCCATTCTATCTCATCTTTTGGATACAGAATACAAGATTGGTGTCAATGAGGCTTTCAGAGTCATTTACCGCATTGAAACTAATCTTAACTTCACAAGCTGAAGCTGTTGGGATCCACATTAAGAAGCCTAATTTATGTATCCAAAAGAGGAAGTTGCTTCGGACACTGCCCTTATTTCGGCCATCTAGGTTTGAATGATCCTCAATTTTTGTGGAATTTTCCTAATTTTAGTCGATATTCTAGTTGCTACTATATCTTTATTATTATTATTTAAGCATCTTTAATAAATTGTAATTCCATCGTGATCGTGCTTAGCAAATCGATATTATTTAAAAAACAATAATATTGTAATTGACTATTAATCTAGAATATTCTATGTATATAAAGATACGCATATAATTGTAGAGCCAGAAGAGGAAATCATCGTAAAAGATATTCTTTGCTCAATTATTTTGTTTTTCTATAGATGTCTGAATGAATATTTTCGCTAAATTGCATAAGGTTAAACTATGCTCAAAAATGGTTCTTTTTGATACATCTGATTATATCAGGAATATGCATGACCGAAAAGATGTACTTATCTTTAGAAAACGTTTCATTGTTATAATGGACATTATAATCAAAACCCTTTTCCCAGTGCTTTTCTTTTAAAGGAACTCACTTTTTTATGATTGGTTGATCTTCTTTGGTAAGAATGAACTAAAATAGAGACAAACAAATTTGATTGGTTGATAATATCTATTACATTTAACTGCAATAGTTTACATTAGTTTCATTTGATTGGTTAACTGCACAGTTCTATTAAACAGTGTACTTCATATTTAAAATCCCTTGATATGATAAATGGTGTCCACTGCTGACAAAGAGTATCAGTCGACGGTGAATTTTGTACCGCTAATTGACTAAAACTCTATGATCTATGAAATGCGATATTTAAACTTCAACATTAATATAGATTACAGTCGATAGTTTAAAACTGTTAGCATTATTCTTTAATGCGGTCGAATGGTGTGTGCAGCCATGACAATAAAGCATCTGTCTACTGGCAGATTTGTAGGTCTTAGCGATTCTTGCGTGATGAAACAATAATAATGGCTTTTACATAAATAATTATCTATGCCATGGAATACTTACATAAGAATTTTAATGTAAATGACATTTACTTTGTTCTAGACCCCATTTTTTTGTTCTGTGTTCTGTTTCGTCTGACCTAATGATTTATGTATGCAGTGTGGCTTTTTTTATAAAAAAACATTTAGACCAGTTGAACTGTTGGAGCGCCGTCGCTTTGAGGGAGGGGAAGAGTTAGAGAAAGACAGAATAGGACATTAGTAGAACAAAAAGAATTAAGTGTTGTCAATGTGTGTCTCACTGATCGTCTTCATTTATACAGTTATGTGTGTGTACATCCTTTCTGTGATAAATAGACATTCTAGCTACCTAACTTTAAACAAGAAACTAAATGGGTATATCACATAAGTTAATATGTTCTTATGAGATAAATTAATTTAGAGAGAGAGTTCTTCACTGAAAAGCTTATTCAATATATTGTCAAGTTACAAAGTAAATGTCGTTACAAACCAGGTATCATTTGAAGAAATACTCAAATACAGAAAGAAGTGGACAGTCGTTTCGTCCTTCTTCGAGACTCTTCAACAAGCATGGATTTTTAAGTATCTGTCAATTTAAGTGTTGGCTTTCAGGGATTTTATCGCTTATAGGATTTTGTTATGAGCTGGTGTAGGTTAAAAAGCCCTCGGAAAACCAGCACAGAGTAATGGACAACTGTTTCATTCGAGATGTGAACTCCTCATCAGAATGCAACGACCGGGGTGTGAGCCGAGGACGTTTACGCTTAAAAGAGTCCCAGACTAGGAGGAAACAGCTGTCTAGTACTCTCCGGTTTTCTCAATGTTCTCTAACTGATGTTAGGTCGTTATCAATACTCTAATGCGTGTATGGTAAACTGTCATAATCCCTATTCTGATTTTGCTCCCATTTGATATAAGCATAAAACTTGGGCACTGTGGTAGAGTTTAACTCCATTATAGATAAGATTTTATTTTGAGAAATCACACAGTATTATACAGCAACATTTACTGATGACCACGTTTTGAGCATAAACTATTGCTCATAATCATATCAAAGCACTACTGACACAACTTTTTTCCTTCATTTATATACATGTGTGGAATTGACTAGATATTCGAATAAAAATCAGTATGGGATAATGTACATTCAGAAATAATAGTATGAGTGTTATTGGTCAAATACAATCAGATGGGAAATAAGACGAATGTTTTTTACAGTCAAAATAAGTAACTTGTTAGAATGTAATGATGCACGTGAATTGAAATAGGAGCTTAAGATTATTTATTATTCTCCTCTGATTCGACTGACTGGTGATAATAATATCTTCCACACATATCTCTGGTATTTACGTTGAGTCACTTCTATTGCATGTGTTGTGTTGGATGTAGACTCGATGAACCACAAATCAGCAATCAATCTCTCTCTCTACACCTACCTATATTACTTCTTAGAGTTTTAACCCTTTCACACCCTATTGTGTAGTTGTGTCTTAATGCATGTAGTGCAGTGCAGTGCTGAGCTTTTTTCTAAATTACTTATCTTCTTGGGGTCTACCATTCTTACCTTAGCTAAATTCTTATGTTCAGACAATCTGACTATCCCCGACCTACTAGTTTGACCTATGTAGTTGACATAACTCGCAGTCATTGAAAGGTATTTTGTAAATCACATTATTTTGTTTAATTGGGTCCACTGACAGGGTCATTTAACCTACAGAGCTTGTCTCTAACTGAGTGAGTTTGTAGGTTTGAATGCCACCCTAATTCCTGATTTATTCAGAATTCTGCGGAAGGCCTGAGTTGTCTCCATCCTTATATGGTAAAACTGTAGATACTTTATTTTCTCTCTTATTTATGTTACCATTATTAGTTTCACCATTATTTTTATGTCGCTTTTAACCTTTTCTGATTTTCCAAATGAATTTTATAGGATTGTTAGTTATTTAACACCAAATATTCTTTTATCTGTTTCATTTTATCGTTTAGGTCTTTTTGTGCTACTTAGTGCTATTGCCCGGTTTGTTAGACACTTCACTAAGGCTGCCTTTACATACAAGTAACGGATGAGATGAATTAAAGTCTAAATATCTATTGCGATACATTGACTTTTTATAAACGCTAGTGTGCAGTTTACCTTCTTCTGTTCGTTTTATTTTACAATAGAACATCGTAGTTCATTTTCTGATTCAAATGTAAGTTGTATTCCCTTGACTAGAGATATGTTTTGTTTTTAACACTGTGAAAGTGTCATCCACATATCTCCATCATACCTTTGGAGTAGGATTAAATGTTGTATTTAGAGCAATATTTTCCCAACTGTCCATAAACATATGTGCTACGATATAAGTTGATGTTACTATATAACACTGTGTGATTTGGCCCCATTTATTTTTGTTTTGTTTATTCAGTATGTACACCCATCTCTTATTATTTTGATTGGTGTTATTAATATTATTGTCTCGCTCACAATTTCCATTTATTTAATTACGTATCTATCCTCACTCCCAACCGGAAACACCCCACTGGCCAGGACTTCTCACAAAACTCCAGAAAACTTCCTTCCTAGACACACTAAAGTCACAAATGAGTAGAAATTAGAATTTATTTATGTTGTGGATATTGAGTTGGTTCCCAGCGGTTGAATGGTCTACGAGTTGACCTCATAACCATAAGTTCCGTGGTTCGAACCCTGGCAGTCTGTGCTGACTCCCAATGAGTTCAAAACTAGGCTGACGAAACAGCTGTCCAGTACACTATGTTGGTTTCTAATGATTCTTTAGCTAGTATCATTCCCTGGTCAAACTTCGAAGCGAATCAAATCCTTACAGACTAACTCTTGGAAAATTAATTGCATCATCATTTTTGATTCTCTTCGCTGAGTCACTTACTTAAATTTTCGACATGTTTGCAAATCATTTCTTCTAGAATTCTTTATAATACCATCTGCCGATCTGAAAATATTTTGTTACAATTCCTTGTATTTCAAGTGGAATATAGATTGGCGAACCCTGAAGTTTCATTAGGAATAGTGTTGTTTTGATGGGGTGGAGTTTCCGAGCCTCCTGCCCAATTTTTTCTCTTTATCAGACTGACTGATGGCCAGTAAGCTAGGTAGGGTTTGGAAGCGCCCTACCTCCTGTGTGCCTGGAAATCTATCTTCGCGTGTAGGGTAAACGTTATCGAGTTTTAAATTTACCTCGCTTCAGGTTTTCTCGTCTTTCATTGGCTAGAACAGTGGAGGTCAATTGGATTTTTGATTTGTCACAGGTAGGTGCTATTGTGTACGGTTTCGTGTGGTTGTTTTATGCTTGCATATATCATATACATGCAAAATGAACATAATCACCACGAAATTCAGCCGCTTGTCTCATTCATTGTATGATTTCTTCGATGTGTTATGGAAGATTTCACTCATCTTGGATGAAAATAAAAATGTTTAAACTCCTAAGAATATACCTCCAACTTATGTCTATGGGTTTATTCTCTTTCAGTTACCTGATTCTCACAGATTAACTGCTATGACAACAACCATTGCCTGGAGTCAATTTACAACCTGAAAATCTAAAACAACTCGCGAATAACAAAGCTTTAAAACTCTCAAACAAAAATAATAGTCATCTCTCTGCATAATTTCTTTAAATGGATACCTTTATTCTAAATAATTCGTCTAGGGGTGACTGTAAACTTTAGCAGCCTAAAATGAAACTACCTAGCGAACGGATAAATGACCTTGACAACGACAACTTTGAACAGTCACAAGCCTCTATGAAAACGGCGCATAAGTTTATTAATAATAATAATTTCCTTTAATTCCTAGAGGAACATAGGGCTTCAGCCATGCGTCTCCATTGCGTTCGGTTCTCTGCCAAAATCTTCACCTGGTTCCATGTGTGCCCACATACTTTCATCTCCTCTTCACATGACCTCCTCCAAGTCACTCTTTCGCTGACGACCAACTCGCCGCTTCCCTTTCGGGTTACACTCGACCAATAGCCTCGGGTCTGATGTCACTTGATAGCTTCCTTAGAGTATGGCCAATCCATCTCCATTTCTTCCTGCTTATTTGTTTCACAATCGGTTCCTGGTGGGTTAGCTCCCACAGATCCCTATTGCTGGTCTTTTCTGACCATCTGATCTTGAGCGATGTATTGAGCGAAGACAGCTGTTGATGAAGGTCTGTAGTGTGTTTGAGATGCTCTTTATGACACGCCAAGTCTCTGATCCGTATATTAAGTAGCACTGATTTTACATTGGAGTTGAAAATCCGGACCTTATTTTTCGTGCTGAGTGATTTTGACCTCCAAACAGACTTTGGAGTAATGAAAGGTTGCCTTGCTTTCACGATCCTTGCTTTGATATCCTCATCAGTTCCACCTGTCGTTGAAACGATGCTTCCCAGGTAGGTAAAAGAGGTTGTTTCTTTCAGATTCCTCCCATTTATGCTGGCTGATTTTTGTCTGTTGCCGTGGCTGTTGGCCAGAAATCTTCACCACCTCTCTTTTCTCTTTGTTCACCTGAAGGAAGTCCTATCTTTTCTAGATGCTTCTTCTGCCAGCTTGTTGCTTTTCGCTTGCATATCTTCCAGTTTGTGGGAAATCAGACATATATCATCGGCGAAGTCCAGATCCTCAAAGTTTTTTGTGTGAGTCCATTTTCTGCCCGTTTCTTCATTGCCCGCTGTTTGTCGCATTATCCAATCTACTGCAATCACGAAAATCATTGGCGATGGTAGGCAGCCAGCTTGTCTTACTCCCGTCTTCACTTCGAAGGAATTCGTAAGTTTCCTGTTGTGGACTACTTATAAGTTTAATAAATCGTTTATATAAAAGTAATGCAATGTTAAAAAAATAGTTACAAAGGATAACGTTTTCGTATATGTTCCAATGAAACCTCTCAATTTCTCACAGGATTCTTGATACTTATGTTAAACCAAGTCCTGTACATAAACTCATCAAAATAACTGTATATCGTTACACTTCTTGATCCATTCACAGATCTGATCCGTTTTTTGAAGTGGCTCCAAAAGCTTTCGATGAAATTAGTGTAAGTTCCATCGGAAGGATTGATGAAATCATTTGTATGGTTGACAACGTGATGAATATAGCCCAGGGTTGATAGCTGACCATAACTACTCCATTCATCTGTATAAATAGTTGTTCCAGGCAGCACTAAGCGCTTGATAATAGGCAATAAGACATCTGCACTACGATTAGGGATCGTCTCAATGTATCCTTTGTGGAGGCTGGTGTCATATATTCCCAACACACACCGCTGATTTGAACTCAATCTCCCTCGATTATATTTTCTTTTTATCAACTCCATCTCATTCACGTGAAAAATGATGCCGACTCCGCCAAGTACTTGAGTCAGCCTGTTCATTTTCCATGATGTTATGTCTCTGCAGTGCTGGTACCATTGCACTGCAGATACCTCTGTTGCTGTTACCGGTCTCTTAAGCATCTAGTTATGACACATCATTACAATTTTCGTTAGAGGTAATTTAGACTTGGCGAAAAAAGTACCTACAGAATCTGTACACTAAAAAGGAACGACATACCTTCTCGAACTGATTTTCTGATTCAGTACTCATCGCACCTGTAAACAAACCCATCAGTGCACCTAGTATATCTTTGTATATGCATGACACTTCCACACTGACAATTTTTCGACCTTCATATCAGTCCGTTCTCCAAACAGTGATCAAACACAAGATCTGGAGCGAATTCGCAACGCAAAAAGGGGTGTGCAGCATCCATAAGTACGTCTGGATAATACAGAGTCACCTGACTGGTCGCTCAAGGTCATTTATCCGTTTGTTAGGTAGTTTCTGTTTGGGCTGCTATAATTTAGAGTCACCCGTCTGGGATATCAAGACATTATTTCGCATTAATACGACGACAATACAGGAAAATATTGCTTTTTTCGGCTATAGAAGCCTAACACTAGTAAAATATACTCCATTTTCACAAAAGTGAACGCTTATAAAGTCTTTATAGGAATGAACGCGATAACCCATACAGTGCGCGAAAATACATCACGATAGCCTTTATCCTCATCCACCATATTCAATGTTCAATAATTAAAAACTGAACAGGTTGACTCAAACAAATAAACAAACAGACATGCACATACACACACACGCACACGAGTATATCCATGTATCTGACTTATTTTCTATTTAATCAAGTCAACTCATCTTCGTTCTTCATTGCACCTGCCTAAAAGGTGTCCTAGTTTCTCTTCACATACTTTTCAAATATGTTGAAATACAGGAAGAATCCTACTGTTGCCTGCCTTCTTTTGGTTTGTTTTGTTTTCTTACATTAAATCAATGAAAACATCTCACCTTGTCTATATTTTGTTATACAAACCTCATTTTAAACAACTTCTTGACTTGTTTCTGTTGCCTCTTTTCTCTCCTCTTTTGAATTAAAATGTTTTTATTGTCAAAAATATAGAACACATTGAACACAAGTGTAAAATAAAATAAAATAATTTGAAAATGTATATATTTATATATATTTATAGAAATACACAAACCTTCGGCTTTGTTTTGTTGCAATGCATAGGGTAAAACAGGACTGAATTGATTCAATAGTTCAATGTTTTTGTTTTAACTGTTCAATTGTTCAATGGATCAGTGATCCACTTTTTTTGTTGAAGAAAATTAAAACCAAATTTAAAATTAATTAAATTTTGACTATAATCAGAGAAGGAAAAAAACAGTGTGAAACAGATTTATTGATTTCTAATGAGATTTCAATGAAACTTTCTTTTTATTTCTGTCGATGGTTTAAAAAAAGAAAACAAGAGACGAAGAATGAAGAATGAACGATGGTAGACAGCGCAGAGAGACGCTGGGAGGGAGGGGACAACTGAAGCTAGTCAAATTTTTAATGGAAGGGAATATTAAGTTTTTCTTTTAGAAAAAAACATAGATGTGATAATGAAAAGATGTTCAAACGCTTAATTTATTAAAACGATTTTTATGTCTCGTTACATTTTTTTGCCAAATAAATGACTACTGATAAAGTTGGAGAAGAAAAGTTAAGTCGATAGGAATTTAATTTATTTTGAAGTTTGCCCCAGGGAATGATCTCAGCAGTTAGAGAAGTATTGAAAACTCTCAGAGAGTAGTGGACAGCTGGTCCCTTTAATTTTGGACTCATCAGTAGTACGCACCCACTGAAGTTCAAGTCTCAGAGCATACCGTGGTTGGACGTAAATCATGAATGGGTAGAAGTTAGAATTCATATTACAGGCCATTGAGTTCGACCTCAATGGCTGAATGGTCTACGAGCTTGTCTTGTGCCCAGTAGGTCATGGGTTTGAAATCTAGCAGTGGGTGCTCATTGATGAAGAGCCCCAAACTAGGATGAAACAGCTGTCCAATGCTCCCTAGTTTTCGAGTAGTCCTGTTTCTGTTATCAGTTGGTTCTTAAACTCCAAAAATAAAGCTGATTTTCTTGTAAAGAGTCAGGATAAATGGGAGACCAAGAAAAGTGAGAGGACAGGACTACACCAAGGCATTTTATGCTTAACTTAACATAAGACCATTAAGCTTAGACCACTGATTGAAGGCTATTCAGTTTCAAACAGTCAATGCAAGTCGTATTTATTACAATTCAAGATTCTCCCGTCAACTGATTGGACCAAAGTGTTCAGGAAAATTGAATTATATTATTAATGAGATCCCTTGCACAAAAGGTGGCTCTCTTGGACCTAGTGGTCTTATGGATAGCGCTTCGGCGTTTGAAGTGATCGGAATTGGGTTTGAACCTCAATAGGAGCACTAACACTCACTGACTCACTGAGGAATGCAGGTTCATTCAGTGACGAGTCCCGAACAGGATGAAATGCACATCCTGGGTTCCACCAACTGAATTCAAGTCATAGTGTAAAAAAGAAAGAAAAATGTGGAGGAGAAGGGGGAGAACACCAAACTGAAGTACACCGGCCTCAGTAATCTAGGCAGATGAAGATTGACCTTTACTCATTTATAGTATAATTTTGAAATTAGTAGTGTTCTCTGACCCGCTCGGTTTACTTGAGGAGATTTCGTCGTCACCCCTTCCAGGAAACATCCCACTTCAGTGCAATTTTCAGCATAAAGTGAACTGATTTGAATTCTCCATGAGTGATAGAATTGTGTCCACCGGTAACCATCTTTACATATGGATTAATCGTTTTTTATTGACTCGGATTTGACACTTTGTCGTCACATGATTTATTTTTATCATTTGGTATATTTGGTCTATATTAACATGTTTCTTAATTGCATATTGGTTTGAGGATCAGGCTTCTAGGAATTCTCCGACTGCACTTTTGGTGTTCCCTGTGTCTAAAATTTCGACATTATACCAATCAAATTGATGTCCATAATTATTCACAGGCACTGATATAAAAGATATGTCTTTTCACAGTCAATTTGTATTCTTGAATTCGGATTTGAAGGAGACGCTTACTTTGACCGATGAAATGTCTACTGTAGTTGATACAATTTATTTTGTGAATGGTATTAATTTTATCTCCTTTTTCTGTTGGATCTTTCGGTTTGCACAGTATCGAATGAAGTGATTGCGCTAGCTGGCTTGTGTGTTATGTCTATTTCAAACGGTTTCAGTATTCTAGCTGTTATTTCAGAGATATTTCTCATGTATGGTAGGATGAATTTTCTTGTGCTCTTTGGTGGTTGTTCCTTGTTGGTGTTGATTTGGATGTCTTAATCAGAAGAATTAACACAGGATATTTAGAAACACAAGTATATAGAAAATCAATGCACACAGATCAAATACTCAACTATACTAGCAATAACCCGATTACTCACAAAAGAAAATATGTGCGGACATTGTTTAAGGGAGTTCGAGCACACAATATCACACATCCGTGCTGAAGAAAATGAAAAAAAAATACCTATTAACAGTCTTCAAAAAGAATGGATATCCTCACAATTTCATCTAAAAGTGTCAATACTCGAGTCACAACACCAACAAGGAACAATCACCAAAGAGCACAAGAAAATTCATCCTACCATATATAAAAAATATCTCTGAAATAACAGCTAGAATATTGAAACCATTTGAAGTAGACATAACACACAAGCCAGTCAAATCACTCAATTCGATATTGTGCAAACGGAGAAATCCAACAGAAAAAGGAGATAAAATTAATACCATTCACAAAATAAATTGTATCAACTACAGTAGACATTTCATCGGTCAAAGTAAGCGTCTCCTTCAAATCCGAATTCAAGAATACAAATTGACTGTGAAAAGACATATCTTTTATATCAGTGCCTGTGAATAATTATGGACATCAATTTGATTGGTATAATGTCGAAATTTTAGACACAGGGAACACCAAAAGCGCCAGAGAATTCCTAGAAGCCTGGTCCTCAAACCAATATGCAATTAACAAACATGTTAATATAGACCAAATATACCAAATGATAAAAATAATCATGTGACGAGAAAGTTTAGAATCCGAGTCAATAAAAAACTATCAATACATATGTAAAGATGGTTACCGGGAGAGTCAATTCTATCACTCATGGAAAATTTAAACCGGTTCACTTTATACTGAAAATCGCGCTGAAGTGGGATGTTTCCTGGAAGAGGTGACGACGAAATCTCCTCAAGTAAACCAACTGACTCAGAGAACACCAATAATTTCAAATCATCCACCTAAGCTACAAATCTTCTTCATCGGTTTTGAAAAGGCCTTTGACAGCGTCGATCGGGAGGTGTTTTGGCAACTTCTTCGCTACTACGCTCTGCCACCGACAATCATTCATCTCTTCCAACAGCTGTACGACAATGCTGCATGCCAAGTTATCCACAATGGGAAACTTACGGAATACTTCGAAGTGAGGACAGGAGTAAGACAAGCTGGCTGCCTACTATCTCCAATGATTTTCCTGATTGCAGTAGCTTGGATAATGCGACAGACAGCGGGCAATGAGGAAACAGGCATACAATGGACTCACACAAAAAACTTGGAGGATCTAGACTTCACCGATGATGTATGTCTGACTTCCCACAAACTGGAAGACATGCAAGCGAAAAGCAACAAGTTGGCCAAAGAAGCATCAAAGATTGGACTTCAGATGAACATAGGGAAAACAGAGGTGATGAAGATTCCTGGGCAACACCACCAACAGTAACAATAACAACAGGCAACAATCAGCATAAATGGGAGGAACCTGAAAGAAACAACCTCTTTCACCTACCTGGGAAGCATCGTTTCAAATACAGGCGGAGCTGACGAGGATATCAAAGCAAAAATCGCAAAAGCAAGACAAGCTTTTACTACTCTCAAGTCTGTTTGGAGGTCAACAGCACTCACCATCATAAATGAGATCCGGATTTTCAACTCCAATGTGAATTCAGTGCCACTATACGGATGGATCAGAGACTTGCACTGTGCGTCATAAAGAGCATCTCAAGCAAACTACAGACCTTCGTTAACAGTTGTCTTCGCTCAACACCACTCAAGATCAGATGGCCGGCCAGAAAAGATCAGCAACAGGGATCTCTGGGAGCCAACTAACCAGGAATCGATTGTGAAACAAATATGCAGAAGGAAATGGAGATGGATTGGCCGTACTCTAAGGAAACCATCAAGTGACATCACTAGACAACCCATTGCTCAAGTGGAACCCGAAAGGGAAGTGACGAGTTGGTCGTCAGCGCAAGGGTGACTTGGAGGAGGTCATGTGAGGAGGAGATGAAAACGTGTGGACAGACATGGAGCCAGGTGATGACTCTAGCAGAGAACCTAACTCAATGGAGACTCACGGCTGAAGCCGTATGTTCCTCTAGGAATTAAAGGATACAATAATAATACGGTATACTTTGTTCTGTTTTTTGAGAAATAATAGTGTAACCAGTTAACAGAGAATAGTCACATTGTTTCACATTCTTATAAAATCATATCTGATATAATGTAATGTATAACAGTAATTAAAAACTTGAACAATAGAAGTGATTATATAATTTTTGTTGTTCATCATCTAAATTTGTTTTTTCCAGAGAAGAGATGTGCATAGAGAGAAAAAGAGGAACAAAAGGCGCTGTTTTTCAGCAATATTTTGTTTATTTCACCGATGCATACATGGACTTACTTACTTACTTACTTGCTTCCTCTTGCTTACATGATAAAATGAAGCAACTGTTTGTTATTATAGAAAACAGAACTACAAAAATATATACGTATATATATATATCTATCTTTTGTGCTATTCACTATCCTATCCGCATACATTCTAAGAAAAGTAGCTATTACCTATGCTGTAATGCATCAAATGTTTATCTCTTTTGCTAAACGAAACATTAAAACATATTGGTGCAGAAAACACAAAAAGGGAAACGAGGCGATGTATTTTGTATTGTATGAGAAACACTGGACATTTATTCTTATCACACTATCCCGACTGTGAATATTTTCTCTTTCTTTCTTTCTTGCTTTCACTTTGTACGTTTATTTTTAGTATTTCGACAAAAATTTAAATGTTTCACAAAGTTTTTGCGTTTTCTACTTTTGTTTTTCAAGTGGAGAAATAAAACTATTCATTAGCTGATTAACGGTTGGTATTTAGATATGATGGAGAAGGTGGTTTTAGCTCAGGTGGATGATTTTGATGTGGTTGTGTTCTCTGAGCTAACTGGATAGTTAATTTGCGAAGCTTTCATAGCCCCTTACTAGGCAACACCTTCAGCACATGCTTCAATTTGATGAAGTGAGCTTTTGGATTTATCCACGAGTTTATTAGTCATCTCTCCTGGTCACCTGACCTTCAATGTGATTGGATTTTTGGGTGTGTTTTCGCATCCTCTAGGCTACTTGTATTGGAACTGATTGTTTCCTTGACTTGAACTTTGACTCTTCGTGTGTGACGTTTCCTTCTTATCGATTGGTAAATTTTGTCGATCTCATTGCGTCTATTGATTGATGATTCACTGGAATACCAGACAGGCTTATAAACATTCTCTAGCATTCTTGTTGTTTCCTCTGTCTAATATTTGAAAGTTGGTTGTCGCAGTCGAATTGATGTCTGTGGTTGTCTGTATGAGGCGATATGAGGGAGTGGATATCATGTCTTTTGACGGCTAGCTTATGTTCATGGGTAAGAAGACGAAGGGGACGTCCACTTTGGCCAATATAATGTTTTTCGCAGTTGATACAATCTATTTTGTATATGATGTTGGTTTTATCTTCCTTCGTTGTTGAGTGTTTTGGTCGACATAGAATTGAGTGAAGTGATTTTGTTGGTTTTCGGGGGACGTCAATTCCTAAAGGTTTGAAGAATCTTGTAGTGATTTCTGAGATGTCTTTTTAATACATAGTAGGGCCGATTTTCTTTGTGCTTTCCTTGGAGGCCTTTGAATCAGTCGGTTGGCTTGTGGGTAGATGTCTTTTAATGAAGTTTCGTGGATATCTATTCTTTTGGAAGACGCCCTAAGAGATATCTTTCTTCAATTTTCCTTAGTGCGAAGGTGCTGCAATGAGTCCTGGCTGGCGGTCTTGAATAGTGTTTGTATACAACTCCTTTTGTGTGTTATTGCATTGTTGCTGTTGTAATTGAGTAAGTATTTGGTCCGTGTGAGTTAGTTTTCTATAATCTTGAGTTTCTAATTTCCCTGTGGTTGTTCGCTTGAATAAGACGTCCAAAAATGGAATTTTGCCTTCGGATTTCTTTTCTCTTGTGAATTTATTGTCGTTGAAGACGTTTTTTTATAAAGTTGTGAGTTTTATCTAACTCGTTTCTTTTGATTATTACAAATGTGTCGTCTAGGTAATCTTTGGCAGGATTATGTTTTCGAGCCTTTGCATCACTGATTCTGCAATCAAACCTGATATTGGCCATCCCATGGGTGTTCCTTTGACTTGTTCATATATTTGGCCGTTGAATTGGAAGTACGTTGTTAGGCATAGGTTTGGTTTATGCATTCCATCCAACTTGTGCTGTGTGTTGCATTTTTCATTATTGTGGGAGGAGTTCATCATTTCTGAGTAATTGCTCCATGGTCTCTTTCGCTAGTTTCTGTCCAATTGAGGTGTATAATGCTGTGACGTTGAAGGATATCATTATTTCTTGGTCAGTTGTTTGGCATTTGTGTAGTTCATGCAAGGTATGGGTATAGCGTAGATAAGATAGGAATACTGAATATGCTCCACAAACAACGACAAGGACTAATCACTGTCAGCCGGAGATATTTGAACGAGGACACTTCATTCACTTATCTAGCCTAAACAGAAACGTTCCAACTACAAGCAGTACGGATGGGGATCTAAAAGCCACCTAAGATCTGAAAGATGAGTCTTTTTATGATCTATGTCGCCAGTTGAAATGAACTCATCGCCAATTTGTTATGCTGATATGCTAAATATACCTGTTGTTCGTCCGTGGTACCTACCGCTTCATTGAGCCACGTAAATATCAGAAGACGGAGACTGGCTTGTGGCCATTAGGAAACAATTTTATTAAGAAAAAGCACCACATTAAAATCAGCCCAGGATAGTGAATATTGATTATTTTGATTCATAGGCGATTCAACTAGGTCGGCGAAAAACGAAATATTCTGACTGGTTGGCGATGTGACCAAGACCAAGGTAGAGAGATAAGGTGATGCGATTCTACAGTCATCCGAATACACGATGAATCAGAAGACGGTTACCATTTCAAGTTGATTCCTATTGGACGTAGACCTTCATTAATGTGAAGTCAGTACGGAAATTTACTTCACTAAGCATAAGATAAAACATCCAGATTTTCAACACTAATGCTAAATCAATCAGTGTGTCCGTATGGTTTACGGACATGGAGGATGAATCAGCAAAAGCATTCCCAACAGGCTATCACAGACTTCCATCAATCAGTAGCTGCCTTCGCCGGCTCCATAATGAAGATCCGATGATGGGAAAAGATTATGCAACAAGGCCCTGTGGCGTCAAATCAACGAGGAACCTATTGTCCAACAAATATGTCGAGGAAAAAGGGTTTGGGCTGAACATACGCTGAACAGACCACTGAGTGACACTGCAGGCCAAGCCCCCTGGAAAATAAAGACTTGGGTGTTTTGGGTCAACATTGTGGATATCATGTGAGCAAGAGATGAAGGCTTATGAGCAGTTATGGAGTCGACCAGAAGATTATAGATGTGGAGATGTGCTGCTGAAGCAGTATATTCCACTTAGAGTTTCTGTAGGCAGCATCCTTTCAATTAGAGGCGATGGCATGGATTAAGATGTTTAAGACAGGGCCTATAAAACAAGATAAGTGTTTATTAATCTAGAATTAATGCAGAAGTCTGCTGCACTTAACATGTTATTTTAAGATTCATATTTTCAACAAAAATGTCAAATCAGATATTATATTAATAATGATAATAATAATCTGCTTTATTCCAAAAACAGTACGTATAGTACAGAATGGAATTCTCAGTATTTGTCACAATATTGCATCTGATTTACTCAAAATATAAATTAAGTTAAAAATTAAAACAAAAATTAACCAGTGGAATTTGTCCACATTTACGATACAAAGTCAAAAATATTCGACGTATAAAATAATAAAAATAATAATAACATACAGTGTACTGCTTTTTTCCTGAGAAATACGAATGTGGTCATATGACAACCCAACAGTCAGATTGTATGTTTGAGCGCTTCAGAACATCACCAACAGCATTTCGAACAGGCAATTGTCAAATTTTATCAACAGTTGCATTCACTGGCTCACTACTGAAGATTAGATGGCCAGAAAATAATTAGCAAACCAATTAAAAGCCTACTGCTAGCCCAACAAATATGCTGAAGATAACGGAGATGGATAGGACACCTTCTGAAGCAAATCTTGTTATAGATATTTGAATCTAATGTTCTGTTGATATAGTATGGTGAGGGGAAATACAAAATTAACAGTTATAACACAGCTTAAGTGATGTTCACACTTATGAAAAAATAAACAAATAAAATCAAAAAATTGCGAGGACTACAAATATAAGAAATACAATAACAATAAAGGTTGATGTTGTAAGGGTGGATGAAAATGGTTTATTTAATAGTGCGAAGAAGGTTAGTTAGTTAATTCGTGCCTGACACTATTTTCATCACATAATATACGTGCCGTCAAATATGGTGTAGTGGAATTTTTATACTTAGACGTACGTGCATAAATTCTTCTGAACAGATTTCTTGTTTTACCTGAGGAGAAACAAGTTTGGAGCTGCAGGTAAAGTGGGTGCTCACAGTCTGACAAAATTCCTTTAACAAATTTGTTGCATGAAATCAAGTGCCTGTCAATAACAGTGTCAACAATATGGCCCCATGGGACAGTATACCACTCGCCCTACTGACAGTCTTCAGAATTTTACGAACTATGACAATCCAGGAAAGAATAGGGGTGAACAGTAAAGAAGAATAGGTAAAATGCACGAGTTGACAAAATGTAAGAGAAGGAGGAGGGGTTGAGTTATTCCTGAGTGCCTTAACTTCTTAATGTAAAATGTCAGATGAAATATTCTTTTACAAATCGCCAAGACATGGGAAGACTAGGGTAGGTCAGTAGATACTTAACTTCAGAATTGATTTCTATATCAGTATCATCAGTTTTGCAACGGTCATAGGAACCAACAGCTTCATTTAACTTTCTTTTACATCGGAAACTGAAATTAATAATCTGACATTTGAAAGGATTAAGTTTAAGACCATTAGACGAAGACCATTTCCTAACTCCTGATAGAAAGCTGTTCATCTTAGTATAGTCTAGCTAGGAGTTAACAGACATTGAAGTAGTTAGATCGTCCACATAGTTAACAGAGTTCATTTCATCAGAGTGAGGCAAGTCACGCAAGAAGAAGGAAAACAGAAAAGGAGAAAGGATAGCACCTTGAGGCACATCACCCTCAGTAAGCCATGAAGTGGCCGACTTCCCCTGACATACAGTGTACTGCTTTCTTCCTGAGAAATAAGAATACAGCCATTTGACAACCCAACAGTCAGTATGTATGTTTGAGCGCTTCAGAACATCACCGAAAGCATTTCTAACAGGCTATTGTCCAATTTTACCAATAGTTGCATTCACTGGCTCACTACTGAAGATTAGATGGCAAGAAAGAATTAGCAAACCATTCAAAAGCCTACTGCTAGCCTAAAAAATATGCTGAAGATAACGGAGATGGATAGGACACATTCTGAGGCAAACCTTGAAGTGGAACCCAAATGGGAAACATAGAGTTGGGCGTTACTCTGAGGGTGACATAGAGGAGGTCTTTTGGGGAGAAGATGAGAGAATATAAGCAATCGTGGACTAGCTAAGGAAAACCACAGAGAATAGTGCAAGGAAACGACCAAAAATCTATTGTCCAAAAAATATGCATGAAGAGATGCAGATTGATTGGACTCCCGTCAAAGAGTTTCGAGTGCAACATGGGACTTCAACAACACATCTCCACTTTGTTCTGTTTTCTGCCACCCTGTTCAGCTAGGTCCGCAAATGCCTATAATCTCTCATCTCTTCCAACTCACACGATCTCCTCCATGTCACCCTTACACTGACAACCCACTCGTCACTTCCCTTTAGGATTCCACAAGACTGATGGCATGCATTCCGTTCAATGTCATTGGATAGCCTCCTCAATTTCTCCTACATATTTGTTGAGCAATCGGCCCTTGGTTGGTTTGTTCCAATGCAGATTTTCTAGTTACTAATTCTTCCTGGCCATTTGGTCAGCGAATTGGGCAGCTGTTGATAAAAGTCTGCAACAGGCTGTTGGAAATACTTATCGTTACACGCCAAGTTTCTGACATTCTACTAAATAATTGATAATGTGAGTAACTTGAAACCACCACTCACATCAACCATTAGTGATTGCAGGGTAGGTTGGAGTGATCTGAGTTGAGTTGAACTCAGTACCTTCCTAACTAGCTTGGCCTTCAAACGAACAAAATGGTCGACTGTTATTTAGACCACTTCGTTTGGGCCTGCAAGTACTATTGTAGCGACCACGTTTATTTGGTTATGGTCTCAAAACAAGACACTGATCTCTACGTTCTAAGGTATAGCTGACAAAACGCACTATTACAAAACGTTCTGAACTCGGGGAAGGGACGATTATTCTTCAAATTTTAGCGAATCTTGACATAGCTTCAGCGTTACTGTTTTTTACTCTTGAAGCAATGTCCTGCTCACTTCCCGTGTTCTCCCTAAAAGCCTCGTCAGTATATCACGTCCTCTTTGATAACCCGATGAAGGTGGGAGCAGGATGCACTCTTAGAAGGCCTCCTCAGCATTGTATTTACAAGAATGCAACAGGTATAAGAGCTGTTGCCCATCTCCTTTTACTTTGGATACCGCGTAGAGCTAAAACTTTCCAATAAACTACCAGGGTCTATATCAGATTCTGCGAACATGTACCAAGGAGCCTCCGGCTAAAAGGACCGAATTGTTTGAGCTCTTCAATCGCCAAACACCTGATTGACACAAGACACCGAGTAGATGTGTGGGAACCATTCAAAATAATTAACAGACTAAGTACCTCAAGTCTTCTCAGATTTGCTGAAGCTATAGCAATAAAACGATTGAAACCTGACTTATGTGTCCAAAAAGAATCCGTTGTTGAACTTAAATTACCCTGGTGACTCACTTCTTAGTAACTCTTTGTTTTCTACTTTTGTTAACTTATCTTTTCACTTCCCCCCCCCTTATTTTTCTCTTGACTCTCTTAAGAGATAATTTTTCTTGATCTTCTAAGTTCTGCTCAGTGTATTACATCATCAAATTCTCATCTGACCTCATGTGCACTGAAATTTTAAAATTTTGACCTTCTCTTATCCAATTACGTTACTATTACTAATCGTCTTTTGTTACCACCCCAACAACACAACTGTTTATTTATTTTTTTTCCAAGAAACTTCTCTCTAACAAGATATATATATGTGTCGTAACACTTTAGACACCCTGTAAATCACACCGCCTTATTTTACTATGACGCTCTGACAATAAGTTTGCTAATGGACAAAAGTTTGTTAAAAATGTACACTTTTTATTTTTATTTTATTGAAAAATTCAGGTTGTACGCAGGTGATGAGAACTAACAAAATAAAATGGATCCAGATTATTCTGCTCCAATGTTTCTTCTTTCTTTGTTCAAACTACCAGTAAATGGCTGGTCGCCCATCAGACGAGTATAGTTGTGCCTTTCGCAGCTCTAGGGCGACACTGAGGGGTGACCCTGCCGCATCTCTCGCGTTGTCACAATTATGAAACATATCAAATCCTTTACAGGTACAATCAGCCTTCGTCTTAATGTGTGAAATAGTACGGTCCTGTAACCGCCCATCATCTTTACACGATGAAACTTGATTAACACTATCATTCAAATTTAGCACACCCAGTTCCTTTACTAGACATTGCATCTCTCTTTTCTGTCTGACCTGAAGCTCACAAAGTTCTAATTCCTGCATTGCCTAAGGTCATCTGAAACTATTTTACGGCTAGACCTAAAATCATCATTAACCAAGTGCATGAAGATGGACTTACTGTGATTCTAGAGGTACATCCAAAGATGTAGCGGCAACAATCTTCCCCATACGTTTACGAGATATCGTTTCCATGGCGTGTCGAGAACTAGTGCAACTGAGAATTGGCAATATTGAAACATACAATGCTGAAGATTGTGGATTATAAACAGTTTAATATGATTGAGGACTTAAACCTCTAGAATAATAAACTACAAGAACAAGACATTACTGACAGATGTGCAAAATTATAACCCATCATAATACTGTTGTGTTTTCCCTAAAGGTTTGTTTATCAGTCATCTAACAGCTGTCAATGACGAATGTTTAGAATTAAATTGAATATATATCTTGTATAACTGACAACTTTGACAACTGTTAGACTAAACGGATAACCAGAAAAATAAACTGACTACATGACGACATGTTTTTAAAGTGATGTTCACACGGGATTACCTGACATATACTAAGCAACAGCAGTTGTCTAGATTTCATTTTCAAAAGCAGCTGTACAATAATCGCGTTTATATACATAATTTTACATAGATACAATTCTTATTTGATTCCACATAATTATAAAGGCGAATAAAAGGTGACAATTATTTTTAACTAGATATGGTTTACGAGAGACTTAGAAACAAAGACTACACAGGATTAGAACGAATTACAAGTGTGAAAAAAGTGAGCATGGAAACAAAATTGAAATAATAATTTTCAGCTTGAGGTGGGAGTTAGGAGGTGTCAATATATATTACAATAGTTGGATATCTTAAAGCCGAAAACGAGCTGTAATCATCGCACTAACCCATCGCTTTAGAAAAATCTACAGCTTCGATTGCTTGGAAGAGGAACTCCTATTTCTCAAAATTATCCTGGCTAAAAATGGTTACTCGACACATTTTGTCGAAAAGAACATGAAACCTAAACCAGAAAGGGAAGAATTCGATTCAGCGCCGAAGAAAACTCTGTATTAGATGGTTGGAGGCAATCGGCAGGAAGCCTTGGACCTAGGTTTCGTGCTAGTTGGCACTCATCAGCAAGGCGTATCTGCAACCTTGAAGGAACTGATGTCCCTTCTGAGATTCGAACCCGCGTCACCCAGTGCTGCAGTCAGAGACGTTACCACTGAGCTATTCAGGCTCGCGACTGACCTCCTGTAGGACTGTATTGGATATTTTTGATTGCACACTAGTCAGTAACTAGTGTAATGTGTCTAGTCCTATCTTCGGTGCAGACTGAATTCTATCAGTCATGTTTGCAATGTGGCCACCTAGCATGGTGGCCACATTGCAAACATGACTGATAGAATTCAGTCTGCACCGAAGATAGGACTAGACACATTACACTAGTTACTGACTAGTGTGCAATCAAAAATAAAACTCTGTATATGGATCTGAATTTCAGGGGAGATTTGGCAGTCAATATCCTGAAGAGGAGAATATCCAGCTCTTTTAAGAAGACCTTCCCTGCAGCAACACTGAGAGTGACGTTCGCTAGCCGCCTAATACTTCAAAATAATGTGAAGGACAAACTGTCACATATGACCAATTTGCTGTGCTTATAACAGTTCACTTGCTCATGCGGAGCTAGGTACATAGGTAGTTGTATGCGTGTCCTTTCAAAACGTGTTAGAGAACATTGCCCAGCATGGATGCAAAGAGGAGGTAGTGGTTCAGTCAGAAGTTCCATTATTGAACATCTGATCAACACCACCCACAACATCTCAACTGGTTCATTCAAAGTAATTTACAAAGTCAACAAAAACCTACTAAAAGCAGTATGTTTCCGACTTCTATGAACCGCAGAAGCCCTCGCCGTATGCATCGAAAAGCTGGCACTGTGGGTTCAAAAAAATTAGTTCAACCTCTAAAAATACCATGGACCTAGTTCGATATGTTCCCTTAGCCTTCAGTATTTTGTCTTGTTAGCTGTGTGTGCGTGATTCTTACCCTCTGTCTTCATTCAATTCATCCCATTTTTCGAGTTATGAGAATAGTTATTTTAAGTTTGTATCCATGCTCTTCATGCTCACATTTATAATTCGTTTAAAAAATAACTATTTTTACAATTATATCCTAATCCTGTGAAATTTTTGTTTCTAAGACTCTTGTAACCTATATTCATACCTCCTAACTCTCATCTCAAGTTAAAAATTATTATTTCAGTTTGTTTCCATGCTCATTTTTACACACTTGTCATTCGTTCTAATCCTGTGCAATTTTGGTTCTAAGCCTCTCGTAAAACCATATCTAGTTGAAAGTAATTGTCACCTTTTATTCGTCTTCTTATGGGTGTTTTCCACGATCTATTTCTTTTCACCTTGAATGTTATTCGTCCAATGAATAAATAACATTTTTTTAAAACTTCCTTTAGAGACGAAATGGTAGATTTTGCCGAAAGAACCAACAAAATTTAGAGAACACTGAATACCGGGCATCAATGGCAGTTGTTTTGCCCTATATTGGGACTCTTCATCAGTACTCATTTTTACCCCTCTAAAAGTCGAATCAGAGATCTTCAGTTTTGCAAGACCAGGGCTGTTTAACAATGCAGTCACCCATGAATTGTAAATTCTTTCAGCTCCTTACACAGCGGTATCATCAAGGAATGCCATGAAATGGAATTTTCAGTACCAGTTGGTTTTCGGCCAACTCCAACTGATGTTGCTTCGAGATGATATCTACACGGAAATAAACTGAAATCACTACAGCAAAAGCCTTAATTTAAACACCCACCTCCAGCTCATTGACAGCTAAGTGATGGGTACCATATTATTATTATTCGCTTGGGTTCCTGGTGGAACACAGGGCTTCAACTGCACGTCTCCACTTGTTTCTGTCTTCTGCTGTACTTTTCACCTGCATCCATGTTAGTCCATACTGTTTCAACTCCTCTTCACACGATCTCCTCCAAGTCACCCTTGGACGTCCTACTCGCCACTTCCCTTTCGTGTTCCACTCGAGCTATGGCCTGACGTGCCATGTCACCCAGCGGTCTCCTCAGCGATTGTCCAATCCATCTCCACTGGGTACTCCACTGGGTACCATATTAGATAAGCTTATTTTATTAATCACACAGTGATGCAGTATTAAAACTGCATGGATGTTCACTGAAGACATCCATTGAGTGTAGCTGTGCATCATGAATTGACAAAAGTTAGAATTCACAAGTAATTGAATTCCTAGCCAAGTGGCGGGACAGTAAATGAGCTTCGTCTCGTAACCTGAAGTTGAATGGTTTGATCTCTGCTGAGGTTGTGTTTGTGTGTGCACTGTTGGCAGGTTCATGTGGGGCGAAACAATTATTCAGTATCACTGGTTTTCAATGATTTCTAACTGATTTAATAGTGTGAAATATTCGCATATCATGAATTAAAAGTCAATCTGAACGGAGAATATTCTTTTCAATAGTTTCTGCTCTTCAGATCGTTACAATTATAAAATATAATATTTTTTGTCTTTACAATAATGGCCAGTTATGCGGCGGATATATTTTTAACGTAGAATAACAGATTAGTAGTTATGGGGTGTCAAAATAAATAGTCGTATTTGTGTGACAACTGTCGTGCTACGCTGAAATCGATTACAAAATATTGTGAAATGGGAGACAGTGGGGGTGATTAGTCACAATAGATTCGTAGAATGTGGCGTAGGAAAAATTGACAAGTCAGTTCAAGGTTATAAATGGTGTCAGGTGAGTGGCTAGTACAAGTGGTCTGTATTAAACAGGAGATAGTAAGACTGCAATGGGAGGTTCATAATGAAATAACGAATGTGTGAAATGAAACAGGTGGAAGCATACATTGAGAAAAGAGATAATATCACTAATAATAAGTCCGGATAGTATAAATGGAAAATTCGATAGTATTGAGAGAATGTTTGCATGAAGGGCATAAATTATGACGAATAATAATAATAATAATTGTAATAATAAGCAAAGAAGGAAAGAAAAACCAAGAGGGTTAAGGGGAAGAAGCACTCTTGGTGAGAAGAAGAATCATCAATCCAAGTTTGACCACGGTAGGAACAGCTTCTGGACGTGTTCTTTTTGGATACAAAGTTCCGGTTTAGTCGATCTTATTGCAAAAGCTTTAGCTATGTGTAGAAGACGTAAGCGAACTGTACGTGATAACGACTTTGGAATCCGATATATAACCCTGAAAGCTATGTTGACATCGATGCTATGTCCAGTATCGACCAAGTGTGACAGGATCGAGCTGCTAATGCACTTAATTTCTCCCTGCTTGGTTGAGTTATTGCCAGAGTTTCCAATGGCTAATTCATTCATTTTTATTGATCTTCAATAAAAAGTCATAGAAGGCAGCTTTTGATGGGAGTCTTCTGTCTGTCTGTTCTCGACACAGAACTTTGCATCGACGTGCAGCAGTCCAAGTCGCCACGCTCCATGTAACACACAAAGCCAGAGAAGGAAGTAGGAGAAATGCATATTAGAGACAGTAAACAGAGGTGTGAGACAAAGGAATAGTAATAACGAAGAACGACATAGTTCCATTTGAAATCGTAAGTCACAAGGAGTGGATGCATCTGCGCCATTGGTAACGATTTTGAGCCATATCACCAATAGTTTCCAGCCATTTGTTTTTACCGTCCCGAAGACCCCAACCAGGAAGTGTACACCTTCCTACGTGGCTTGAACTAACTGTTGTGGATTGGATTGACTGCTACCATGTTTTTGTTTGACCGCCGCTAACTCTTTCTCAGTCTGACCCTATGTCAGCTAACGCTCTTGCAAATGCTGTTCGTGACATATTGGCTGAATTTCTCACACAAATTGAAGAAATAATTGACTGACTAACTGAATTGAAACTGGTGTCGAAAATCCGAATGTGGTTGTTTATTCTACAGAGTGCAGAAAATTTCCAAAGTGATTTCAGAGCGATGGAGGTGTCCCGTGCCTTTCCTATTATGGTTTTAAAATCCTCATCCATGGTGTCTGCCTGTAGTTGAAACGATGCTGCTTGGTGCAGATGAATGAAGGGAGTGACCCTTTTTCTTATTTTTTTCCGTTGATAGGGATTGGTGCTTGTTGTTGTTGTTAGTTGGTTATCTTCATCATTTTGCGTTTTCTCTATATCCATTTGAAGTCCTGTCTTTGCTGCCTGTTTTTTCTTCCAGTTTTTGGGTTTCCACCAGTAAGTCTTCGAGTTTTTTGTTTGACATGAGACATAAATTATGAAAGGAATGGATACTGAACAGAGAGTACTCTTTTCGATAACCCCTTCATCACCAGGCTCTACAGTTATATATACATTATAATAGTGAATGAATGAATTATTGTTATGAACAACATTAATGTTGTTTAAATAACATCGCATCAATAATATCAATAGATTACAGTTCAATAGCATCAACATAACAATAAACTGAATGTCAGAAAAATTAGGAAAGATAATATTACAAATTCATAAATTTATAGTCTCTACTGAAGGCTGCCAGAGCAGTGATAGTGGCTAACTGGGCTTGCTTCTAGTGTACACAAAGCACTGGTTGTTTCACACGAATCGCGACAGTCTCTGCTGTTTGGAGCATGCGGTGCTTCGATGTTTTTGGCAATTTACTAGGCACCCGATAGATGATAGAGACGAATTCTTCAACGCTGGCTAGCTTTGTGGCTGGCTAGTTATGACCAGATGGTATAATATTGAACTGTTGATGGTTTTACTTATCCATACTGGGAGATGTTCTCGAGCAAGCACGAAAAATCAAGTTTTTAGAGCAACAGCCAATATAACTCGTTTAACAAGCTCAGTTAAATTTTTAGATACAGTCGGTTTCAGTCAACCAATCACCATCGACCATGTAGAGAATAAGACGTGTAGTTCGTCAGCATTAAAAGCTCTTTGAACTGATTTTCTTAATTTCTTCGTAGTTAATTCACTTTGTTTGTCGCCTTTGAATTGCAGCCGTATATAAAGTGGCTTCTTGTTTACGGATAGTGAGAAATCCTTCTTCGCTTTCTTTTTCATGTGTTCCTTTAAATCCAGATCTTCTAGAGTCTTCTTATAGGTGACCCAACGTATTTCTGTCGACGATATCACTAATAACCTGCCAATTATTACAAATTCACTTTGATTACTAGTCAGACATTCATTGACAGCTCCACTGCAAAGAAGTTCACTTGACAGAATAGTGTTCACGGAA